>CM053764.1:134586936-134606886 GCA_028658305.1 Pachyuromys duprasi
TTCCTCCGCTGTATGCAGGGCTGTCTGAAATGGTGCCAGAGGCCTTCTCTGTCTGGCCCGTGGACAGACACCTGAACTGGGGTTTTTGCTGGCGGATGCGTGCAGTTTTCGCCCTCAGTGTGCGGTCTGGTCAAGATGGTCCCAGGATCCTCTCAGCAGTGGGTTGAGACAGAACTCGGGTTCCTCCCAGATCTGCAGGCGGACTCACACACTGACTGAGTTTTTGCTGGTGGAAGGGTTTGGCGAGCGCCCCCGCAGTGTGCGGACTGGTCAAAATGGTCCCCCAATTCACTCAGTCTGGGGTGGTTCCGATGATCAGTTCGTGCCCGCCGCACACCCGTGGGTTGAAGCAGAACCCGGGTGCAGTGTGCGCTCGTAGTGTGCAGTTCAGTGAAAACCGCACCCGGTTCCTCCTGAGACTGCCCACGAGACTGTGTGATCCAGTCTATAATGGCGGGTGCGGGCACCCAGCGCGGCTGCTCTTTCAGATCAGAGCTGTGCGCCGCTGGTCACCAGGAAATTTTTCCAGGTAATAACTGGGTGTCTCTAGGGTTTTCCCACTTGATTTTCTCACCGTAGGAGTTCCGCTCACCTGGCACTCACAATGCTGGCGTTTTAGGTCCCAGAGTTCAGTCTCCTGTTTGCTGCGTTGTTTCTGCTCTCCCACTCCTCAGACACAGTGTTCTCTCGTGGCAGCCATCTTGGATCTTCCCGTGTACTTTCTTATGTTTTTGGTTATGCGGTTAGCCTTTAACAGCTGAGCAATCTCTCTGGTCCTTCTGTGCACTTTTTAAGTCTAAAAATCCTACTTCAGAGGACCAGCACTTCCTAGTCTTATCAGGGACCCACAATGGCCAGTTTAATGACAGGGATATCCCAGATTCCTGCATTCATGCTGACTTACCCAAGGAGACTCTCTTCATTGAAAAACTCAAGCAAAGGCACTGCCCCAAACTGGCCATCATTATCACCATTTCCTCGATGCCTTTGATCCACTGAACCCTTAGGATGTACAAAGAATCATACATGTTTTTTTTTTTTTCCAGTTCATTCCCTCAACCACCCTGAAATAGGTTTGGTTGACTGTCCTTGTGCACAAAAGAGGAAGCCAGGTCCGAGGCCAAATATTCCAGCTGTGGATTTAGGGATCAGTTTTCTGACATTAAAGTCAAAGATTCATCCTGCTGCTAACCTGGCACTTTCCATTACCCTTATTTTGTAGGAGGAGAAACAAGGCAAAGTAGTGGCCTTCAGCATCTTCAGATGCAGAGGCTGATGGACACATGAAATAACAGTAGAGATGTTCTTTTTCTTAAAATTGATGTTTGTTTGTTTGTTGAGAGAGGAATAGTGAGAGAGAATGCCACATGTGTGTGTTGGGGGAGGGGGGTGAGGTTCTCATGAGGACCAAAATTGTGCCTCAGATTCCTTCAAGCTGGGGTTACAGATGGATGTGAACTGCAATGCATGGACACTGGAAACCAAACTCAAGTCCTCAACAAGACTAGTATGTATTCCTAACCTAGGAGCCATCTCCCCAGCTCCAAATGGGGCTGCTCTGAAGGGAGAATAGTTCCTTATGGCTAATGTTTGCCTCTGGCTAGGACTAGCCTGATAGATTTTGTCCAGCCTGCTCGGTCAGACATGCTTAGGTTTCCTCTCTTCTAGTTTTCAAAAGGTAAGAAATCAATCCCCTGTCAATTCGGCTTCCTTTGAATTCTGAGCACATATGTTGAAAAGGAATTGCAAATGCAAGACGAGCCCTGTGAACTACAGAAGAGTTGGAAATATGCGAGAGGATTCAGCAAATGGCTGTCATTTGGGTATGAGCTGTTCCTTCATCATTCACATAAATTTAGAATCAGTACTCACATGTGCACACCTATGAACTGTTTATGAAACTGAAATACAGTGGAAATAGTGGTAAGAACACTAGAAACTGTGTTAAACATTAATCTCATCTATTCCATAGAAAAACACACTGGGTATTTCGAAAAGAAACTTGACCTTGAAATCAACATCTAAATACTTCCTATCTGATGGACCCCAGTGATTCACATTCTTTCTCTTATATTAACTCTTCTTGAAGTATATTTTATCTGCCCCCAAAATGGTGCCTTCTGTTTTCTCCCTTCACCTCCACATTATACTCTCAGTTAAGGGGCTTTCTCTTCTTGACACCTGTTGAACATTAGACTTTAGCCCAAAAATTTAGAAGTGTGGGTTTCATAGGAATTTCTGCTAGAACCTATCTGAGAAGAAACCATAGTTACCAAGAATCCTTTTCCAAGGTGTTCTCTATGAAATAAGATGATATCCTTTGCTTTTTAGGGAATCTCTAAAACCCAAGATAGCAGTCTGAGATCCTCTGTAACTAATCCTCCTAGGAAGCAGTGGAGAAGGAACAAAGGAGCTTCTACTGAAGGGGAAACGTTGTTTTGCATCCTGTTCAAGACTGTCCCAGATTCCAGAAACTTAATCCTAGAGACTGGGCTCAAACAATACTTCTTCCTTGGCCTAAGGACAAATTATGGACAACAGGGTAGAGATTTTGAAGTTGTCTAAGTGCAGACTTGATGACTGAATCCCAGATCTGCTATTCTATCTTCAGGAAGGGATTATTCTCTCTAAGTTTTGTGGCAAATGTTTATCTGAAGGACATGACACAATAGCATTTACAGTTCCATCTGGGTTGAATCCTAAACACAGTGCCTAAGGAAGGAATCATTATTGGTCAGAGGCACTTTCTAAACTCCTTAACACTCAGAAGGCTGAAGCAGGAGGATTATAGGAAGTCCAAAGCCAACCTGAGTGCAACAGTCAGAGTTCTCTAAAGCATCAGTCTCAACCTATGGTTCATGACCCCTTTGGGAATCACATGACCCTTTCATAGAGGTCACCTAGACCATCAGAAAACACAGGTATTTACATTATGATTCTTAACAGTAGCAAAATTACAATTATGAAGTAGCCACAAAATATTTTTATGGTTGGAGTCACTACAACATGAGGAACTATATTAAAGAGTCACAGCATTAGGAAGGTTGAGAACCACTGCTCTGGAGGACTAGGGCTTAAAGAATGAATATAAAAGCATCTCTGTGTGTGTGTGTGTGTGTGTGTATGTATGTATATATGTATATATATGTATATATATATGTATATATATATATATATGTGGGAGGGGATTTATTAGAACAGCTTAAAGGCTATGGTTCAACTAGTTCAATGATTGCCTAATGATGGAACTTACAAGAATTCAGTAGTTGTTTAGTCCAGGTTGTATGTCTCAGCTGGTCTTCAGTATATGCAAGAATCCTAGCGAAGTAGCTCCAAAGCCAGTGTAGGAATGGACTTGCTAGTGGGGGCAAGAAGGCAGAAAGCAAGCTTCCTTTGATCATGCCCTTTATATAGACTGCCAACAGAAGGTTTGGTCCAGATTAAAGGTGTATCTACCCACTGCAAAAGATCTGGATTAAAGGTGTATTTTATCACTTCAAAGGAGCAGATTAGAAGTGGGTCTTCCCATTTTGAATAATTTAAAAAAATAATCCCTCACATGTGTGTTCAGCCATTTGGGGTTTAATTAATTCTAGATGCCGTTAAGTTGACAACCAAGAATAGCCAACACACTGGCTACACTGAAAATTCCAGGTCAAGTTGGACAACAATGTAGGACATTATCTCAAAACAGCAAAGCTGTCAAACAAAAAGCAATTCAGCCTTAATGTGGCCCAGCTCAGTGCTAGTCTGTCAACTCACAGTGCTCAATGAGATATCTCTTACCACACGGAACAGAGCTTCCTAAGCTCATCCCCGAGGGAGAACTGGCTGCCTTGTCTTCAGGAGCCAGGCTAAACACTAAAGTGTCCCAAGCTCATACTTTAGTAGGTATGTGGAGATGGAACTTAATAGGGAGAAGAGATATGTGGGCCATATCTCCCATGGAAGACAGCTGAGGGATTCTCATTACTTAATCTCTTTCTAGTTTTCTCTCAACCTTATGAAGTGCATACACATTGCTACAAATTAAACCTTGTGCCTCTCAAAAAAGCCTTATTGACTCCACTCCCGAAACTGAGTCAGTACTTCAGAACACGACCTGAATTTGAGAGACTTTACAGGGGAAACCAAGCTAAAACAGGGTCATTATGGTGGGCCCTGATCCAATGTCACTAGTGACCTGATAAAAGGGGAGGACTTGAACCCAGACCTATGGTCTTCTAGAGAAAGTTGTATGAAGACACCGGGAAGGACCATCTACAAGCTAACAGACCTAAGGACACCAAATGTGAGGAGCCTGTCACAAATGCTCCCTTTCAGCCCACGGAGAAATCAAATCCTGTGGGCACTTTTAGACTTTTCAGCCTCCAGAACTTCCAGACAATAGCTTTTGTTCTTTAAACCTCTTGTTACAGAAGTGCCAGGAAACTGAGACAGTGGAATTTGTGTAAATTAAATGCTGATACTGAGACACCCCTAAAAGTCTACCACGCAGGGTTTGTAAGAGTCAAGATCATTAATGTCTATAAAGTGCTCCGTAATCAACTGGATCATTATGAAATCTGTTAGGGGCTGTTCTGATACTTTATTCTGATGCTAATTACTGGCCCTCAAGACCTGCTTACTGCCCAGTTACACCTATTCTTGTTTTGTAAACCTGCCTAAGACATTATACCTGATTGGTCGATTAAAGTCCTGTACCTGGGCAGGGCAGAATGGGCTAAGCATGGCTAAGGTTCCCAAGCTTTAGAAGGCAGGAGAGTCATAGGAAACAGATGGACTGGAAGAGAGGAGGCAGGAAGATGCCACGATGGGTCACCATGGAGAAGAAACCACTTGGGCTGGGATGAAGGACTCCAAGGATAATGTGGATGAAAAAAACACCAAGATGAAAATATGAGCGAGTATATTGGGATTATGGATGGAGGATAGAGCAGATGAGGATGATTAATGCAGATGGCACTGGATAGGGGCTGGGAGAGGATATAAAGGTTGTTGAAGTACCGTAGATAGAAAGATTTGCCTGGCCAAAGATAAATAAGGCAATTATAAAATTTAACAGGTATCTGTATCTTATTATTTGTGATAGTGGGTTAATTAATACTGCTGCAATAATTATAGGGCTAATGATAAATAACATTATATAGCCCAACACTCATTTTTTTTTACTGCAACAGAAATCTACAGCTCTCTTGCCAACATTTTCCCTTGAGTTCTAGTAAAGAACCATGACGCCTTTGAGCCTTGGATTCAGCTAAAGAGCCTTAAGACCTGGCCAGCTTCAAGGAAGGAAGAAGGGGAATTCCCTGGGCCTCTGGTTTCTCACAAAATGAAAGTCTGGTTTGTTTGGCTTCCTTCCTGTTCTAATGCTTTAGAGTCTCTCAGAACACAGAGCTATAGCAAGGCAAGATGGAGATACTGCACCAAGACTTCAGATTTGCTCAGCCTTGAAGGAGGCGCCAGAGCTAACACATCTGTAATCACTTCAGTGTTACTGAGCTGAGCCAAAGGCTAACATGCATTAACTCCCTTGGAGATGTCATGCAAAAACTTTAAAATCAAAGCGACACAATTCTGTGTTTTAAAATCAAAACCTGGTATGTCTCCCCTTTTCCACTTGTTAACTGTAATTATTTTTGGTTCTCTGTTTTGTGATATGTTTAAGGGAAGGTTGCCTTTTCTACTGATACACACAGACATACACATAAAGGTTTGAATAAAAATGGCCCACATAGATTCATGTGCTTGAAGACATGGCCTGCAGTTCATGGAATGGCATGTAGCTGACCTCTTGCCCACTCTATGTCTGTAACAGGTACTGTGAGGGCAGCAGAAAGATATGGAGCTCCTGCTAAGACTTGGGTGGAGAATGGCAGTGGTCAAGAGGAATTCAGAGGGAAAGAGATAGGGAAGCTGAGCAGGGTATGTGGTGCCAAGGAACTTAAAAACAGGCAGCTAGGAAAAGGGTTGCTGTAGAGAGTGGCATGATACTGGACCAAGGCTTCAAGTCCACAGTTAATACGCCATTGTTCCATTAGAATCCATTTATAAAACACCAACTCGAAGACAAAATGATTCAGAATTCCAAGGATAAGCAACCATAAATTATCAAACTCTGAGCAAGAGATTTCTTGACCATGTGGCCTATGAAATACAAGGCCAAATGCTCAATATACATATCACTTGAAACAAAGACTACCATAGGTATGAGGTATGGCAAAGAGAAGACTGCCTCAGCTCAAACTCTCCCACATATGACCTGGGTGATGTGCACACAGGATCAAACACGAGGCGTGGTAGCTGGTCCTAGTGAGGACTATTAAGTGGCTGTTGCTGGTAGAATGATGCATTTCTAGTGACGATGTCTTAGAGAGCAGTATCAGTCCTACAGAGTCAGAATCCAGGAAAAGGAGAGGAGTTTACACAAATGCAGAGGGAAGGGTACAAAGACTGATTGCTAAGGGCTGGGCAGAGCCCCAGAACACTGAGCTTTCATTCAGTGAACAGTGAGAGCACAAAGGTGAACATGTCACCTGGCAGAATCTACTTCGCCTTGGGTTCTAAAGGGAAAGGAAGGAAAGAGACATCTGGTGGAAGGTGAGGGAATGCAGTGGGGACAATGGCAAGGAATGGTCAGTCATTTAGAGAAAATAAAGCTTGTTGTCTGTGCATTCAAATTAGCCGCTTGAATGCAGTCAAAATGCTTTAGAACTCAGTTCTTGAAAGTAATTAGAAGATGGATTTTGCATTTTGTCACACAATACAATTAAGAGGTAGAGTTCAGTCAACATCTGAAGCCTATTACAAGACCTCAACGGGAGATGGCCATGCTTACAATCCTGGGATGAGGAAGAAGTTCTCTTATGGCTCTCTTAGGCAAAATCTGACTAGACTGCAGGCCACACACAGGTGTCAGCAAGCCTGCAAGAGGAGCCTGCCCTGCCTGTTCCCCAGTCACTCCATAACACTTCAATACATCATTGTCGTGGCCCCTGTCACCTCTGACAGCAGATATGATTTCAGTGTCAGGGAGCTGACAGAAAGCACGACATAATTTACAGCCACATTCAGCTGGTTGAAGAACACACCTGGCTCCCAGAGGTGTGGGATATAGACACAAGCCCAGGCACAGGATTTTGTTGGCCAGCAACTCCTCATAGGGACAATCAGCACTTAACTATTGACGGAAGGAATGGATACAAAAGAAAATATTCAGTACGGCTATGATTTAGAAAGCTTAGAGAATTGTTGCTAGTGATATGTTCTGCCATGAGATACTGCTAGCGAGGAATGGCTCAGTGGAGTGAAACTTCTTGCAGTTTACAAAGGGAAGGGGGTACTGGGGTTCACAGTCTGCCTTAAAGAGTCTTTTATAAGAGGCGTCATGGGCTGCCTCTGTGGCCTTTGAAAGGACACGGTTTGAAAGGCCTGCGTTCTTCTGATGGCTGACTGAAGTTGGAGGGGATAGGAAAGGTTTGGAGGAATAAATCTCTGTCACCAATAACTAGAATGACCCAAAGGCAAGGCGTTCAGGGAGAGGAGCTGCTGCAAACGTGGAAAGCGTTGCATGGGTAGATTTTGTAGTAAGCCCTTTGACTCCCCAGAAGCTCCGGGAACTGACTCCAGCATTGGTGCACATGGAGGCGAAGCTGAAGGGCAGGGAGGACAGATGGTGCAATATGAAGAGAGTGACAGCTGGACAATGTGCCCTGGAGTAGAAAAGACAGGAAAGGAAAAGTGCAGATAAGGAAAGCTGTGTTGATGACTCTGTTTCCCCATCTATGAAAGGGAATAAGAAATGACCATCTCTGCCATTTTCTCTTGGAGTTCCTAACTCCATTGGGGTGCAGGCTTTTAACAAACTCATTTAAATATACATGCACTTGGAAACAGGAAATTGAAAGTTTGTATGACATCAGTAGACCTTCTGATACATCTCTAATCACAGGTTTAATCATCAGTAGTCTTGGCAATATTGTTGCAATGTGTGTTCCTCTTTGCATGTTGTCAAATAAACCTTCCATATTTGTTTATACATATGGAGGAGATAAGGAAAAGACATAAAAAAGACATAGACATAAGATTGTTCTACTAGTTCATCCATCCAGACCTTGTCGAAACATTTATTGAAGGATATTATAGGCTGGATTATGGCCTCAGAAATTCATACACTCAAATATTAAGCAACAGTAAATATCCCATAATATGACTACCTCTGGATTTAGGATCTTTGAAGTGGTGATTAAATTAATGAGGTCATGTAGCTAGTTCCTATTTCAGCAAGACTGGAGTCCTTAAAAGAAGAGAGATTAGGATGAATGTGTACAGAGTAGTGGTGACATGAAGAAATAGGGACGCAATTACCATTCACAATCCAAAGAGAGAGACCTAAGAAGATACAAGCCCTGCTCACAGCTTGATTCTAGGCTGCAAGCATCTATGACTATGAGAAAATGAATGCCTGGTGTTTAAGCGATGTAGACTGTGGTACTTCATTATAGCTGCTCTTGCAGACTACTATGTAGGTTTACTATGCACCAGGCACGTGGTTCAGCACTGGAACATACGAGGATGGGCAAGATACTGCGCTCACCTCAGAGAGTTTGTAACCTAGTGAGGGGTCAAACACTTGCAAACATAATTTCATAGAGAGCAATGGGGCTTTCTGTATTGGAGCAGTGAGCAGCATGGAAGCTCCTCGTCATTTCAAAACTGACGCTGCAGAATGACCTAACTCATTCCTCAACACTGCGAAGCTTTTGTTGGCCAATCTTTAATCAACAGATTACATCTGTTTCCATGTCAGGTAGATTCCTTTTCACTGGTCTGTACTTTATGGTAGTAAATAAACACTAAATTCATGGGACTGCAAGAAGCTGTTGATGCATGTGTGTTGTATGTGTGCATGTGTGCATCATGTGTATGTAAAGGCCAAGATCGATGAGGCGTGTCTTCTTCAATTACTATCCACCTTAACTTTTTCGATAGGGTCTCTCACTAAACATGGAGCTTGCCAGTTCAGCTAGGCTGGCCGACCAACAAGTCCTAGGGATCCACCTGCCTCCACCTTCCAACACTAGGATTAAAAGGACATACACCATTCCTCGTCTTTTAAATATGATTTCTAGAGATCAAATGGAGGTACTCATGCTTACATGAGCATTTATCAACTGAGCTGTTTTCCCAGGCTAGGATCCGTGTTTTTAATAAGGACTAAGTCGTGCTTGGAATTTCCTTACTTAGAACAGCATAGAAAATGTGGAATTCTACTACACACTTAGTCACGGATCTGTGGTTATCACAGGTCATGCTTGGAGACCTCTCACCCAGCAGATTGGAAAATTCAGGCTACAAAACATGGTGAGATACCCAAGATCACAGCACTGTCTGTAGGAAAGTCCACCAGACCTCTGTTGCCTGAACAAAGGAATGATGACATTAACTCAGTATGGTCAGTTCAGAGCCCCATGGGGCTGCCCACATCCCATTTTCAAATGCCTCACTTCTTTACATAATGCGCAAAACAAGACAGAAACTCAAATATGGGGCAAGAGTTAAGTAAACACTAGAACCATTCCAAACCCTTAAATTATTTTTGTTCAACAATTTTTATTCCTTTACCTTTCTGCCTTCTATCCATCACAGAGGACTTGTGTGCAGTTGTTGGGCTGAGCCAGCACAAATACCCAAATAGCTAAATGTTTCAACATTCAAATCAAAAACAGACTGAAGTTTTGGCCCACATGAACACGCTATGTAATTAATGCCTGTTATTTCTACCTGCCTCCATTTATAGCCAGGCAGAACACTAGGATTTATCTCAGAAGGGGGCTGTTTTATGCATATCTGTTTAAGGTTAGGAAAATAATCTTTTTGGGATTATCAGAGGAACCCAAGCGAGACGTGATTTCCCTCTCATGGGCTTGAACTTGGGAAGACTTTCAACATAATGGTTGACATATAAACAACATTTATAATAATTACTTGGGGGACTAATGACACTTTAGACAATAAGAAGCCTAGTTCCAAACTTCCTTGATCAGCAGTGTTTGCTGTGACTAACAGTCAGGTAGACGGCAGGAATTGACTTTGGCTAACCTTTGACTTGTAATAAAGATGCAATAAAGTAATTGGTTAAAAAGGAGACATGTGTGATAAAGAATGTTTGCTTTTTAAAGTAACTGGTTAAAATAGGGGTTCATCTGATAAGTGAGTTTATAGGGAGTAGAAGACCAGGGTTTGCTAATTCATGGAAGTTCTGTTTCCTACATAGATTCTCTACTTTTTCTCTTTAAAGAGAAATGAAGCAATGAGAAGGTTTGCTGGTATTAACCATCACCACATGAGTCCCTCCAAGAAGAGGGTCACTAACCTGCTGCAACAGGTCTTAGAATTTTCTTACTTACAACAACATAGAAAATATGGAATTCTACTACATCTTAGTCACAGATCTGTGGTTATCATCAGGAAACCAATATACTTTGACCTTTTTTTTTTGCAATGAGGCAGGAGGCAAACACAAGAAAGGGAACCTCTCTTAATTCTCTTCTCTCTGAATTCTTTACTATCTATGCCAGAGTGTATATGGAGAAATCTACGAATATCTCAATGAAACTCACTTCCCTAAGAATTTGTTCTGCATTAAGTTCCTTTTAGCAAGTGCCAATTTTTTAATTGAAATTTAATTTTTTTACTTAAGTGTATGAAGGATGTCATTTAGTATAATTATGAACAGGCCAGAATGTACCATATATCACAATCATAATAAGAATGATAGGAAAAAGGGCGCTGTGAGTAACCACACATTCATCGCTTGCCTTTTGTGCCCCCTCCAATAACAGCTAATGGAGCTAGATGGCAGTCATGTTGACTCTAGGTACTCTTTAAGATACCCCGACACACACACACACACACACACACACGGAACCCCGTGAACTGATGACCCCTCAGCTGTTCTTAGCTTGCCCCAGTAACTGAAACCTCAAGTCCAGTTCCGAGCCCTCCAATTTTTTCCTCTTGGGATAAGCTATCTCATAATAAGAACACTGATGCCCTCAACCAACTTGCAGAGGGTTACAGCAAGTGAAGCAATCATTAGCACCTTGCTCTCACTGCAAATGAGCTATTCTTTATAGAACTCAGCAAAAACAGAGAGGAAATCACCTATGAGTGGTGTAAACTGGCCTGGACAACTGAACCTGAGTGCATCAGAAAACAGCTTCAGGAGAGAAAAGGCCTCACATTCTCTCCCCAACCAGTCAGTACTTAGAACACACTTTCGTGGGTACAGTACTTCTGGAAACACCAGGACAAACTTTTTAAAAAACATTTTTTTTATTTTTGTTAAATCACAACATAATTACATCATTTCTCTCTTCCCCTTCCTCCCTCCAAATCCTCTATGCCCCTCTCTGCTCTCATTCAAATTCATGGCTTCTTTTTCTATTAATTGTTATAGTATGAATTAATATAGCAGCATGCATACCTTAGCAATAACCAACAGCTTTTCAATTGGACTTAGATGCATTTAACAGTGGGAAATCAGGGCAAACATTTAAATGCTCTTTCCTGGACATTTAACAACAGTCCATTTATTTAAAAGAGTTGCCTATTATACAAAGTATTTCAATTAACAAGACTCCATCTAGTCAGACCTAGCCAAGGTCTTTGTTTTTTAATTTCTAAAATATTTATTTACTTATTATGTATACAGTGTTCTGTCTGTCTGCATGCCTGAAGGCCAGAAGAAGGCATCAGATCTCATTATAGACGGTTGTGAGCCACCATGTGGTTGCTGGGAATTGAACTTAGAACCTTTGGAAGAGCAGACAGTGCTCTTAACCTCCAAGCTATCTCTCCAGTCCGTGGATAATTCTTACTTTGAATATTTTTTCATCTATTCATCTATTCATTGTTTTAGGTCATAAATGTTCAAATGCATGATCACTAGACTCATGGTTACTAGACACAAGTACAAGGTCAATAGCCACAGCTGCCACTGGACAGATTGCCACCATAAACGAACAGATCCAGAACTTACTTCTGTGGAGCTGAAATTTGTCATCCTTTGATAAGTATCCCCAGATTTTACTTGTTTTATCAACCACTGTTCTTCTCTCTTCTTCCATGAGTTCAAGTCTTAAATTCCACATATGAATCCCATCATGCACCATGAGTTTTTCTATGTCTGGTTTATCACACTTGACTCAAGCTCCCTGGGTTCATCAATACTGCTGAAAATGACAGATTTCCTTTCCTAAACACTCGATAGTATTCCAGTATGCTGGACAGTTATTCAGGCATAGCACTTGAACACTTAGGCTGATTCCACATCTCAAGTATTGTAAATGCTCTAGTGGGTATGGGAAGGGCAGATCTCTTTTTAATATACTTGGTTTTGCCTCCTTTGGCTAGACACTCGATAGCAGAATTTCTAGACTATGTGGTACTATTTGGGTTTTTTTTCAGTCTTTCATTTTTATGTATTTTAATTAAAATATAATTGCTTTCCTTTCATCCCTCCAGCCCCTCCCCTCCAAGGTCCCTCCCTTCAACTCCTTCCATGTACCCCTGACTCTCAAATTGATAGCCTCTTCTTCTCCAATTATTATTGTTGCATACATGTGGTGTGTGTGTGTATGTACACAAATATACAAATATAACCCACTGACCCCATTCTGAGCATTTGTGATAGACAACCGACTGGGAGCTCATCTCTGAAAGAAGCTAACCCTCCTGCTCTCGGCAGATGTCAGTTACCCGTAGTCTTTTGTTCAGGGGTGTGCCCCTGTGAGATTTTCCACCTTCTACATTAGCTTGTCTACCGACAGTACCATTGCTCACATCTTGCAAACATTTCTATGAGTGGATTTTCACAACAGACTTTCCAGCTTTTATAATCTTGCCTCATCCTATTCCATGATGTTCTCTGAGTCATAAATTCAGGAGCTGTGGTGTAGACGAATCTGCTCAGGGTGGGCTCCACACAATCTGATCTCTGCATTGAAGTTGCCATACTTAATTAGAATCTTTAATTAACTAGATATCACTCATAAATAAAAATGTACAGTTTCTAATAGTTTATAATCACCATGTGCCAAGCACATTTAAGTCACGTAATAACTGCTTGGGGCAGTTTGACTGTTCCTCCAATTTTACAGATGACAAGTTGGCCTCAGAGAAGTCATTGTCTGCGTGTCTGCAGGACTGGAGGCTTAGGCCAGAGAACAGAACTAGGAAAGTTGTGAATATGTTTTGTTGGTCAAGATTTAATTCTGCCCACAGACTAGAATTTTCACAGTCCAGTGAAGACTCAGAGGTTTGGGAAAGTTTTAAAACACATCAAGTGTTTGTGACGAAACCTCAGGTGTCCTAGAATGTGTACTACACTAATCTCCAGGTTCTGTGCATCCTTTATGCAGCATCCAATCTGATTTCTCTATCTGCCTCACCTCCAGTGTGACTTCCAGTATCACTTTCCGTTTCAGGCAGCCAACACAGGACGGATGTTTAGCGGACACTGAGAACTCCAAACATCCATCCCAGCTTCATGCTGAGGCCAAGCTGGCTGGAAAGCCTCAACAACTACTTCAAGGTCATTACAATTGTATTCTATTGTTTCCATGACATTTTCTAGGTTTTTATTTTTAATTTTAAATTCTCTCTGTGTGCGTGTGTGCACATGAATGTAAGCATCTACAGAAGCCAGAAGTAGGTGTCAGAGCTCCTAGAGCTGGAGTTACAGGCAAGTTGTGAGCATCCCTTCCCCCTGAAGTGAATGCTTGGAACCAAACCCAGTACTTCTATTCAATCAATGTGTGTCCTCTTGGCCTTCAATCCTTCTTGATAACCCCAATCCACTACGAATTTTAGTAAATATGGTCTGATCACTGTGAAGCCATTTAATACACCACCAGATCCTAAGAGACAAACAGAATCTTTTAAGACCAATGAAAACAACTGGAGCCAAAAGGAGCACTGATAGCATTGTCACTTGAAGGGACGAAGAATACTAAAACCCGCTTGCCACGGATGCAGTAAGATGCACTGTCACAACACAATACTCACGTATCTGTCGAGAACTCCCTCCATTCTGGGATCTAGCCCAAGTTCTACACCTGTGTTCACCCCTCCTAGCACCCTCCTTTAAGTGATCCAACTTTACTTACTGATGGAAGATACAGGCTCAAGGAGACAGACTGCAAGCCTAGAATGCAATTCATTGTTTAATAAATGAAGACAGACTTGATTACTGAGAGACTACCAAGCTGTGGCTAATTGCCCTTGTACTATAAAGTGTAGCAGCCTAATATATGTATTCCAGTCAAATCCATATGTTGAAATCCCAACCATGTGGCGATATTAGGAGGAGGTTAGGCCTTTGGGAAGTAGTTGTGATAAATCAAACTAAACCTTTACAATTGGCATTTTAGCTAAGTGTCCATTATCTAAATATAAATGTGTGTAGCTGGTTATGACCAAAAGATAACAAGCACATTAAAGAGGCATTCTTCTACCCCAAAAATTGTTTCTATGAGGGTTACAATTACATATTATTTCCAATACTTGATAGAGCTAAAATTATAGAAATCTTGATTTTTTACACACTCAATTCAAAGATTTTTAAAAATTATTAATTGTAATTAATTGTGATTAATAAAAAAATAAATTTAGGTTGGGGTCAGGTAGAAGAGGACTCCCGTCAGTGCACTTGGGGAGGACTTGGGGAGGAGCATGGAAGGAGAAGAGGGAGGGAGGGTGGGATTGGGAGGGGCTGAGGGAAGGGGCTACAGCTGGGATACAAAGCAAATAAATTGTAATTAATATAAAAATTAATAAATTTAAAATTATTAGTTCTTTGAGAATTCCATACCATGTATTTTGATCATATCCACTCCTCCTCTGACTCCTCCCAGACCCTCCACTCCTTTCCCTACCCACACTGCTTTGTGTCCTCTTTTTCTTCTTGGGCTGCCCACGTACTTCAGGGTTATGTACATAGCAAGCCACTGGAGGAGCTTGGCTAACTTATCGGTTCACACCCTCAACGAAAAATTTCTTTCTCCCATGAGCTGTCAATTGCCAATGTGTCCTCAGCTAAGGGGTGGGCTTTGTGTCCACCTCCCCTCCCCATGCTAGGATTTTGTCTGGTTGAACACAGACAGGTCTTGTGCTTGCTGACACAGCCATTGTGAGTGCATATGCATAACTCCCTTGTTGAATCCAGAAAACACTGTTTCCTTGTAGTCATTCACCACCTCTGGTTCTTACAGCCTTTCCACCCCCTCTTTACAATGATCCTCTAGCCTTACAAGGAGGGGTGTGGTACAGGCATCCCACTTAGGCCTGAGCACTCTACAGTTTCTATTATCCTACTCTCTGCACCTTGACCCCTTGTGGCCCCTGTGCTAATTGCAAAATTGAGGCTTTTTTAATGAAGGTTGAAAGATTCACTCATCACATTTTTTTTTTTTTAGATAGAGATTTCCAGGTTTATGAACTCTAGGATGTGTATTATGACTTTGTTGTTTTCTCTACAGTTCATTTTTTTTTTCTTTTCAAAATGCCATCACACCAAATCTCTTGTCTCTTCCCTGTAAGTTCACAGTTCACAAGTGACGGTAAAGATGTGAGGCTCACCTAGGCTGTATGCGTGGACTGAAAAAACCGCAGCATGAGCCCGCCAGGCCTCTGCTTTGCTCTATATCACAGAATTACTAACTTTGTTGATACAGTTTACTAAATCAAATTGACCTCACACTGAATTGCCCAGATCCAGCATCAACCAGGGCATGAAGAGTACATTAGGAGGAGTTCTTGTCAGTAACTAGGTTAGGTTCATCCAGACATTATCAGGCCTCAGAATGGAACAGTCTCAGCTGTGAAACGTTTAACCCTACCATTTGAAACCATGTCCTTCTGTGGCTGCTTGTTGTTGGCGGGGCTTTTTACAGCTCAGCTGATCCAGTGACCTATTTATTTCTGGGGTTCAGCTCCTTTCATAGCAAGGGAAGGAACAAAGTATCTCGGCAGCAGTATGCTCCTTCCTGAAAAAGAAAAAAAAAGAGGCAATAATAAGAAGGAATTTTATCAGCTCATGGGCACAGGAAATCAGAGGCGGTCCACAAGAAGCAGAAAAGCTGGTCCCTCTTCCTAGGCCCTTGGTTTTGAGACTGGCCTTCTAGGGATTCTCCAGCCTCTCAATGAACCCAGGATTGTTTGCAGAAGTCCCCTAGAATGCAGAAATGGGTGGAGAGCCACAGTTAAGGCTCAACTTATAGCGCAAACATCGAGATAGTTGGAGTTCAAAGTGCTACCCCACCCTGGCCGCTGCTCTGGTGGCAGCGATTATGGACAGGGAGAAAAGTAGCAGGTGGTAGGCCCCAGCCCTGCTAGAATAGACTGAGCTGGGGAAGGGCAGTTGGTGGGAGCAGGAGAACACCATGTATCTTCTCTCCAGCAAAGAGCTGTTGGGCGCTTGCGATGAACAGTGTGCTAACCACAAATCTGAATGTGGATTCAGAAAGGAAAAGTGAAGTGAAGGAAGACACCCTTTCTCAAGCCCCACCAATGTGCAGTGGGCTGATCTGGAAGAATGACTTGCCTTTAATCATTAAAGGGACAGTGCTGTGTGGAGACATTTAGACAAGAAGAAAAACCAACACGACAACCATCACTCTGACACTTAGCAACCCACCCAGCCGAGAACCCTACCTATTGAAAGCTTCTCACATAGAGAGCCATGGGCAATCATTGGGCTTAGCCTCAACTCCTGTCAGAAACCCCCACACTCCACATCTGGGCCTTCAGAAGCACTCGCTCACTCCTCACTTTCCATTTTAACGAGTACAGGAGCCACACTGTTCAAATTGCCATTTCTGAGGCTGATAAGGCCCCAGGAGGATGAGTCGGTGTTCAGAAAGCATGGATCCCTACCTTTCCCAACTTCTGTTCCTCCCTTGCTACCTGCTTCAGGAACCGTTTCACATGTTTATCTCTTTCAACCTAAGACAAACTAGGCACTATTCATTTATTAGGAGTCCTTGGCTAATTGACTCAGGAAAGTTAATTTCATGGAAATAGGCTTGACCTCTGCAGCCCAGTTATTGGCAGCTGGATTCTGAGGAAGTTAGAATGCAGTCTCTACCAACTAGCTGAATGCAGACGGCCCAATGGTTTTCTTGCATTCTGGACAGACGAATCTGATCGGATCCCATCACTATCTTCCTCTGCCTTGGTCCTCACAGCTTTCAAGGCCCTTGAGGATAGAAAGGACCTGTGAACTCATTTGTTTGGTAACTGAGCCTATAGCCATTGGCGTGCCGGCGTGAAAGAATCTGAATCAGGGGCTGAGGCTCTGGTGCAGTTGGGTAAGCGAGTGCCGCACAAGCAATCAGACCTGAGTTCAGTAACCAGGATCCTTGTAAGAAAGCTGGTTATTGGAAGCCATACTTGTAGTCCTGGCCCTGGGAAGACAGAGACAAGCAGATCTCAGGAGCTTGCTGGCCAGCCAGTCTAGCTGAAGAGGTAAAATCCAGACCAGTGAGAGAGCCAATCTCAAAACTAAGCCAATGAAGAAATAAATAGCAAACAAACAATGTGAGTGGCATCAAAGGCTGAACTCTGCTCTCCACACACAAAGGCACTGCCTCTCCCCAGATGGAGACACGTAAGTTCACACACACCCAAAATTAAATTTATACAATAGGAAAGGAATCATAGCAGAAGAGATGGTGCACTCCCTGATCCCAGATGGTTTCAAAAGGAAGGGCATAAAGACTCCTGAGGATTCAGGATTTGGGGATTGGATTCAGAACCAAGAACAAGGCTTCCAAAGCTTGCCAACAGACGGAAGAATCAAGAGTAACTGACAGACGGCAAATATCATCTGAAGCAATTATCATGTATCTTCTGTTTCATCAGAGATCCAGCCATCTGCAATAAGACCTCAAAAGGAATTTTAAATTGTTTTGCTGTTTAACACAAAAACAGAGAGATGGACTGTTATTCTATCTACCTCCTTGCTGCTATAGATTAGCAGGTACCCTTCTTTCAAAATACCCAAGGCTTTTGTTATAGAGCCAAAATTGATCAAAGGTTACAACAATCTAAAAACAAAAGGAAGGGAGAGAGAATTCTCCTGTTGCCCAGTTGCTAAGCAACCCTGTCTGTCCTGGTAACTGGGGCTGAGGGCCTTTGCTTTCACTGGCTGATTTTCACTCCATATATAATATATACAAGCATGTTTATTCTCCTGTAAATGCCCAGCAAATAAAAAGCAATGAGGCCCCTTTCACTGAAATTATTCATGTGCTAAAGCCTTTTATCCACATCACTGGTATGACTGACAATATTACACCAGCAAGCTTCCCAAATTAGTTCTTGTTCTGGCATTGTACTCCTGGGCTTTCATTTCTTAATAAAAGAAAAAGGAGCTACAGTTTTATTTAAGCTTTCTATAGTCTGGCATTATGGCTTCTTGGTACCAATGATTAAGATGTCATGTCTATTCCAGGCAGTTTTTCTTCTCCTAGTTGCTGTCAACTTTCTAGAAAATCATACCTTTTGAACAATTTTCCCTCGTTAAAAACTTTCAGCTTGCCTTTAGAGCTAATCTGCCCAAGAAAATTTTAATGAGTTGTTTGCACATTTTTCTACCTTCCTGGAAATCCAAATGCAATGCTGCTATGACTTGCCCTGGAAGCAAAAGAGGTGACTTTTTTGAGTTCTTGAGTCATCTCCATCCTCTGCTTTCATGTCAGCATCTCCCCATTTCAAGTGACCCTAGCAAGTAGTGCACTCAAAGTCTCTGGTTTTAGCTACAAGAATCTCTTTCAGGCTGTCTGCCTCTGGCTTACATTCCCACAGAGACCCAGAAACTTACTTAGTTTTCTCTTCTCCACTCACCTCAATTCATGTCACTGCTACTCTACCTAAGTTCCAGAGCTTTGTCCTCAAATGAGAGACTCGAGTCTCTACCCCTGCTCAGATTTACAGATGGTACGTAGGAGGAGTTCAAAGAAGGAGGATTAACCCTCATGCCATAGAATGAACTATGCTTTCATACTAACTTCACTCTTGTTTCAGCTCAGAAGTTTCTGCTTCCTTCTCTGGGTGAACATGGGGGCAGAGACACACCCTGCTAAGCCCAGGACCTAAGCCCTTGGGAATTTAAAATTGAAGGATATTTATTATGGAACAAGAAAGCAATGAAGAGAATTAAGAAATTTTAGAAATGGCAATGGTCTTTGACAAAAATAATCCTTTCCACCTCCTTGGGCCACCTATGTTCTGGGTCCCTGGAACTACACAAGACAAAAATATACAGCATACATAATATATGACAGTATATTTACATTCACTATGCCTTTATGTAAGGCAGAACTCATGGTGAATACCCATCCAAGTGTCTCTGAGGTGCAGGTCAAAATCTTTCTTTTTTTTTAAATTTATTTATTTTTATATCAATCACAGGTTAGGTTTTTTGCATCCCATGCATAGCCCCCTCCCCCATTCCCTCCCACCCTCATCTCTTCCCCGGCCCCTCCAAGTCCACCAACAGGGGAGGACCTCCTCCCCTTCCATCCAACCCCAGCTCATCTTGTCTCCTCAGGGCTGGCTGCAATGTCCTCCCCTGGGATCTAGCCAGGCTGTTATTCCCTGGCATGTATGGGGGAGGGTCAAAGAGTCAGCCATCAAGTTCAAGACTGAAACAGTCCCTGTTTCCCTTACTAGGGTCTTCAGTTCAACACTGAGCTATCATGGGCCACATTTGAGCAGGGGTTCTAGGCCATATCCATATAATGGTCCTTGGTTGGAGAAACTGTCTCATATAAGACCCCTGTGCCCTGCTCAGTTTGGTCTTTGTGGAGCTCTTGTTCTCCCCAAGTCTTACTAACTTCCCCTATTTTATTATTACTTCCCGCCCTCTGCCAAGGGCTTGATTGT
>CM053764.1:134607386-134624992 GCA_028658305.1 Pachyuromys duprasi
TAGCCTCCTCCCTCATTCCCTCCCACCCTCCCACTCCCTCCCTCATCTCCCTCCTCCACGCCCCCTCCAAGTCCACCAACAGGGGAGGACCTCCTCCCCTTCCATCCAACCCCAGCTCATCCTGTCTCCTCAGGGCTGGCTGCAATGTCCTCCCCTGGGATCTAGCCAGTCTGTCACTCCCCGGCTTGTATGGGGGAGGGTCAAAGAGTCAGCCATCAAGATCATGGCTGAAACAGTCCCTGTTTCCCTCACTAGGGTTTTCAGTCTGACAACGAGCTATCATGGGCCCCATCTGAGCGGGGGTTCCAGGCCACATCCACACATGGTCCTTGATTGTAGAAACTGTCTCATACAAGACCCCTATACCCTGCTCAGTTTGGTCTTTGTGGAGCTCTTGTTCTCCCCAAGTCTCACCAACCTCCCCCAGATCTGTCATTACTTCTCGCCCTCTGCCAAAGTCTTGATCGCGAGTCTTAATATCTGCTCTGATACATCGCTACATTGACCCCCCCCCCAGAGGTCCTCCTTGGCATGCTCTTGTCCTGTTGTTTGTTTTCTCCTCCACTCAATGTCCATCCCATTTGTTCATCCAAACAAGCATTGATCATACCAACCTGGGTCCTCCTTCCTGTATATCCTCTCTAGGTGTGTAGATTTCAGCTTGACCTTCCTATCCTATAGGATTCGCAGGCAAATGGTGGGACCTGGAAACTATCATCCTGAGTGAGGTATCCCAAAAGCAGAAAGAAACATATGGTATATACCCACTTATATAGACCTATAGGATGAGGGCACTGTTTTAAAACCCAGCCTTCCCACCTTCAGTTCTATAGAAAGACTATAGTACTATAGAAAAGCATTGTCCTAGATGAAAGTGTCAGCATCTGAGATGACAGGCTATCTAAGTTACCCAGGAAGCAAGGAAAGTCACATGCTTCACCTCTGGAGACTTCCTCATGAGAACTGGACACATCTGCAGGAAGTGGGAATGTCTTCACATAACAATGGTGTGTAAACAATCTCTAGAAAAAATCTCATGAAAGCAAGTCTCCCCAAGCAACCCATGTCACCTCCCAGTCCTCTGCTTCCGGGGCCTCTCATGAAGTTGGCCACATTTGAAGATGTGGCTTCCCTCAATACGTGAAAGGCTGACCTGGACATGATTGTCCTCACAGCACTTAAATCAAAATTTACAATTTTCAGAGGCATCTACAGGAAGGAGTTCCTTACTTAATTCTCAAGCCAAATCTTACATACTCTAGATCAGACAGACAACTTAACATGGAGTCCACTGGAATAATGGCAGCTGTAACTCCTGGCCCAGCGAATGTTCTGACTACTAGAATATACACATATGTTTGGGGTTATCTTTTGGACCATGAGTCCATGTAGATAGCATGGGAACACAAACAGGGTGTGGTCTGTGATACACTGGTTGAGAAAGAGTTGTCTCTTTTTAAAAAACATTTTAAATTTTCATTTTTATTAGCTTACAAAGCAGCAAGTTTTCTTAAGTCTTTTTCATCACATCCTTAGATTTGTTTTTGACCCTTTTCTCTTCTTACCATTTCTCTATTCCCTTGTCCCCTCTTAGACATTTCCATCTTTAGTATTCCTCATTCACTTTTGCACCACATGGATTCTACCAACCTCCTCAGTCATATTTTTATCTCTGTTACTCTTTCAACCAAAATGTGAAGACTTTATAAAAATAGAATTTCTGTAAGCAGGATTGGTGATCTATGTAGCCACAACTTGGCTCGTAGAAGTATCTATTTGGTTCTAGGCACAAGATGCCCATGGCAGCCATTGTCTCTTCTCTTTCATCCTAAGAAGTAAAAATTCTGATCTATCTTTCCTAGATGAAGAAATGGATATTCAAGAAGGTTAAGCATTCCTGAAAGCTCCTGGGAAAGAGGTAGTAAAATTTCCAATTTTAGACCATGAAATTAGACCATGAAAACTCCATTTTAAAGCCTGTGTTCTTCCCCAAAACTCTGAGCATGCTGTGATCACAGAGAAGTGCCAGTCTGGCAGCTGTAACTCCTCCCTGGAGGCAACTATTAACCTTGCATTGCTATCTGTGAAAGGCTGCTTTTCAATATATAAAGTGTGCTTGGAAGTAACATAGCACATATAACACAGGGTGATAATGGTCTTGGGGTGTGATGGAGAAAGAAGACTGATGGAAAGGGTGAGACTTGGCCAAAATTAAGTAATATTACAGAATGGGACCATGAGGCTTGGAGGTTAATATGGGGAGTGGGTATGTAAAAACAAGATACAGTAGAAGGGTATTCTGCAAGATGCTGGAGCAAGGAGTTTCTACTGGTTCAAGTTTGCCTTGGACAGTTTTCTTCCCAACAGACAACTTTTGGGAATACTCAAATCTGTGGCTTCTATTTATTATTTCTCCTATAAATGGATTTTATAGTGCCAGCCCAGGAATAAAAGGAATCTTCTTACCCAATAGGACACTATGACAAGTGTCCCCAGTGAGAGCTTTGGATGGTTTCCAGGCATCAAGTAGTTTAAGCAGTCATTATACCCATATACAACCCCTTCCACATAATTTTTTATGTACCATTAACTATTTTTCCATTTCTTGCATTGAAAAGGCTTTCAACCATAGAGAATCTTAATTAATTTGAGGCAAGACTTCTTCTTCCTACATTTTGATGTTTCCAGTGTATGATTAAAAGGAGCAATTTCCAAACAGGCATCTTCAAACCTCACATGTCATATTGAGTGGTTCTGCTAAATAGCTTTTAGATGTGTTCTTCATGTGCTATTTGATGAGAGCTGATGGTGATGTTAATTTGTGATAGAATCCTACAGAATGTCAAGTTCTATTTCTGACTAATAGATATCTACACACAAAGAAAGGACTCCAGTGCCTCTGTGACCAGGCACATTTTTTTTTTCTGCAACAGAGCTCATGAACCCTGTTGTTTTGCAAACTCCCTTGCAAGCCATCCTGGGGATGCAGTCCTTTGCATTTCTTTTTACAGGCTTGTGCTTTGTTTTGTTTTCCAACTAGGGTATAGTCCCCTTCAGAATGAGGTCTGACTTTCTTCAGAATGAGGCTGAACTATCTTGGCTAGAAACTACTGATTCATGGATGAGGAGATAACTCAGTCAGTACAAAGCTTGCTGTGTAAGCATGAGGATTTGAGTTTCAGTTTCCAGAACCTGTGTGAAAGTTTTGTGGATAGTATACCTGTAACCCCAGCATTCCTATGGCAAGAAGGGAGGTGGAGACAGGAGCGTCCCCTGCAGCTCATGGGTTAGCTAGCTTGATGAACTCAGCAGCAGACAGCAAAGAAAGTCTGCCTCAAATAAGGTGGAAAGTGAGGACCAATACCAAAGGTTTTTATCTGATCACATGTGTATGCCTACACACACATACGTACGCACACACACAATGCACATGGAGTCTTCTAGGGTATTGTATCAGTTAACTAGTTTCAAAAGAAAAGAAAGATTATTTAATTTTACAATGAATTGTGTTTATTTCACAACCTTTGTGGGGGAACAGACACTACAAATGGAAAGCCATTCTGACTTTAAGAGGTGAACTTGTAGGGCCTGTCTGTGCACTAGACAATCACGATGACAGTAAACATAAAATGCAAGACATAAATGGGGAAAGAGAGAAGGAATCCTCAAGGAGACAGAGAAAAAGAACAATAGAGAAAACAAAGAAAAAGTACAATAGCTTATTTTGTTAAGGCAAAGGTTCTCAGCCTTCTTAACCTTTAGTACAGTTCCTCATGACCTCCGCAACCATAAAATTATCTTGATGCTGCTTCATAACTGTCCTTTTGCTACGGTTATGAACCATAATGTAAATATCTGATAAGCAAGATATTTGATATGTGACCCCAAAGGGGTCATAACCCATAGGTTGAGAACCACTGTGTTAGGGGCGTTTGTGTCAGCCCAAGCCAACTGTGTTCAGTGGTGTCAAGGAGCTCAGCAAGAGAAGAACAAAAGATGCATGGGATTATTCACGTGGAGACTTTCATGAGGTGCTCTATGGAGTGATGAGACTGATGAGGCGGAAGCCAGAAGTAGGTAAGACATGAGTACAGGGGGACAAAATAGAAGCAGAAGAAGATGAACACAGCTCTCAAGAAGTTTGCTTTTGAAAAGAATAAAGAAGAAGATGGTAAGTGATAGGATCATGGGTCTGAGAAGGTTTGTCTCTCATTTTTTAAAATAATGTCATCATGAAAATAAGCCTCTAGCCCTCCCCCTTTTCTCAAAGCTATGCAGCCTTCCCCACCTCCCATTTATTTTCAGAAAAATTCCCAGACAAAAATGTAAAACCCAGAATTGCTTCTTTGACATCACCAGACAGACAGCCATTGTGGTTGGTGAGCTAATTGCATAAAGATATTTGAGACACCTCTTCTAAGAAGCATAGGGGATTCTTTCCATGGGAAAATGAGGATCCAAACTCATTGTGATATAGAATAAATATATATTTCACCTAAGCACATGCACATTAATTGGATTGGTTAGAATGATCATACACTGGCAAGCTTCTGCAATTAGCAGGAACCAAAAGGCAGCTCCTCAGTCCAGAAGCCTCAGAAAAGAGGGACTAATGGTTTAGCCTCTGTCCAAGGTTGAAGCTCCTTGGATGTTCGCTGGCATGAATCTCAGTCTGGAGAAGCAGGAGCCTGATATCTGTAGTCAATGTCTCAGCAAAGAAGAGTGTTCTCAAGAAGAAGCAAGCTTGCAGGCATGTGGACTTCTCCTACTCAGTTTTGTTGTGTCTAGGCTCCAGGATGTTGAAGATGCCATCTCCATTCAGGGGAGGGACCTACTTGTCTCTGACAACAGTCTCACAGACACAACCAGGAATGTGCTTTCCTGCTTTCCTGGCATTTCTCTATTCAGTTGAGTTGACCATCAAAGATTAGCCAATTCATCCCTGCTGCAAAGAGTCCCAGTATCTATATGGCTTACATCTCCTGAAATCTGAAAACTGATCTCCAGCCTCCTACATCATACACTTTCTGTCTCGTGAGGGCAGAAAATTGACAGTGTATTTTAGGTGTTACTTTACACCAAATGTTTTGTGTCCGTTTATGAGCATGTATATTGTGTCTCTTTGTGAGTGTGCATGTACATATAGAGGGCAGAAAAAAAACCCAACTGTCATTCCTCAAGTAGTTTAAAGCTCACCACGTGGGCCAGGCTGACTGCCTGGCAAGTCCTACCTGTTTTCACCTTCTCAGCTTTAGGTGTGCAAGCATGCCTCACCATGACTGCCCCTAAACCTGCCAGTTTTTATGTGCTGTGGGACTCAAACTCAGATCCTCATGTGTGCGAGACAAGCACTTTACCAACTGAGCTGCAATCCCAGCCTTCTGCAGATCCTTTTTAAATCAGAATTTTGATTGACACATTTGCTCCGAGACTCCGTCTCCCCAAGGCAGGATAGTACCTTCTCACAAAACAGATAGCTTGCTTTAGTTTTCCCCTCTCTTGATGACCCTGGCTTCTTCCTGCATTCAAGAAGAATTTGGGTCTGAAAAACAGAGATGGTTTATTTTTCCACCCCAGCGCTATGCCCATCT
Organism: Pachyuromys duprasi; assembly: GCA_028658305.1. Lineage (NCBI taxonomy): Eukaryota > Metazoa > Chordata > Mammalia > Rodentia > Muridae > Pachyuromys > Pachyuromys duprasi. The sequence goes on from CM053764.1 coordinate 134,612,978, forward strand.
TTTATAGAGAAGGCTTACTGAAGGCAATTAATATAAGTCCAAGAGTCCTCCTGCACCCAGATTGGCATATTTTGCCTGCCATGGGTGACTGACAGGTCTTACTGTGTTTCCAGTGGTCTGACAGAAAGGAGAAAGACCTCCTTTCCTCAAGAACCTCGGAGACTCAAAATTACCCAGCGTGTTCCCTCTGGGAAGCTCTTTGATTCCCGAGCTATAAATATTAAGTCCCATGGGAATTCTTCTTAGAAAGGAAAGACAGCTAATGAAGTTCTGGTCTTGTGCTGACTTTGACCTTGAAGGAAAGGGTTTGAACTTTCAGGCCCATCAAAATGAGAAGCGTTTCCTTGTCCTGATCATAATGAGGCAGGAGGGCTCTCCAAGCAAATCTTCACAAGTCAAATTTTCGGAGACATGAATAACTGCTTATGATCACCATGGAAACCTCAAAAGTACCCACCTTTTGTGAGCACTGGAGAAGAGCCCTCTTGTCTTCTTACTTCAACTCCTCCCAAGAAGAGATGCCCCCAGACCTGTCAGTTTTTATAACAATGCCCCAACCTTCAAAAGCCATTTGTTCACAGTCAAACCAAGCTGGTTCCTTTGTTACCTTCACTATGGCCATGACCCATTTTTTAACAATCTTGGCTATTTCAGTGAAGATTTACATTTCTTTTCTTTTCTAGCTTCAACTCTTGATAGCCAGTTGCCCACTGTCCCCTGCCATCATCTGAAAGCTTGAATCACACAGTCTTAATTTTTGCAGCACCTGGCAGACATAACTTCTCAAAGCACCTCACTCTCCAAAGCCACTTCCATGTCTTAGCTCCTCATTTAAAGATTTAAGATAAATTAAAGGAAAAGGTGGCTGGGTAAAGTGACATTGTTCATGTCCTTTGGGCCATTGCCTCCTCGGCTTTGCTGCCCTTTCTGCCCTAAAGCTTCATACTCTGCTCACTCATTGTGACTGTCTGTCACCATCACACTAATTGAAACAGAATTCCTTAAGGTCATATCTCAAGTGCTTTATCTAGCTACCCTGCCCACATTTTTCTACAGCACTTGACACATTTGACAACTCCCTCCCACCTTCATGTCATACAACAACCCCCCACGTACACCCATTCCCACACTTCTTTAAAATTATTTCTTTCTGCTTTCTGTAGATTTCTATGAAACCATTCTACTCCCTCTGTCTTACTGAGCCAAAGATGCACACACCTCTCCTCTTATATATTTTTTGAAACATGTAGAACCACACTGTGGTCCTCCCTTCAGACCCACCCTTCTGTTCCTTGAATACCATTATCACTTCTCACTGGGATGCAGGAATATCTGAGTCCTTCCTATTCTCAACCCACATATCCAACCAATCTCCAGATGAAACTGGTCCTTTCTTCAAAATGTTCCCCAGACTTACACCATCAGTTTGTGGCCACTCTGTTCTATCCTGTCTAGCCCATTTGCCCATGAAGAATGAGCCTCCTTAGCACACTCTTTGAACCTCAACAACAGAGAATCTCCCTTCCCGTATGAAACCAAATTTCTTGTTCTATACTTTGAAACCCCAAACATGCTGGTCCCATCAGCTAGATTTCCTCCCAAATTAGAGTTCTTTGCTGTAGTAAAATTCTACTTGCCATGTTTCTTCCCTAAGGGAAATGAATGTGTTTTATTTGCCTTGACTACCTACAGACTGACATTGCTTCCCTCCTCATTGAAAGATCTACTCCAGCTTGCCACATTAATCCCACAGGGATCTCATCAGGCCTCCTCTCCTTCCTGGTGGCACTTGGTGACATTTGGCCACCCTTATTTTAGCTCTAATTCTCTGCTTTCATACTGGTATTTCCATGTTAAAACCTAGTGCTAATTATTCTATGATGGGTATAACCATAAATGCAAAAGTTACAGAAGAGGTATTTTAACCATTCCACCAAACTGGGGATTATGCATGCTGGAGAATGTGTTTGAAGATTGATTTTGATGGTCTGTATCAATGGCAAGCTTGGTGCTAGGAAAGGGGTTAGTATGACCATATCGTTCAACTGCCTTCTGTGCTTCTGCTCCGTTTTCTGTTTTGATTTTTATTTTGATTTTACATTGATTTTGCTTTGAAACAATACCATACTATGTGACTCAAACTGTCCTCAAACTTACCCTCTTGCTTTAGCCTCATGAGTGCTGCAGCTGTAAGTGTGGGCCATAACACCTGGTTCATTCTCTATTCTTTAACATAAATGATTAATGGGGTGTACTAATCTAAAGGAGCAGAACTGACACAATGAACATATATCCATTTACATATTAAGAGTGGATCTATTAGAGCGGCTTACAGGCTGTGGCTCAATAATGGCTGAAAGGTAGTTGTTCAATCCGTGAAACTGGATGAAATCCAAGAGGATTCCTAGAAAGCAGTTGGTCTTCCATTTACATTGGCATCTGAAGAAAGTAGGTCATTATACCCAGGAAGGAGTGCCTAAGCCACAGCGTAGATGAATTTACCAGTGAGAACAGGGCAGCAGGCAAAAGGCAAGCACTTCCTTCTTTCATGTCCGTTTATATCGGCTGCCATCAGAACTTGGGGTCTAGATTTAGGCTGGATCTTCCTGCCTCAAATGATCCAATAAAAAAAAAAATCCCTCACAGGTGTGCCCAGCTGCTTGAGTTTTAGTTGTCTCCAGTTGTAGCCAAGTTGAAAACTAAAATTGGCCGTCACATGAAGGTTTTATTTTTTTCTATTAAAGTTCTGTAGATGATAGAGATGTAACATTTCTTTCAATGCAGATAGAAATTCTAGAAGCTCCCATATTCTGTGAAGACAAAAAGGATACTATGTAGGATAGACTTACTGACAACCATGTGACAGAAAAAGACAAAACAAATTCACTCCTGAGAACTCTCAGATAGACTTTCAATCAACTCTTAGATCAGGCTTGTAAAGAAAAACAAGCAAATTACAAAGTGTGTGTTGCTCAGCAAAAGCAGTCATGGGATGAAACTAAAGTGGTACTCAAAAGTCATAGGACAACAATACAAAACTCTCCCGGCACACAAACACATGCACATACACAGAGAGAGAAAGAGGAGAGAGGGGAGTTAAATAAACTGAACTCTCAAATGAGAAAAGTAATAAAATAATCCAAAGAGAGTGAACAAAAAGAAATACATTTTTTTACAAATAAATTATAACAAATAAAATAAAAACCCATTCTTTATGAAGAAGCACATTTGGCAAATTTCACTGAAGAAAGAAATCAGTGGAACACCTCAGAAAGGCAAGAAGCTAAAATTTCAGAGCCCGAATTTCAGTTGCAAAGCAAGCAACTGTATAGTTTTGGCATGTATCTTCCATTCTCTCAGCACAGGCTTGCCATGTGCAAAATGTAGATAACAGAATAAGCTCTCCTCACAAGCTGCTGGCAGCATTAGGCGAGGTATGATATTCAAAGGACACAGAACAGTGACTGGCTCACAGAAAAAACAACAAGCAACTGTCTCAGTAGCATTACGATAATGCCATGTGCTTAAACAGCGCAGCAGACCTCAGTCTAGGGTTTGTGTTGGGATTAACTGTGGCAATTTTAAGAACTCTATTGGTTGACTGTTTTCATTCTAAGGGGCAGTCTGGATTTCTCATCAGGGAAATAGTTTTTATGTAGTTCTCTGAACTAAAGTGCTAACACAACCAAGCTTCACAGGTACACCCAAACTTAGTGTTCTGATTCTGCAGCCTCTCTAGAGAGGGTTTTATTGATGTGTGCCTATGCAAGGTTTAAGGCTTTTCCAGTGTCTGACACTAAAAAACTTTTCACTATTCTTTCTTTTTTTTCCGTTCTTATTTCTTAGGAATAGGGGTATATACTCAACAGTTAAAGTAACAGAAGATTTTAAGTTACAAACAACAAAAATGTGGCCCTTAGTATGGGCCAAAGGCTTGATAAACATGGTTTACTTAAGAAGTGTCTTTAGGGTAAAGAGTAGAAAACTGAGAAATGGACAGGCCCAATGAATTATTTCAACAATGGGGCTGCCACTGTGCAAATGTGGATCTTAATGCCTTTCTGGATATAGGATGGTGTGGAGAATATACCCCACAGTTGCGCTACTAAGGCACAAGGAGGCTAGGTCCTTAAGCACAGTTTCCCTCCAGCCGGAGTTGAGGAGAGCTTTTTGGAAGGTCAATATAGCAGCAGAGAAAGACCTCATCCACACTTGCATGCAGGAGGGAGCTGTTGGCATGCAGGTAGCTAAGTGTTCAAAGGGGGCATAAATTTCACTATAAAAGACAATAGTGTCAACCCAACACTCAAACTTTGAGTGACTTGTCCATGCCCCCAGGTTTAAAATGAGTGAGAGTTTACATATATATATATTAATATTATACAATATGTTTAAATCATATTTTTCTTCCCCCAACTCCTCCCACCTCCTCCCAGATACTCCCCACTACTCTACCAACTCTACTTCATGTTCTTTTTCTCTCTTGAAAAAAAAAACAGTAACAACAAAACCAAAAAACAAACAAAAATCAAACAAAAATCAAAACAGCCCAACTAAACAAGAGAAAAATCAATGAGACAAAAAAAATACCAAAATCAAAAGTGCACAGAGAGAGACAGAGAGAGAGAGACAGAGACACACACAGAGAGAGGGAGAGGTCCGTTTTCAGTTGGCCAGATACTCTTGGGGGAGGGGCTACCCTGGCGTGTAGTTGATATACCCAGTGTTACTCCACTAAAGAAAACAGATTCTTTTTTTCACAGCACTTTCCAATTATAGATATCTTCTTGGTTAGGGTGGGGCTTTCTGATCACTACCCTTCTCAAAGCTGGGGCTTTGTCTGTTTTGATCCTGTGAGTGTACTGTGTGTAGTCAGTCTCTGAGAGGTCATATTTACATCTGCCCTGCTGTGTCTGGAAGACATGGTTTCTTTGGAATCATCCACAACATCTGGCTCTTACAATCATTCTGTCTCCTCTTCTACCTAGATGAACTTCAGGAGAGGGGTTTGTTGAAGACACCCCATTTACAGCTGAGCACTCCAAAGTTCTGTGTGTTTATTCCCATCAGAGAAGCAAGAAGAAGCTTCTCTGATTAGGGATTAATGATCTATGGGTATGGCAATGTCATTAGGAGTCTCTCTCTCTCTCTCTCTCTCTCTCTCTCTCTCTCTCTCTCTCTCTCTCTCTCAATATATACATATTGCTATGTTCCTTAAGCAGAATAATAATAGTAGATTTTCCTTTAGGCCTACGTTCTACCTACCCTTACATTCTCAGCTGCTAAATAGTGTCATAAATAGGATCCATCTCATAAAGTGAGTCTTAAATCCAATTTTAAAAAGTAGTTTGTTGCTCCCATAACTTTGCACCACTGTTGCACCGATAGATCTTCTAGACAGGCATATGTTGTAAGTCACAGGGTTTGTAGCTAGATGAAATTGAAAATTACCTTCTCCTCTAGTAGTATAGAAAATATCTTCCAGCACTGTAAATGCCAGCCAGTAAGAATGAAGTTTCTGCTTGAACAAGAGTTCAATTTCTCCATGTTTGATGACATAAGTAACTTGTGTCTTCAGTAGCAGGGCAGGTTATGGACAGTAAACAATAGCCTGTGATATTTGGACAGTGACTCAAAAAGATACCACCCTAACTGTGCTGGATCTCATCTAGATTGCTTTTTATTCAGACTTCCTAATCCCTTATGAAGCTCTTACTAAAAACAAAAATATTGATGGTTTCCAGTAAAAAGAATTGGAATTTCATACAGTGTGCTTCATGGAGTAAAGGCTGCTAATTGTCTGTTGTTTGGTTTTCTCCATACTGAAAACCTGCCTTTGCTTTTTTTGACAACAGGGTGTATATTATTGGCAAGAGCAAGCAAGCTGCCATGCATATCTGATAAACGATAGCATAGAAATGCTGCTCTCTGAGGTCTTTTTTTTTTTAATCTTTTTTTTATTTTTTATTTTTTGTTATCAATCACAGGTTAGGTACTTTGCATCCCATGCGCAGCCCCCCCCACTCCCTCCCACCCTCCCCAACCCTCCCTCATCTCCTCCCCGCCACTCCAAGTCCACCAACGGAGGAGGACCTCCTCCCCTTCCATCCAACCCCAGCTCATCCTGTCTCCTCAGGGCTGGCTGCAATGTCCTCCACTGGGATCCAGCCAGTGTGTCACTCCCCAGCTTGTATGGGGGAGGGTCAAAGAGTCAGCCATCAAGTTCAAGACTGAAACAGTCCCTGCTTCCCTCACTAGGCCCTCTAGTCCTACACCAAACTATCCTGGGTCCCATCTGCACAGGGGTTCCAGGACACATCCACACGTGGAGGAGAAAACAAGCAACAGGACAGGAGTATGCCAAGGAGGACCTCTGGGGGGGTCAACGTAAAGATGTACCAGAGCAGATATTAAGACTCGTGATCAAGCCTTTGGTAGAGGGCAAGAAGTGATGATAGAAATGGAGGAGGTTGGTGAAACTTGGAGAGAACAAGAGCTCCACAATGACTAAACTGAGCAGGGCACAGGGGTCTTGTATGAGACGGTTTCTATAACCAAGGCTCTCTGAGGTCTTTAAAACCATTTGTTGCCTACTCAAAGTATGTTTTTTATACAACTGTGATGGCTATTCTTGGGTGTCAGCTTAGCTTTCTCTACATCAAACTAAAACCTAAATGGCTGGGCACAACTGTCAAGGATTTTTTTTTTCTTAATTCAACCATTTGAAGCAGGGGGATCAACTTCTAATCTGGATCTTTGAGGTGGTAAGATACACTTTTTAAATTTTGTTTTATTTGTTTATGTACTTTACATCCCAGCGGTGCCCCTCCCTCCTCTCCTCCCAGTCTGCTCTCTCCTTCCTTTCGCCTTCTTCTCTCCCTTTCCCCCAAGAAAAAGGGGAGCTCTCCCCATCAGCCCTCCCCATCATATCTTGTGACATCAGGACTGAGCATATCCTCTTCCACTGAGGCCAGGCAAGGCAGCCTGCCAGGGGGAAGTGATCCAAAAGCAGGCAACAGAGTCATGTTAGAAACAGCACCTCTCCCGCTTGCCAGGTGATCCACATAAAGACCAAGATGCCCGTCAGCCACATATGTGCAGGAGAACTAGGTCCAGACCATTCGTGCTCCTATCGTTCTCTGTAAGCCCCCACAGGTCTGGGTTAGCTGTCTCTGTTGGTCTTCTTATAGGGTTCCTGTCCACTTCTGGTCCTTCCATCTTTCCACACACTTCTACAAGACCCCATGGAGCTCTGCTTCACTCTTGGCTACAAGCCCCAGCATGTGTCTTGACCTGCTGCTGCGTGGAGCCTCCCAGAGGACAGTCATGTTAGGCTCCTGTCTGAAAGCAGAGCAGAGCATCATTAATAGTGTCAGGGTCTGGCTCTCTACCCCAGGGTGAGTCTCAGGTTGGGCCAATCACTGGTTGGACTTTCTCTCAATCTCTGCTCCCTCTTTATCACTGTCCGTCTTGTAAGCAGGGTAATTTTTGGACCAAAGGTTCTGTGGGTGGGTTATTGTTCCCCTCTCTCCACTAGTACTGCCTGGCTAGGAGGTGGTCATTTCAGTCTCCATGCCCCACCCTAACCCCTGTTAAGAGTCTCAGCTAGAGTTATACCCATATCCTCCTAAGAACCTATCCTGTTGTGGGCCTCCAGTTTATCAAAGAGATGCCCCCCTCAGTTTCCCATCTTGTTCCCAGAGGTATCACCTCCGACTCCCATTCTCCCCACATCTGATCTCCCCCTTTATTTCCTTCCCCATTCCATCTCCTTCCCAGTTCCCTCTCCTCATCCACTTCTGCTATCTATTCTATCTCCCTTTCTGTGTGACATTCTGGAACCCTCCCATGGGTCCTTTTTGTTACTTAGCTTCTTTGGGTCTGTGGCTTGTAGTATGATTATCCTGTACTATAAGTCTAATATCTACTTAGAAGTGAGTACAAACCATGTGGGGAAAACATACTTTTAATGTGGATCTTCTGAGGTGGGAAGATCCACTTTTAATCTGGACACACCTTTATTTTTGGTTTTGTTTTTTCAAAACAGGGTTTCTCTATGTAGCCTTGACTGTCCTGTACTCGCTTTGTAGACTAGGCTGGCCTCAAACTCACAGAGATCTGCCTGCCTCTCCCTCCCAGAGTGCTGGAATTAAAGGCATGAACCACCAAGCAGATTTGGACGACACCTTCTACTGACATCCTATACAAAGGATACAGAAGAAGGAAGCTCTCCCCTCCACCCACCCTGCTAGCCTGACTGCTCTTGCTCTTGGTAGCAAGTCCATTTCTTCACTTGCATTAGAGCTACGTCTTCAGGGTTCCCATGTATACTGAAGTCCAGCTGAGATATCCAGCCTTGTGGACTGAACCTCTTGGACCTTCCATTGGTAGGCAGCCATTGTTGGACTACTTGGCCACAGCCTATACATCATTCTAAGAAATGTTCTTTATATAGAAGATAAATAAATGATAGATAGATAGACAGAAATGGATAGGTGAGATAGATAGATAGATAGATAGATAGATAGATAGATGTTAGCGATGGATAGATGAGAGAGAGAGAGAGAGGATACACAGATGACAGTGGACACATAGACTATATTTATTTTTTAAGTTCTGTTCTTCTAGAAATTCTAGACTAATACAACTTCGAACAACAAAAATAACATTTACATGTTAAATCTTTCAGAATTCTTTCATCAACTTTATTCATTTTATGGTTTCTTGGCAGGAAAAACAAAATATAGATGTCAGCATTTTCAGATTCAAATACTGAGGCACAGAGAAGGAAAATAGAGTATAAGAGGTGGCAAAAGAGCTCTTCACCATCCCCCCCCCCCACACACACACACTTGATTGGACTGCTGCTTCACTTGATTAAGAATATAGTGTAGCTCAGACTCTGACATCAAACACCTCAGCTCATGGCAGGGACAGGGAACTCTGTAATCATCATCCAAGAGATTCAGGCTTTTTTTGTTAATAAAGGCACAAAAACTTCTATTTCCCGATGAGATTTTCCTTCACCTCAAGAAACTGAAAGCTTTCAGTTGCTTAACCCAATCACCATGTGACACCCCTTCATGATCAGAATAAAGCTGTTCATCGCATAGTGAACATTCATCTTACAAAGCGTGTGAACAAGTTTGGCATGAAACAACAGTGCAAATGAATCTCACATCTGTGCTCATGGTGGGTGCATGGAATAACGCTTTGTATATAGGTTCAAACACGGAACAATTGAAAGTTCTGTTAGACAACAATGTAGTCGGTCATACCCCTCCTCGTGTGTGTATGTGTGTGTGTGTGTGTTTGATGTGTGCAACTTCATGCACATGTGTGTAGAGGCCAGAAGGTGACCTCAAGCGTTTCACTTCAAGTGTCATATTTCTTGATTGACAGACAGGGCATCTTCATTGGCATGGAGCCTGGCCAGGAACCTCAAGAATCTGCCTGTTTCTATTTCTTCAGCTCTGGGATTACAATCATGTGCTGTCACACCCAGATTTTCTTGCATAGGTTCTAGTGATCAAAGTCAAGTCCTCCCTGAACAAAGAGTTCTCAGAAGAAAAGAAGGAAGGGCAGGAGCTAAGAGATGGTTCAAAAATGTTCATCATCTGTAGCAATTAGAGAAATGCAAATCAAAACAACTTTGAGATATTTTCTTGCTTGGTTACAATGACAGAGACTAACAAAATAACCAACACAAATGCTAGAAGGAATTTGGGGGAACAAGATTCATTCACTCATTCACTGTTGGTGGGATTACAAACTGGTCCATCCACTGTGGAAAATTCTCAAAAGGCTTCACACAAATCTACTATATTCCCCAGCTATACAACTCCTCGGCATTCTACATCATCCTATACAAATACTTGCTCAGCTGTATTCATTGCTGTTCTCACAATGGCTAGGAAATGGAAACAACCTGAATGTCCTTCAACTGACTAGAGGATAATGAAAATGCAGCACACAGACACCGGGGATACTGTTTGGCTGTAAAGAAAAGTGAAATCATGAAATTTACAGGTGAATGGACAGAACTAGAAAGGATCAAAGACAATCATTGAATTTTCTGTCTCATCTGAGATTCCTAGCTCCAAATTTCCAGATATCATAGAATAACTGGAGAACTGGAAAAGAAAAAAAGAAAGAAAGAAACATTGCTGATGTGGGTGTGGGGAGCAATAAAGAAGGGATTATCAGAATATAAGTGATGTATGTAATGGGAAGAAATGGAAATGTTGGGGAGCTCTGATTAAGGAGGGTTGAGGGAGACTTTTAAAAAAGAAGTAGGGAGGGTAATATAACAGTAAGGCTGTCTGGGAAATGTCAGAAGAAACAATACTATTAACTTCCTGCATAAAATAACTATAACACACAAGTGAATATGTAAGTATGCATATACAGTTTAAATGAAATTTAAAATTTCCCATCAGGGTTGACAAAGACCACCTAGCAAAACCCCCGAACATCAGACAAGAAACCCTCTTTTGAGTTATTGGTCAGGGTTGTCCAAAAGACTCCCAAAATATTACAGGGTATTGCTGACTACTTGCAATTGGATACCCCACCACTCAGCAGCGACTGGTTACTTATAGCTCTTCATTTTGGGGTAGAGCCTCATGAAATTTTCCTCATCCATGTTGGCATGCCATCTGGTGTTGTCATTATGTAAGTCTTGTCTAGGCAACTGTATTGCTGAGGTTCATACACACAGCTTGCTTGTCACATGTAAAAGAAACTATCTAGCAACATGTACCCTGACTCTTGTAAACTTTCAACCCCCTCTTTTCCTTAAGCCTTGGGTGGGGACGTGGCATTGTAGATGTGCCAGTTAGGCATGGGCAATGCATATTCAGTTGTTCTCTGAATTTTGACCAATTGTGAATCTCTGTAATGGTCTCCATCTGCTGAAAAAGAAGTTTCTTTGATGAGAGATGAGAGCTACATTTATCTGTGGGTGTAACAATTAGCATATAGAATTCAGTTGGGACTTGTATTAGTTTTGGAAGATGGCAGTAGTAGATTCTCTTTTAGGGTCTGTGGTCTCTCTCTCTCTCTCTCTAAAAACATGTATTTGGCTGGACTTTTACAGTACCAGGCATTAATTCCCTCCCATTGACAACATGTATTTGGCTGGTTTTTTAGTACCAGGCATGAATTCCCTCCCATTGACGGCATATAGTTGGCTGGGTTTACAATACTGGACATGAATTCTCTTCCATTGATAATATGTAGTTGGCTGGATTTACAGTACCAGGCATGAATCCCCCGCCTCCCCCCACCCCGCCCCATTTGACAATGTATGGTTGGCTGGGTTTACAGTTCCCTCTCACTGAGTGGAGCTTGAGTCCAATTAGGCAACTGGTAGTTACTCCCATGATGAAAGTGCCTCTGTTTCACCACTGGCCATATCCTCTGAGGCTGGTTATTTTTGCGGTTCATGAGCATCACAGCCAGGTAGGATTATTAATCACCTTCATTTCTTGGCAGCTTGTATTGCACCTTTGAATGAAAGCTAGTCTTCATGGAGAAGGCTTTCAGGTCATAGCCAGCTCAATTCTTCTAAGCCAGCAGTTCTCAAACCGTGGGTTGTGACCCCCTTTGGGGTTTGACAGACCCTTTCACAGAAGTCACCTCAGACCATCAGAAAATACAAGTATTTTTTTTAAATATTTTTTATTTTATTTATTTATTTTTATCTCATTCACAGGTTAGGTACTTTGAATCCCAGGCGTAGCCCCCTCCCTCAGTCCCTCCTACCCTCCCACTCCCTCCCTCATCTCCCTCCTCCACGCCCCCTCCAAGTCCAGCAACAGGGGAGGACCTCCTTCCCTTCCATCCAACCCCAGCTTATCCTGTCTCCTCAGGGCTGGCTGCAATGTCCTCCCCTGGGATCTAGCCAGTCTGTCACTCCCCGGCTTGTATGGGGGAGGGTCAAAGAGTCAGCCATCAAGTTCATGACTGAAACAGTCCCTGTTTCCCTCACTAGGGTCTTCAGTCCTACACCGA
>CM053764.1:134625492-134756631 GCA_028658305.1 Pachyuromys duprasi
AAAAAAATAACAGTAATATGAATTAGCAATGAAAATAATTTTATGGTTGGGGGTCACCACAACATAAAGAACTGCATTAAAGGGTCGCAGCTTTAGGAAGGGTAACAATCACAGTCCTAAGGTCTGTATCTGAAGTAACAGGGTCAGTGGCAATGTCTTGTATTCTTTTAGGAGTCCTCTGGATTCCCTTGGCTTTTCATGACTAATACTGGGTTTTTGTTAAGTAGTCTATAGCTCTTGGGCAAAGCATTATCATCCCATGTGATGTTACTCTATTTGTGTGTGTATATGTGTGTGTAAATTTATATGTGTGAATTTATAAAATAATGTTTCTCAGTGGCTTTTTCAAACATCCTTAGTGTTTTTTATCTCTCCTGTCTCACTTTTCCTCTGTATTACCCTCTTTTCCCTCCTCAATTAAAATTCCCTGATTTTTCCCATTTCTCTCTTCATAGCACTGTGTCCTACCCCCTCACTACAGGCCCCATCCTGCCTGTCTCTTCATGGTTCTTTTTTTTATTTATTTAAATTTTTATTTCAGTTTATTTACTTTACATCCCAAGGGTGTCCCCTCCTTCTTCTCCTCCCAATCTTCCCCTCCCTCCCTTCTCACTCTCCCCACCTGAAAAGGGGAACGCCCCCACCCCATGTATCAATGATTCCCCAGCACATCAAGTCACATCAGGACAGAGCATATCTTTATCCCCTGAGGTCAGGCAAGACAGCCCTGCCAGGGGAAAGTGATCCAAAAGCAGGCAATATAGAGTCCATGTTAGAAACATCCCTCCTCCACTCACCAGGTACTCCATATGAAGACCAAGCCACCCATTGGCTCTGTGTGTGCAGGGTGCCTAGGTCTAGACCATGCATATTCCTTAGTTGATGTCACTAATAGCCCCCATGGAACTGGGTTAGTTGTCTCTGTTGGTCTTCTTGGGAGGTTTCTGTCCCCTCAGGTCCTTCCGTCTTTTCCCCAGCCTTTCCACAAGATCCCCGGAGCCCTTCCCATGCTTGACTGCAAGTCTCAGCATCTGTCTGGATCAGCTGATGGCTGGAGCCTCCCAAACCACAGTCAAGTTAGGCTCCTGTCTGACTACCCCCCCTCCCCGAGGGAGGAGCAGCCTTGCTAGGCCACAGAAGAGGACATTGCAGCCAGTCCTGAAAAAACCTGATAAGCTAGGGTCAGATGGAAAGGGAGGAGGTCCTCTCCTATCAGTGGACTTGGAAAGGGGCAGGGAGGAGATGAGGGAGGAATGGGGGGATTGGGAGGGAATAAAGGAGGGGGCTACTGCTGGGATACAAAGTACATAACCTGTGATTAATATAAAAAAAAAGATTGATGGAAAGTCCAACCAATAATTGGCCCAACCTGAAACCCAGCCCACAGTAGAGAGCTCCTGACACTAATAACAATACTCTTCATGGTTCTTATTCAGAGAGATAGGACATGTGGCATTTGGATTTCTAGGTCTGGGTTAGCTTACACGGTATAATATTTTCAAATTTCATCCACTTACCTGCAAATTTTGTTATTTCATTTTTCTTTACAGTTACATAGAAGTCATTATGGATATGTGCCACATTTTCATAAATCCATTCATCATTAGAGGGGCATTTAGATTGTCTCTGTTTCCTAGCTATTATGAATATGGCTGAGCAAGTATCAGTGGAGTAGGTTATTGAGTCTTTTGGTTACATGCTGAGGATTAGTATAGCTGGATTGTATGGAAGATTCACATTTAGAGTTTTAGCACATTGATGGCCATAGGGGCCTCACCCCTTTGCAGTCCTACCAATAGTGACGGATCGCTTCGTTTTCTCTGCATCCACACCAGCATTTACTGCCTAGCCATTCTGATTGGGGAAAGATAAAATCCCAGCGTAGTTTTATTTTGCACTTCTCTAATTACTAAGAATTCTGAAAGCATTCTATATTTCTTAGCCATTTTGTTTCTTTTAATTCTACGTTTTGAACTTTTCCATATAATATATCTTGATCATATTCTTTCTCCTTCCCTAGTCCTCTCCCGGATCCATCTTACCTCCCACTCAACTTCATGTTTGTTCTCTGTCTGTCTGTCTGTCTGTCTGTCTGTCTGTCTGTCTCTCCAGGATTGGATCAGCAGGCCTGGATTTGCCTGTGACAAGTGAGGTGAGGTAGTTCAGAGAAGGTAAATGACTTGAGCACCATCATCCCACCGGTTAGGCAGAACTAGGACTCCTGATCTAATCCCAATCCTTTTCTTACTATATAACAAATGCCGCCCACCTCTGTGACCTACAGGATCCTTTGGGTAGGAAAGGGTTAACCAGTAGCCATCTTTCCACCAGACAACTGGTGCTCCCCTTCCAGGAGGAATCCTGCTCATGGATTCATGAACAACCCAATCCCAGTTCATCCACATGGGTCAAGCAATTTGGGACATGTGACCTTGGGTTGAACAGAGGTGCGGTCCCCAGGACAGCCCATGCAGCAGCATCCGAGCCCACCCCTGATGCTACTGACCTCCTCATCATCAGAGAGCAAGCTGGCAGTGTGGGAGTCAGCAGGAAGACAAGGAAATGGAGCAGGGTAGGGAGGAGAGGGGAGAAGATATTAACAGTTTCTATTTTTACTATGAAATGAGATTTTTTGACACATTAAGTAAGAGAATTTTAATATATTAGCATGTACAGGGGAAGGGAAAAAAAAAACAGCTTTCCTAAAGCAACCCTTCACTGCTCCAAGGTGGTTCTGGGTAAGATAAATGGCTCAGTCTTTATCCTGGCTTTTCTCTCCCCTGAACATCTTGAAACAGATTTTTTTTTCTAGTCAAGCAACCAAAACGTGGCTCAAGGGGATTTCAAGCTACACAATCAATGTAGATGCACACACGCGCACACACACACACACACACACACACACGCATACACGAGCACACGTGTGCACACACACACACACACTGCTCTCCAGAATGCATTGCACTGCTTTTGCACTTTGGAACATTCTGAAAACAAATATATTTCCTCTGCTCCTGTGCAAGTATGCAAATTAAGATGTTTCACCACCTTTTATCATCTGGAAATTGGATCTAAACCCAAAAGTTTATTTTTATTTCTGTATATTATATACATATATGTCGTGTCTAATGTATACATGTATGCATATATACTACATCCCAGCCACAGTTTCCCCTCCCTTCTCTCCTCCAAGGCCTGCCCTACCACACACACCCTTTCCCTCTCCCCTAGATCCACTCTCCTTCATTTCCCTTCAGAAAAGAGAAGGCTTCCCAGGGATATCAGCCAAACACATCTTAACAAGTTAAAGTAAAGCGAGGAACAAACCATAATATCAAGGCTGAACAAGTCAACACAGCAGGAGGAAAATTGGATGGTGGTGGCACATCCCTCTAATTCCAGTACTTGGGAGTCACAGGCAGGTGGATCTCTGTGAGTTTGAGGCCAGCCTGGTCTACAAAGGGAGCCCAGGTTAGCCAAGGCTACACAGGGAAACCCTGCCTTGATAAAGAAAAAGAAGACAAGACAAAAACAACAACAAAAATTATTGGTGCCTCAAAAAAATCATTAAAAAATTTCTAAAACTAAGCTACATTTTCCATGTCTGAGACCATGCCAAGCATTGTGCCACCTCTGCCCCTTTATGGCAGAGCCTCATCAACATGTCAGCTGCCATAGCATTAGGAAGAGCTGTCTGGGTTGGAGCACGCTGCTAACACTGGAGATGCCTAGTGCCGGGCCTAAGCTTCCACAACCCCTTGTTATGATACTTTAAAATTACTGGCATAGTTATTGAAAGACACATCTATTTCACTCCTCTGTTCTGTCTTTCCTGGGTAATAAAAGAGGAAGGGAGGAGACCAAGAGTGAGAGTCTGTTCCATACTGGGGAGGGTTTTTTTTAACTTTTTAAAAAAAATTTTTTAAAGCATAGGTGTAGAAAGAACTAAGAATAACCTTTGGTCAACATGTCACTTGATGTCTCAATCATCTAAGAGTGTCTCAAAGCACCTTGAACCCCAGTAAACCAGACAACAACTGGCCAGTAAGTATGACTCACCAGCCAGGAGGCTCAGACCTGGGGCTCCCCCTCAGCAAAGGCCGGGTGGTGGTGTTCGAGAAAGGTTGCAAAACTCATTCGTTTGATCGGAAAGCTCCCGGGTGATGCCTGGAGTTTGCTGTGTGTCACCCCCGCCTCTCAGATCGATCACTGAGTATTGACTGAGTGCTGGCTGTTTGTTGGGCTTCGTGCTAGGCATTTGGAGAGATGCACAATGAACACTCTGTCCTCCTCAGTTATCGCCACGAGCCTTTGGGTAGCAAAGTGGGAGCTGTCTGGATGCAACAATGCAAGCTAAAGAAAAGCAGAGACAAGACACCCTGAGGGCAGTGAGGCCAGGAGGGCATCAGAAAAGAATAAGACATGAGCTGGAATCAAGAACAGAAAATACCAATTGCTGAGGAACCAGGGGTAGTATATTAGGAGATATACATACAAACACCAGCACCTTTATGTCATGGTTGTATTGCTAGCTGATACAGCAGTGGGGACAGGGGGCCCCCCCTCTCCATGCATTTGCCCGGGGTCACAGCTGCCAAGAGTCCTACTAATGTTCATACATGTTCTTCAAGGCCACCTAGGAACTCAACATACAGTCATCTGAGAGAGGAAAGATGGCCTAGGATCTCAGAATGATGCTTATGCAGTTCAGGCATGCCAGCAACTCACATCACTTTTCACATATGCCGCTGCCTGAAGTAAGCATATGGCCCCACCTAGATAAATAAGAGAATCTCTGGTATCCATCAGGTCAACCACTTCCCATAACACTTTTCTTAAGGTGGCCACTAAAGTTGCTGGAAGGCTACCCTTGGGCGGGGGAAAAAAGTCGTATGCATGGCAGGATGAAAAGCTGCAGGGGACAACCATGCTGGAGTGGCCAGAGTCCACTACGGATGAACAAAATTCAGATTGGGAAGAAAGAAAGAGATATGAGCATCAAGTGTGAGGAGAATAAGGCTCCGATCAAGCTTCTAATTCCTTCCCACATCCTCCTAAGCTCAATACAGGGCCTGCTTTCAGGCCAGGAATCCCCCACTGACAATCCCTCATAGTATCTCCTGTAAGATCCCATACCCATCTATGTAACAAGCTTCATCCAGAAAGTCAAAGAGTGTGTGACCCCTTCCTTAACATAACTCAGACATTAGAGGGTCTTCATGTGGCTGATACAAATCAAGGGGAGAGCAAGAGGAACCAGTTGCAACAGAGGCTCGACATAAAGAATTCCAGGGTCTTTCTCTAGGGTCCTGGGGGCTGCCTGTGGATCTCAACTATACCCCAAAGCACGAGTGGGGTGCGCTCTTACAGGTTTTTCTAGTCAGGGGTTTATCTTTGACTTGGGGCTGTGTTTTACAGTGCAGGAGATAGAACTGTAGTACACACTTGCTGCTCCCCAGCCAAACCCCTGGTCCTGCATGGTTTATGCCAGTGGCACATGGAGGGTAGCCCTTGGCAAGTCACTGGAGCTCCCGGTCTCTGCTTCCTGTAAATCAAATGCATTTAACACCGCAGTCCCTAAGCCCCTTTCCACACGCAGCATCTTAGGAGTATGCGTTCTTTCCCTACAGGAAGTACCTTAAAAAACAAACAAAAAAACAAGACCACAGCAACTGTATGATTTAAGAGTAGAAATGAAATGAGAAGAAGAGGAAAAGTAAAAGACTTTGGACACAGTTACACTCATACTTCCTAAAGTGTGTTTCAGGAAATTAGTTCTGTAGTCTCTTAATTGGTTGTGTGTATGTCTAAATCTGTGTGTGTGCATGTAGTATATCTCATTATTAATATTACCATGTTTTGCTTTGAAAATTGACATCCACATGATACACCCTTATTTACTATATACAGTAAAAATTGATATGTGTTCAATATGTTAATATTCTGACCTCTATGTGAAGACCTGACTGTACTTTGTCTTTTAAAATTTCTCCATCCCCATTACATGCATGGGGAAACTGATGCTTGGAGTGTTTAGGCACCTGTCCGTGGACACACTGACTAGAAGTGGAAATGACAATGAACCTAGGCCTGACAAGAGTCTACTCTTAGCCACCACAGTCCCCAGCTTCCTCGGCGCCCTTTGCTCACAATGGCTGGGGAATAGCTGTTTGTTTGATGCAAAATTCCTCAGAGCCCAGCATCCCTACCAATATACTCCCAAGCTGAGTAGACTTGGGCTGATCCTTCAATATCACATGCTTCCCAGGCTGTCTGAAAAGCTTAAATAAGATGCCATACTATGAGAACATACCCAAATATTCTCTTGATATTTGATACTAGAACAGACAACACTGCCAACCAGATGAATCAAGAATCACAAATTTATGGAGCATCCTAGGATGGAATGTGGCATGGCTAGGACTCTCCTTCTCACTTAATGATGAGAAAGTAAGTGATACAGCCCTGGCTACTTGTGAGAGAGAGAGCCCAGCTGGAAGCCAAGTCCCGGGATACCTAACTTGTGCCAGCCTACAAATCTACCTGGCCTTTCTCTAGCAGATTCAAACACTTTCTGAAAAATATAGTTGTAGAATTATAAATGATGGAAAAATCTCACAGCTTTAAGTATCTACCCCCTTACGCAACCATTCAATACAGGAATTTGGGTTTCATCAGAACAAAAGAAACTGGGTTTCTTTTATACAACTTCTACAAATCTCCTGTCTTCCCAGAGGGGAATCCCTCTAACAACACTTTGAGCTGCTTTCAGCAAAGTGGCACCAGGCATTCTGGGAACTTACAGCCAGAAGATACTGGCATCATGGAGCTAGGGGTCACCTCTGTCTAGAAGCACTTAGAAGCTGTGAATAACTAGACAACTAGATTAAAAAACATTATTCACCCCTCTTGGGCTCCTGGACAGGGAGGCTTTGAGAACAAGATCAAATGTGACAAAACCACACACATTAAAAGTAAAATTAGGGAGGGAGATAGCTCAGTCTTCTCAAGCATGAAGACCTGTGTGATTCCCAGAGCCCATATAAAGATGCTGGGAGGCTGTGTGCACTTGTAATCTCAGCACTTGAGAGGCAGAAACAGGTGGATCTCTAGAGCTCACTGGCCGGCTCATCTAGCCTAATTCATAAGCTCTAAAGACACACACACACACACACACACACACACAAACTCACACTCACACTCACATTCACACTCACACACAGGCACACATAAAATTAGTAAAGGCATTTGTGAAAGTTAGCCCATAGGATGGCATTGCCCTAATGATTTGTATGGTTTGTAATATTCTGTATATCTTACTTCTCAGGTTTGCATAACAGGAAATAAGGGTAGAAGAGTATGGAGGCAAGAAGGACTCCTCCACAGAACCATCAACCCATGATTGTGACTCTTCTTTAGCTGTTGTTTCATTGTGCCTGTCTGTATAAAAATACTCACTGCAGCCCCTACTCACAACCCTCTTTTCATCCTGACTATATAAGAGAGAGCTCACCTCAGATATCAGCCTTCATGTGCTTAAGGCTTGATGAGCCGTCAGCCACAGGTCACTGGTTACTATTTATTGGTTTCCAAGTGCCATATATCCTGAGTACCTTCCTGGACAAAATGCTCAAATGGGCACCATTTCTTCTGCCTCACAGAAGATTTTGTGTGCTCACCAATGATCACAGGAATGGTCTGTTTTTAACTGCCTTTGTTAAAAACAAAACAAAAAACCTTAAGTAAGTGGACTTAATGACCTCTGCCTGATTGCTTTAGCTGCTCTTTCCTTCCTGGATAGGACACACACTTGGTAGAAGTATACCAAAAAAGTATTTGCATCCAGTGACAATCACTTAACTAGTATTGGCTGGGACCCTTCTCTAGAATCTAGTTAGAGTAGTCTTAATTTATTAAGCAAGAAGAGACACTAACTTACTGTTTTTCCTGTATACTAAGGAGGCTGAATTAAGTGATCTATATTCTTATTATCTTATGTTCTAAGTTCAGGCCAAGTGTATACAAGGTCTAGGAAGAAAATAGTTGAAAAGTGTCCAGAACCCCGTGGCTTTCGCAGTGCAACTCTGTCCTTTTGCTATTCCTCATCACTCTCAAGAGATGGCTTAGGTGTGGGAGCACCTATCACACTGGGGATCAGAGCTAAAACAGCTGCGGGTGTCCATTTACTAAGTATTTATTGAGCACTTAGTACATAGCAGACACTGAAGACACAACTGTAGGGAATATAGCAGTCTTTGCCTCTGAGGTTTTCCACCAAAGGTCTGCAGAGCTGAGACCTTTGACTCAGCTCCCTTTTAGACATAGATATTGAGACCCAGAGAGGGGGAAGGTGGCCAGCAGCCACCTCACATGTCCTACATGCCTGAGATAAGACAGAAACGCATATCTGCTAGCAACTGGGTAGGCTTGAAGCATGGCGTGCTGCTTTCCAGCTCCCCTCGATGGGTTTTCCTGCAGCCGTGGCAATGGCCAGAGATGCTCACAATCTTGATGTTCGCACAGCTTTGGGTTTTGTTTGTTATATGGACATGCAGAGAAACTCTCCAAATACTTTTGGGCTTTCAGTGACAACATAGGAATTTCAAAGACAAAAGTGACCTCCAAATATTTACAGAAATTGCTTAAGAAAAATCCTTTTTCTAACCTAAGGCTATATTCTCACATAAGACTAAATAATTAAGTATTTATTTAATTATTGCTACCATGCAAAAATTCTGAGTAAGCAGATTAAGCAAGCCCTAACTTTTATGTTATAGATGGATATAATAGAGGCCAGAAGCTTCACTTGGAAAAAAAATAAAGGTTTTACTAATGATAAATTTATAAACAATGAGAAAGGTTTTTCTTCATCCCAACATAGTTTGTAGATAAGCCCCATAGTAAGGAAAACAATCAATTAATGATGGCTACTACTTAAAGAAATCAAGTTTCACCTCTAAAGGCTGTGCTGTTTCTTTACATCTTTTTAAGATTTTATTTTTTGTCAGATGAAAGGGGAGGAGGACCTCCTTTATCAGTGGACTTGGAGAGGAGCGTTGGAAGAGATGAGGGAGGGAGAATGGGATTGGGAGGGGCTGAGGGAAGGGGCTACAGATGGGACACAAAGTGAACAAACTGTAATTAATATAAACAAATTTTTTAAATATTTTAGTTTTTAAATAATGTTTTAAGTTTTGAAACTATCATACAATTATATAATTTTCCCTTCTCTTCTCTCCCTCCAACTCCTCCCGTGCACCGTCCCTTGCTCTCTCTCAGACTCATGACCTCTCTTTCTTTAGTTGTTGTTCAATATAAATTATTCTTAAATATATAAATAGAACCTGCTCAGTTACACACACACACACATATATGTACTTATATGCATACATCTATCTGTACATATACATTCTCAGGGCTGACCACTTGCCATGAGATAACCAAATGGGAAGGACTCTTCTCTGAGAAAGTTCATTTCTTTGTCTAGGCTTGAGGCAGAAGCTTTTCCCCATCCATTTTTACCATGTCCACTGATGTCATCTTTATTCAGGCCTTGTTTAGTCAGCCATGCTGATGAGACTTCATGGGAGACAGTCTCGCAGTAAACATCCTGCTCCTCCGTCTTACCATCTCCTTCCCCTTCTCCTGAGCCTTAGGAGCAAGAATTGTGTTAATGTATCAGTTGGGATTGAACACCATGTGATCTCTTGTTCTCTGCATTTTGATTAGTTGTGTGTGTGTTTTTTTGTTTTTGTAACAGTCTCCATCTGTTGCAAAGAGATTTTTTCCTTGATAAATGGCAAGGGCTCCACGTGTCTGTGAGTATAAGAATAAATACTTAGCATGTTGTTAGTAATTATGCTGGCTTAGTGAAGTGGAAGTTGTAGGTTTTTCTCCAAGACCCATGATTTCACTATCAACTGGGTTTCTATTAGCTAGGTGTCTAGCACCAGGTATGGCTTCTCTCTTACTGAGCAGACCCTCAGACCAATTAGAGAGTCGTTGGTTATGGCCAAGGGATGTGCCACCAGTACACGAGCTGGTTATTGCTGTGGTTCATTGGTGTCATATCTGGGTAGGGTGGCTGTTTGCCTCTCTTCTTTAGAAGCTTGCCTAACACCTTCTGAAGCTGTGAAAATCAAGTATGTATCAGTTCCATGAGAGAGGTTTCTGGGCCCTGTACCTAAGCAATAGGGACTTAACTTTTACCTTTGAGAAGTAACAGAGGACAATAGCAACCGGCCATATGTTTGAGAAACAGCTTGGAAAACCCTAAGCAACAACCCAAAAGAGGGCTTCTCATGCCTGGTATTGGGGATTTTGTTAGACAGTCTATGGCCTTCCCAGGTGTCAGCCCAGCTAGGAAGAGTTCATTTGAAGTGTATATGTATGCACAGACTTATATGGATTATAAGTATTCTTAGATAGAGAATAGCATGCTTCTTTATGGCTTTTTCAGATGTCCTTACTGTAATTCTACCCTCCATTCTGTATTTGTACCTTTCCCTCCCTATTTTTCATTTCCTCATTCAGATGACATGCTATTCCCCTTTCACTGCTCCCTACATGATGCCCTAATACTTTTTCTAAACTACCTCTAAGATTTTTCTAGACATCCTCATTTTAGATTCCAAGGAACTTACAGAGGAGTAGGGGTGAATTAACCTGAGGTGAGGGCTGGGGGATAGCTGTGAGTAAAGAAACTGCTCCAATTCAATTCTTAGCCTCTAGACACCAGTAATTTTTGAAACTGAGATTTAGAAGATATAAAATCAGAGTCAGGTGTAGTGCATGTACCTGCAATTCCAGTACTTCATTGGCAGATATAAGAAGATTCCAAGTACTAGGCTATCCTGAGCTCTAGAATAAGACCCTATAATAAAAAAATAAAAGAAATTTTAAAAGCAGGCAAACAATAGTGGACAAAAGAAGTAAACCACATGAAGAGAATAAGCAATGGCACCGGCCAGCGCGTATTATCCACTCTCTGGAGAGTCACCGCATCCATGGGGCATTAAACCCATTACAAGCCTATGAGTGGCATTATCACCTTCCTTCCTAGTCAGCGCATGGCATTCGGCTCCACACCAAAGTCCATCTGATGCTAATGATCGTTGCTTGTCCAGCATATAGCAATAAGTGGCAGAGTGTTTCTGGGAAGCAGTGATGGGAATAAAGAAGGGGACAAGATTGAAGCAAGGGAAAAGAAGAAGAATCAGGTAATAAACCAATGTTTAATGAGCACGTGTCACACATGAAGCATTCTGGCAGGTATCTGCCATGAGGATGCCCAGCACACTCATTCTCCTGCCATTCCTGACTAGGATGTGGGCTCAGTCATTACTTAATGTCAAGCAAGAAACTCAAGTAGCACTTGTACCTATTTCTTGTCCCTTGACTTCCATTGCCAGTGACTTCCGCATGATTTGTCACGCATGCCATCTGAAGATAGGCAGCTGCCTACTTCATATATTCCTACATATCTACTTTTACATACTGTGAGAAAGTGTTTAGCATAGCCCCAGGTACATAATAAATGCTCAGCCAGTGTTAGTGATTGTTACAGATTTGCTCTGCCAGAATATTGAAATAAAAGTGAAATTGTCACTGGAGCCTTCCAATAATTAAATCAAATACAGGAAGCTGGGTGGTGGGTTTGCTGATGACTGGTCTACTATATTGCCCTATATACCATGTGATTTCAGGTGTCTGCATCCTTCTTCATGCCAAATTCCATTGTCCTATATATCCAAGTTTATAGAACCTTCAAAACCTACATTGAACAAGTTTTCTGAGATTATATCCCAGGATAAGTTGTTTTGTAGAATAAGACTACACAGCAGAAATATAATGTGATCCATATATGTAATTTTATGTATTTTTACTCCAGTATATTCCAAACATTATTATGCCAGCATGTAATCAATATAAAATTAACAGTGGTGTGCTTTGTTTTCTTTTGTGCCACCAAACCTTTAATATCTGGCATTTTCTTTCTTTCTTTTTTTTTTATTGTACACTCACAGCTCATCTGAATTTGGACTAACTATAATTTTAGAAATGCAAGCAGCCACATGGGGTCAGTGGCTTGTGCTTTATACATCTCACCTTTAGAGCAAGATGATACTATTCCTTTAAGAAGCAAAACATCCCTGACATTAATTGTGGGTGGAGGGGTGGATCATTAGAGTGGCAGGTGGTCCAGTAGCCTCTCTGCCTCCAGGGAGTCAGGAAAGAAAGAGTCTGCTTCTGCCCAAAGCAAATCTCAGGAACCCATCTAAGGCCCTGCTGATAATACATTCATAGAGTTTCACACCCCAGCACACAAACAGGCTCTGGCTAAACAGGCTTTTAAAGAAAATACCTTCAGGTCTGCAATCACCCTCCACCACTGACCACAACCCGGTTCACAGTCCACGTACTCAGCTACATCCCAGCACCTCCTTGTAAATGAGCACCAGAGCACATACTTCATGGTTCTGAATAATTTATTCATTTTTTTTCAACTTTCCTGAGTAGCCACTAGGTTCTAAGATAAGGGATGGCTCCGGACCGACCTTGAGGTCCTTTAGGGAGTCTGAATCAGAGTCATCATGGGTGTATTCCGGAATGGGAACACTGGCGGCCACCTATGTCAGGAGCTGGCTTTGCTCCTGTTTTGGCTGCGTTTGTTCACTTTACACACATCCTCTCCTTTTTCGGGTACACATTAGCTACCTGCATCTCCACAGAGGCCAAGACGAGAGGGCACTTGTGACAGTCACGCATCTGCTGCTGGTCAAACAAGGACAAGCTATGTGAGCCCAGCCTGGTTTCTTTCCAAAGCAAGACAAAGGGGAGAGAGGTGGTTGCTGCCACACTTAAGTAGCCTTCCTTTATGAGGCCACGAGGAAGGAAGTCCTCCACCTCACGTCACTAAGTGACGAAGGGAATTTATCGGTTACATCATATACTTCAAGGACCAAGTATAGATTTTCGCAGGGGGAAGAAAAACACAACATGGTTATTAGAGGCTGAAAGAAAACTCCCGAAAAGCCCAGTTACAGCTGGAACCAAACAACTAAATTGTCTTCCTTCACCCAACAGCACGCCCAAATGCTCACCAGGGTAGGGAATAGCCTCAGACTTGCAGTACTACATCATATGACCAAGACGTGACATGTGGGAGAGGGGCACAGTGAGCTCCCACAGGTAGAACAGTGTGCTGAGGGACACACTGGAAAATAGCATGCTGTGGTGGTTTTGATAGGCGTGGCCCCAGAGACCCATGTGTGTGAAGGCTTGGCCCATAGGGAGTGGCACTGTTAGAAGGTGTGGCCTTGGTGGAGGAACTTGTGTCCCTGTGGTGGCAGGCTTTGAGGTCTCATATGTTCAAGCTAGGTCTAGTGTGGCAGGCTCCTTCTGCTGCCCCGGATCAAGACGTAGAACTCGCAGCTACTTTTCCAGTGCCACGTCTCCCCGAATGCTGCCACGCTTCCTGCCATGATGATAATGGACAAAACCTCTGAAGCTGTGAGCCAGCCCCAATTAAATGATTTCCTTTATAAAGAGTTGCCATGGTCATGGCACAGCAAGAAAACCTGAACTAAGACTCATGCGTCCTATAATCCGGATACTCTCTACTCTCCACAGCCCTTCGGAACCACCGTCATCGCCTTCATTTTATACCTAGTAATGAGGTAGAGAACAAACCAGATCCATAGCCTGGAAAGAGAGGAGAAGCTTTGTCACTCATTTTTTTTCTTTCTCTTTTCTTTTTCTTTTTCTATTTGTCACAAATGGCAGATGGAGGATCCTTCTGTTCTATTATATGAAAATCACAAATAAGCAAGGAACAGCTCCCTTGATGCTGACTGACCCCTTGTACCAGAGGACTGCAAGCTGGGCTCACAAACCCAGGGGCTGATCCCTCCAGGCGCTGCAACAGTTCTTAGCCTTATGCAGTTTGCCCCTATTCCCTCTCTGAAAGCTACTTTCTTACACCTGCTGGGGAAATGTGGAGCTAAAATCTCCAGGAGCACTTTCCATCTTTGTTCCACCAGATTGTCCCACTCTACCCATGCTAAGGGTTACGAGCAATACAAAAAAAAAAAAATGCTTTTGAGAAATATTTACTTGAGTTTGATGTTCCTAGACCAGGACACAGGATACAATCTGACCAACAGAAGTGAGAAATATCCTACAAAGGGAGCAGGACTTGCTTGTAATCCCACTGTACTTCTACCAATTACATATGTCCTTTTGAACAAATGGCGCCCCCATTTCCGCCATTGATAAGACTTAAATACGCAACAATCATGGGCCTTGCTCACACCAGTCACAGGTTTGCTTAGTCACTGGGCAAATGCGGATGATGCCTCAAGGCAGTGATTGCCGAGGGGTAAAGAAGGAACCCTATATTCATCTGCAGCCATTTTAAGGGTGTGGCTGGGACAGACGTTACTGGAAGAGAGAAGAGATCAGTTCAGAGATGAGAACAGAGAGTCTCTGTGTCTCTTTTAAGATAGCTGGTAGGGAAAAAAAACCAAAAAAAAAAAAAAAACCAAAAGAAATAAAAAACAAGAGAAGCAATAGCTTGCTGCTCACAAGGCAAAAGAAAACATATTCAAATGCCCAAGTCCTGACTCTGAACACCAATGAGGAGGAGCAGAGGTGAAGACAAGAGAGAGCAGAGCATGTAAACTCTTCCTCAGGGTGTTTGGCCAGAGCTCAGTACTGCGGAGACATTAGTTCCAGAGTAAGGAATGGCTGCAGTGGGCAGGGCCATGTAGACTTTCTCAGAGCTCAACCAGGCCAGTCTTCTAAAGACGGTGCTGAGAACCTGGAGGGATCATAACCGGAGTGAGGAGCTCTGAAGCCAGAGTCATGGCTTCAGCAGCATCCAAGTTGTAACCTGATCCCAAGTCCTTACAGCCAAATTTTCAAACAGTGCTCCTGGAGGGTCCCAAACAGCTGAGCTGTGAGCTGGACAATCTAGCCCCTTCCCAGGCACGTACAACAAGGATTCATCATGGTTGTGAATAAGTCAACGTCTGAACTAAGGTCCTCTGGCTGTCCTATGACTCTTCCCTTGAGATGTCACCCTGCATGACACTCACTCTCCTTCTGCAACCTGAAACATGACTGAACATCTCTACTCTCCTTTCTCTTGTGTTTCTATCCAAAGTTGCCCTTGCCTTGGAGTCTTGAGAAAGCTCTTGGATGCAGACATAAACTTGAGAGTTGATAGGGTCTTTTCAAGTCCCGCCTCTAGATTTGGTTAATCTACCTGGATTCTTGGGGCCTCTGGATTTTTTTTCCTTTCTTTTTTTCCTTCTATGTGGAAAGGATATTCTATTATTTTATATAAGCAAGTTGGGCTGATTCCAAAAATGCAAATGTGCTTTTTTTATAAGAGAAAAATCTGTTTAGCTGTCCACATTGACAAAACAAAAGACACATAATCTGAGTGTTTCAGAAAGAAGAGAACATGGTTGATACATTCCAACATTCACTTGTGGTTTAAAAATGTAAATGGTCTAAGGCTGTGTACTTTGGTGTAGAGCACTTGCCTAGCATGGGTAAGATCATGGGCTCTGTGACCTAAAACAACACGAACAAGAACAACAACAAAAAATTAAAAGTCTCAGCAACCAAAAAACAAAGGAAAACCATTAACCTGATATGAAGGCTGGGTTATCACAGGAAAAAGACTGGCAAGGCTTCTGCTCCGGTACTTGCTGTGAGATCTAGTCCTCCAGCCAGGTCAGTTCTGTCCCTAGACTGGTAGCCTGGATATCCTGGCTCACAGCCTGCCGCTGGCTCAGGCCTGGGCTCTTGAGTCTCAGACCTTCTCCAGGCAGCCCCATCCTAGAGTGCCGTCACGTGACTCTGGTCAGGGTTAGCGTGAGAATGATGATCCTGTATTCCTAGAGGGCTGGCAGAAACAGCTCAGGGGCCTCACGCATGCGAATGTGTCACCTCAGAAAAAGAACCCTTCCGTCATCCTGACCTCTAACCATGAAATCTAATCTAACAAGTTAACTCTTGACCCACACCCCTCCAGTGTGGGAGCCATGATAAGCAACCAAGACAGAGATATCAATGACCTGGATAATGAGTTCTCTGGCCAGGTGAGACACTGGAATCTCCCACCTCAGCACCGAGCTTCTGGAATACGTAAGGCCAGATATCTAAATTGTTTCCATTTTACTTTTTTTTTTTTGAGATTATTTCCCACTTCCTTTTCCTCCCTCCAAGCCCTCCCAAATGCCCCTCCTTTTTCTCCTTCACATCTATGGTCTCTTCTTTACATATATACAAATACAACCTTCTCAGTCTATATAATGTTACTTATATTTATGTTTTCAGGGCTGTATTTTTGGTACTGGGTAGCAGTCTCCTCCCACCTCACTCCACCCCAGGCGATGCTACTAGATAGCTGGGATGGTAATCCCCTGATTTGGGATGCAAGAAATTTTCGGGGGAGGGAAAAATATTCAAGAAAGAATATAAAGCAAAAGAAGACACAGGAAGTAAAGGGGGAAAAAAAACCTTCCCTGACATAAAGGGTTTGACAGTACTGGCCCTGCTCTGAGCCCCTTAAGAGACACTAAATCTTTCCTTCCCCTTCAAATCCCCACCTCCCTCCCAAGTTCAAAGCAGCCTACTAGAAAGGGAAAAAAAAGAGTGGTATAAAACCAATTTTTCCTTGTTGAAAGTGCTCTATAAGGATTGTTTTATTGCTTTATTTGGAGTTTGATTTTTTTTTCAGCCTACCAAGCAGAAATGAGCATTAGTATTCAACACACCCACAGAGGTGACCTTTGGTATTCTAGGAAAATAGCAAAATAGAGTGTTCACATTTGGATTGTTTTTGATGCTATTTCTTTCCCTAATAATGATTCTATAATTCAGATCATTACATGGGAACATTAGAGGGGTCTTCCTTCAAGGCCATCCATCCAGCCCAGCACCGAATGAGAGATCAGCAAAGCTTTACTCAAGGAACACAGACTTGCCATCACATGAACCTGAGTTTCTCCCCCAACATAGCCTCTTTCTAACAATGAAGACCCTTATTTTATGTATCCATAAAATGAAAACCCTGAGTCCCACCTCCATAGTATCACAGAATTGAGAAGGATAAAAGAACCAACACTAAATACCACTCCTCTTTATTACAATCTAAAATCCTATATGCTGACATTTGATTTTGAAACCATTGCTGCACACAAAAGCATTTTATGTTTTGCCACTAATATCTGACATGATATTTGGCATCCACTTCACTTGGAGGCAGAGACTTGGGGGCCACCTTGGCAGGAGTTTTCATGTGTCAAAATATTTTCTCCAAGTAGTTTTCCAGAGTGCCAGGAAGTCATTACTGTTGTCCATTAAGGAGAAAACAGTATGATAAATTGGAAGGGGACCTGGGCTGGCTAGTTTGATGTCAACTTGACCCAAGGTAGAGTCATTTTGCAGAAGAGAACCACAGTTGGAAAAAAAATGCCCCCAATAGATTGGCACACACACAAGCCTGTGGTACATTTTCTTGATTGGTAATCGATATGAAAGAGGCCAGCTTACTGCAGATGGTGTCACCCATTGGCTATTGGTCCAAGGTACCTTTATTTTTTTTAAATAAAAGCAGTCTGAGCAAGCCATGAGGAGCAAGCCAGTAATCAGCATTCTTCCATGGTTTCTGCCTCCAGGTTCCCACCTTGAATTCCTGCCATGACATCCCGTTACAGTGGACTATCACTAGAACATGTGAAATGCAACTTCACATGTCACTTTGTCATGGTGTTTTATTACAGCAATAGAATCTATAATTAAGACAGAAACAGATACCAACTGGTGGGATATTGCTGTGACAGATGTGCCCGTGTGTTTTGCAGATGGTTGTGGAGGTGTTTGGGACTTAAGCTTGGAAAAACCAATTGGGTGCTCAGAGCTCAGTGGGGTTTTCTGTGGGAACTTAGAAGATAAGCACGAGGAGAGAAAAGTAGGTGATGGATGCCCA
This sequence comes from Pachyuromys duprasi, assembly GCA_028658305.1. Classification (NCBI taxonomy): domain Eukaryota; kingdom Metazoa; phylum Chordata; class Mammalia; order Rodentia; family Muridae; genus Pachyuromys; species Pachyuromys duprasi. The sequence continues at coordinate 134,643,497 of CM053764.1, forward strand.
GCTTGTAAAGTTTCAGAGGGAACATTTGAAAGTCCCCTAAGAAGCCAAATAACAAGGAAGACCCTAGGGAGGATGCTTAGTTCTCATTCAGAAGGCAAAGAGAATAGAGACCAGAAATGCTTGAAGAGAGGGAACAGGTTGGTAGCCTACCATTGATGTCCTCTGAAATACTCCATCCAGCAGGGGATTGAAGTAGATGCTGAGACTCACAACCAAACGTTGCGCAGAGTGCAGGGACTCTTAGGGAAGAGTGGTGGAAAGGAAGGACCCAGAAAGGACAGGAACTCCGCAAGGAGACCAACAAAGCCAACAAATCTGGGTCCAGGGGGCCTGAAGAGACTGATGCACCAATCAAGGACCATGCATTGAGAGAACCTAGACCCCCTGCTCAGATGTTCCCAAAGCAGCTCTCGGTCTCCATGTGGGTCCCTAGTAAGGGGAGCTTTGTAAGGATCATCTCTGCCATGGATTCAGTTACCTGTTCATTGATCAATTCCCACTGGCAGAACAGCCATGCCATGCCAAAGAGGAAGAGAATCCAGGCAGTCTTGATGAGACTTGATAGGCTAGGGTCAGGTGGTAGGGGAAGAGGGTTCCCCCTTTCTGTGGACTAGGGGAGGAGGAGAGAGAAAAAAGGCAGGAGGGTACAACCGGGAGGAGACAAAAGAGGGGGGCTACAATTGGCATATAAAGTAAATAAATTATTTTTTTAAATTTTTATGTCCCCTAAAGACTATCTTAGGGGCACTGATATTTTTCACTAAGAATCATCAAACTGGAAACTCTGCTTTACTGGGACAGTGGACACTAATCAGCTCTGGCTAAAGAATCATTTGTAATCAAGAAGAAACCAGCATCATTGAGGCAAAGCCTTTGGGAAGCATTTCCTCTGCGTCATCATCCACAAACTGTGGTCCTGAGCGGGGCGAGGCTTGACCTCATGCCAGCAGCCAAACTTGGTAACGTAAGAGTCACTCAGGTGAAACTGGTTTTGAAGGCATCAAGAGGTCATGAAGAGCTGCTGAGGCTTAGCACTATGTGGCAGAACTAGAGTCCCTGTCGAGAGGCCAGCTGAGGCCACTGGTGAAGGTGCTGCCTCAGTTGTAGTAGAAGGCTTGGAAGTCAAGGGGTCGTGGAGAGAAGATGAGGCTTGGCACCTTGTAGCATGGTCAGAGACCCTGAAGAGAGCCCTGGAATGGATATTGGTGTAAGTGCAACACAATTGTAGCAGGAGATCTAGTATGTCAGAGGTGCCGGACCATGGGAGGACCACCAAGGACAGCAGCAGTGAAATGGAGCCATTCCGAGCCTGCGAGACAAGCTGTGTGTGCTGCAGAGGGCAGACACGGAGAAGCGGAACTAGCTGTTCAGGCTTTGGAGACCAGAACATCGTGACTGTGTCTCAGACATCAAACACTGAATTTGTTATACTGTTTACTTTTTATTTTGCTTTTATCTGGTTATGACTATGCCCTGGTTCTTCCCTCATGGAGTAAGAAAGTCTGTAACTTATTTTTCATTTTACAGGAGTTCACAGTTGAGAGGTTTTGGAGTTTCAGAAAGTCTTTGCAATTTTAGAGAGACTTTGGGTATTTTAAAGAGACTGAAATTGAAAAGTTTGAATTGTTAAAGACTGTAGAACTTTTAATTGTGATACTGATGTTAATATGACATATTGTGTACAAGAAAGGAAAAGTTATGGATGAGCAGTGATGTGTTTGGATGTCAAATTGAGAAGGGGTCAATTGTGCTGGCTAGTTTAATGTCAACTTGACATAAGCTAGAGTCATTTTGCAAGAGAGAACCCCAATTGAGAAAATGCTCCCATCAGACTGGCCTGTGCACAAGCCTATGATGCAATTTCCTGACTGATGACTGATGTGGGAGGGCCCCACCTACTGTGGGCAGTGCCACTGTAGGCAGTGTGGGCTGGTGGTTCTGGGTCCTATAAGAAAGCCGACTGAGCAAGCCATGAGAAGAAAGAATTGTTCTCCCAGTGCCTCTACTTCAGCTTCTGCCTCCAGGTTCCTGCCTTAAGTTTCTGCCCTGCATTCCCTTCATGATGGACTGCGAGCAGGACGTGTGAGATGAAATAAACCCTTTCTTTTCCGAATTGCTTTTGGTGCTTTATTACAGCACTAGGATAACAGTCATCCTGTCCGCACAGGTATTATAAAGGTCAAATGAAATTACATATGGTAGAAATTCTCAATTAGCTGTTGTGCTCTGCACAAACATCTGGCAACATCTGGAGTTACTCTTTAAAATATGTGTAAGGGACTACCTGTGGGTTTACAATGTATGTGTACAGTGTATATGTGCGTGTTCCCGTATCTTTACGTCTGTTGTGAAGCAGGTACATGTAGGAAGATAAGAGGACAGCCTTGCCTCTTATCAGTCCTACGTTTCACCGTGTTAAGGCACTGTTCTTGCTGTTCACCAGTATGGCAGAGAGCCTAGCTGGCCCATGAACGTCTAAGGATTATATCTTCGTTCTTCTTCCCATCTCACCACAGGTGTGCTGGGACTGCAGACACATGCTACCACATCGGGTTTTAGATAGGTTCTGGGTATCTGAACTCTGGTTCTCAACCTTGTGCCGCAAGTGTTTTATTCCTACGAGCCTGACATATCAGTAGTCACAAGATTGAGAGGGCTTTCAGCCTGGAAGGACTCAGACATCATTCCTAAAAACACAGAGCATTGAGAGAAGAGCAGCAGGGTGTTTCAGAGCCATTGCCACCTTCCTTCCAATGGTTGCTCAGCCCTCCTCCCAACAGGGGAGGCACACACCTCTCTGAAGCCTTGCTGGAGAAAAAAAGAATCACAAACAAGGTGGTTAGCCACTGTGGAGGGATAGGTCTTTCACAGCCACTGAGTACTTGGAAGATACCCCCAAAAGAAAAAAGGCTAAAATGCATACGGAAACTGATCAAGTGTCTCCAGCCCAGCATGACTAGCATGGGAGATATATAGAGATATAGTTTTCCAGATTAACCAGACTCCTTTCTGTTAACTCCTGCTCTTCCTACTGACTGCAGAGCTCACTATCCAGTCACTGCTTTCTTGGGAAATAACTTCCTGGCCTCCTTAACTACCTGGTCCCTTTTCTTATTTGTTTATTTTGCCCTCAGTTCTTCGTAGCACCTCCCACCCTAGTTGTTGCACTTAAAAAACAACAGCAAAACACTCTTGGGTCAAAGTTCATCTCCTATGTTTATGATGCCATTCCATCATATTTGATGCCCACCATTATACTCATCATTCAACTCATCACACAGTGCTTGGCACACATGGAACTCTACAAGTGTCTGCTGAATGAGGGAATATGGTTCCCAAAGGTAAGTTAAAACACACCATTAAAGCAAACAAGTGAGAGTAAAGTAAAGAAGTCAGAGGTAGATGGAGAAGGGCGAAGGCTTCCTACCATGCTGTGGACCTCCTCTGTGCCAAGACTAGCTTTTGGCACAACGGTATTTTTCTGGTACAATGTCTGACTGTTTTCCCATTCCTCTGTACACATACGAGTGTCTGTCATGATGAGAGATTATCAGGAGATCTGTTCCCCAGAACCAAATCCAGCTTGCTTAGATTAGGCCCAGCAGCTGCTGATAAAGCTACTGGCAATGCTTCTCTAATTTAGAGCATCCCCCTCCTGCTCCTAGACCTCGAGAAGGCAGCTTCAGGCTACAGCAGCCCTCCATCACAGCTACCAGGCTTGCCCTGCCAAGGGTCTCTTGTCAAGGAACTCTTGAAAATCACAGGGTCAACCTCAGCTTTCACAGGTTGTGAAATCCATATCTAGCAACACGACAGGGCCAGCCTCTGCTGCAGAGGTCAGGTGAAGCTGACCTACAGATAAGGAAGTGACATTCCTGCTCCCATCCCCCATATGTTGAATTCCCAGGAGCCCCTTGAGGGGAGCACAGAGCTTCTTAGTATCTTACTCTAATGATGAATTTTAGGACATGGCAATGCCTTAATGTAATGTTTTGTTGTTTTCTGGAAAAATCCTGAGCTTTTCTCCAAAGGAGATTCAAGGCAACTTGAAAGGTGAAATGTGCTATTTTTTTACCCTAATGTCATCAGTGTCACAGCCAGTGAAAACACGTTTACACATACTGTAATAGCTAGTGTGTATGCGTCTATTTGGAAGGCAGGGGAGGCATTGAGTGGACAACAAGAGGGAAGGAGGGAAATGCAGAGAAAGCAGAAAGAAGAGGGCGAAAGAGAGAAACAATGAGGGAGAGAGAGAGTGCTCATTTGGAGGATGTTTTTATTATTATTAAATTCTGACATCAGGAAGCTCTGTGCCCATGGCTGCCCATACTCTCTTGCCGAAGCCTGAAGGCAAACCAAGATGCTGTGTCAATTACGAAGAAAATCAATGAAGATGCTGTTTGGGAGTCCTTTTCACCATTCTGCACGGATGGTACCCTTCAGTCTCCAGCACTGATTCATTTACTTTGTCCTCTCCAGGGGCAGCTGACATATTGCTGCTGTGAAGAATCTGAAGTGAAATCACCTTTGTTCCTTACCTCTACTTGTCCCTCGGAGCAGTTTGCTAAAGGAGTGTCATGTGACCTGGTTGGGACCAGGGTGAGAGCTCACTAGGCTAGCCTTAGGTACTTTACTGTAGCAGCCTGTTCTCTCCCTACCCCAGGCACATGAGGCCTCCTGAGCTGAGAATCTCCACGGGTTTCCACACTTGCTCTTCTTCATCTCATAGCTGTCAAACCCTAAACTAGTGCCCAGTGCCTGCTCCAGGCCTAGTATCTTCTAACTCAACAGCTTTGAGGGCAGAACCTTCCGGCAAGATAAACCTAGTTCCCAAGCAGGTCCTGCCATGCCAAAATTCAAGAAAAAGGAATGCAATTGTAGACAGTTAATACAAACTCAGCAACTGGGAAGTGAAGCTACACAAAATTGCAATAATTTGAGTAACAGGAAAGAAAAACTGATTTCTGTAGCAGTTCCTCAAGACAATGAAATATATAATGTTTGTTAAATATACTACAAGATTACTGAAATGAAGAATGAGGCCACCTGCTCGTGTGGCAGGAACTCTTCCACTGTGAAGCTGTGTATTTGAGTAAGTAATGTCCCTCTCCTTTGGTCTCATGTTCGACTTCAAGTATTTCTGAAAAGATAAAACCTTCAGCCCCTGCGCTAGTTTCTAACCAGCACTTCAGCAATTGGACACTAGCTAGATTAAAGCAACAGAAACTTCCAAAGAGCATGCATGGGCTGGACCTAGACCCCCTGCACATATGTACCAGATGTGCAGCTTGGTCATCATGTGGGTCCCCTAACAATGGGAGTAGGGGCTGTCTCTGACTCTGTTGCCATCCTTTGTATTCCTTTCCCCTAGCTGGGCTGCCTCAGTGGGAGAGGATGCTCTTAGTTTTGCTACAACTTGAGGTGCCAGGATGGGTTGGTACCACACACAGGAGAAGGACGGAGGATGGGAAAGGGTGGGTATGAGGGTGGGACTGGGAGGAGAAGAGGGAAGGGGCTAGTATCAGGCTGTAAAGTGATTAAATAAAAAAAACAAAATAAAATAAGTAACAGAATTTGTTTTCTTGTAGTTCTGGGGAATCAGAAGTCTAGATGGGTCAACAGGACTGAATTCTTTCCAGAGCCTCTACAAAGGGATCTTTTTCTTTGCCTTTTCTGCTGTCTAGGAGTTGCCAGCATCTTTGCCTCAGAACTTTCTTCCATTTTGAAGCAGAACAGGACAACTCCCACTCCCCACCCTGTCTTCTTCCATTCTTCTCTACTCTCCCTCTGATTTTCTGACTCTTTCTTTTGTTTTCCTTCTCTGCCCCTGACCTTCTCTTGAGGACCTGATGGTTGCACTGGGCTCTCTCATTCTCTCTACTTCCAAAGGCTTTAACCACACCTGTAAACTCATCCATTTTGCATCTAAGGAAACAGAGCCACTGGTTAAAAGGACTCCAACACAGACACAGGGAAAGCATTTTCCTGTCCATCACATTCCTTAACTTTGTAGTAATATAAATGATGTAATCAGATTCTTCCTGGCTAAATAGCTGGAAGAAAAGCAGAAAACTGTTAAAAACTGGAAACTGTAATAAAAGTGAGGCGAAAGATGGCAGAACTGGCGTCATGTTTATTCCAAAGACTTACTCCCCGACGTCCTGGGAAGCATGGCAAGGCTTTTGGTTATGATGGTGCTTTGCAGTCTCCCTCCACAGCCATAATTTCTATGGCTTTGCCAGGGTCTCTGCTGAGACAAAGCTCAGATCTGAGAAAGCTGGATGAAGAAGGCTTAGGTTTACAAATGCCTCTCAGGCTCAGCGGTCTGTCCTGATATAACGTCAACGTTACTGTGGCCTGAGACTCCCATACCAGCAATCACCAAGTTCTGACTGGTTTTCCTTAAGGCAAACTACCAGGCAGACCACACATTGTGTTGTCCTTAAACCGCCAACCTTCTCGAGGGTAAAACAAGCCATTTTACTTTGAGCATGGATTCGGTAGCTTAGGCATTCAGATAGACACACGCAAGGATGTGAGGACTCCATCCGGGGGCAGCTCACTGGCCCTGACCCCTCATCACACCTTCATTCACACATCTGAAGAAGACTCATAACGTCTACACTGGCAAATGGGCTAAATAAATTCAGTTTATTTTTCTCCATTGAGACACAACTCAAAGAAGGAATTTACTCCTGGTACACATAATAAAATAGATTTATCTCAAAAATATATTGAGTGAAAGGGATAAAACAAAGCATATTCAGAATTGTCCTGTTTATAAGAAGCTGAAGAACTGGAAAACTACCATGGGAAAAATCGGAAGAGTTATCTGTGTGGAGAGAAAGTGGCCTGTGATGTTTGTGATTCTGAACATATGCTTGACTGGAATTATGGTGGTTCCAAATGTCTGTGCATCAAATTGCACATGTGATGCCTATGCATCTCATTGGAAATAAACTTAAAAGGCAAAATAATAGTTTAAAAATAGGATAGATTGAAACCTTGTGTGAGAGATTGTGGGAGTGGTCGACCAATGACTGAGACTCATGCCATGAGAAGAATCCTACCCCTGATACTTCATGGAGGAGCAGGACCCAGAAGATGGATAATCCAGAGACCTTAGATAACCCAGAGACCTTAGACAGACCCAAACACGAATGCCAAAACAAAAGTCAATGAAAATGATGCCTAGCCAGCCATGGTGATGCACTTAGTCCCAGCACTTAGGGAAGCAAAGGCAGATGGGTCTCTGTAAGTTCAAGGCCAACCTGGTCTATAAAGTGAGTCCAGGCAAGCTAAGGCTACACAGAGAAACACTGCCTCAAAAAAACAAAGCAAACAATTAGAGAGAGAGAGAGAAAGAGAGATAGTGAAAGAAAGAGAGAAAGAAAGAAAGAAAGAAAGAAAGAAAGAAAGAAAGAAAGAAAGAAAGAAAGAAAGAAAGAAAGAAAAGAAAGGAATGAAGAAAATGATGCCTACTGATATTCTGCTATATTCATAGATTGGTGCCTAGCCAAATTGTCAGCAAAGAGGTTTCATTCATCAACTTGTGGAAACAGGTACCGAGACCCACAGCCAAACATTAGGCAGGTCTCTGGGAATCCTGCAGAAGATGATTGTGGGACTCCCAACAGTGGGAACAGGAGCTGTTTCTGATCGCTTTGGGGACCCTTTTCTCTCATACTGGTTGCCTCATCCACTCTTAATACAAGGAATGATGCCAAGTCTTACTGCAACTTGATATGCCATGTTTGGTTGATATCCATGGGAGGCTTGCCCTTTTCTTAATAGAAACAGAGGAGGAAGACTGGGAAGGGGAACTGCCATCAGTATTTTGAAAGAAAGAAAGAAAGAAAGAAAGAAAGAAAGAAAGAAAGAAAGAAAGAAAGAAAGAAAGAAAGAAAGAAAGAAAGAAAGAAGTCAAGAAAACCTTGTGTGCACATGTAGTCAGATTTCTCAACTAAGGTAACTGAAGGAAAAGCAATATTCAAAGAGAAAATGACTAAGAATTGATGAGCCATGACAAGTCCTCTGCTAGAAAGCATGCACCAAGTGCCAAGACAAAGAAACAAAGATAAATCTCCACTTAGATATTATATAGTGACACTGCAGAATATTACAGATAAAATCATAAAAGTAAGAGAGGGACAGAGAAAAAATTACCCACAAAGAAATGTTCATTAAACTGAGCTCAGTCTTTCCATCAGCGAAATCATATATTCATGGATGCCAAAAGACAATTGAATAGTATCTTCAATTTATTGAGAGAAAAGGTAATAAAATATACTATTATGTATAAATATTATACATATATATACACACATGCACACACACACACACACATATATATATATCTTGATAAATGAATGTTCAAGAATAAGGATCAAAGCATTTTAAATATATTTTACAAAAATCTCCTTTTGTATACTTTTCCACAGCTTCTCCACTTTTACACAGAAAAATGAAAGGTCACACTACACACAGGTTGTCACAAATACCACAGAATGTGTTAATGGGCCCTCCACCCAACAGGCTATCATACAGATACCTTTTGGTTTGGCCAGGTGGCTCAGAACAATCAGCCTAAGAGTGGTCACCTCACTTGCTGAACCCCCACCCAATCTTACCCAACCCTGTAACTCGAAGGCTTGGAAATTCCCCTCTTTCAGTTTCCCTTTTAAAAACTCTGCCCTCTGGGTTATCTCTATGAATGATCCTTAGTTGGAGTATCAGTCTCAGGAAAGACCCCTGTGCCCAGATGTTTTTTTGTTCTGTTGCTCTCCTTGTGGAGCTCCTGTCCTCTCCAGGTATTACTATTTCCCACTTCTTTCATAAGATTCCCTGCACTCTACCCAAAGGTTGGCCATAAGTCTCAGCATCTGCTTTGATACTCTGCATGGTGGGGCCTTTCAGAGGCCCTCTGTGGCAAGTTCCTCTCCTGTTCCCTGTTTTCTCCTTCTTCTGATGACCATCCTCTTTGCCGTTCTGAATGGGGATTGAGCATTTTAGCCAGAGTCTTGCTTCTTGATTAGTTTCTTTAGGTATACAGATGTTAGTAGATTTATCCTATATTATATATCTAATATCCACTTATGAGTGAGCATATACCCTGCACAGATGTAGCCCATGGCAGTTCAAGGTCCAAGTGGGTTCCATAGTAATGGGAACAGGGACTGTCTCTGACATGAATTGATTTGCCTGCTCTTTGATCACCTTCCCCTTAGGGGGGAGCAGCCTTACCAGGACACAGAGGAAGACAATGCAACCAGTCCTGATGAGAACTGATAGACTAGGATCAGAAGGAAGGGGAGGAAGACCTCCCCTATCAGTAGACTGGGGAGGGGCATGGGTGCAGAAAAGGGAGGGAGGGGAGGATTGGGAGGGGAGCAGGGAGGGAGCTACAGGGGGGATACAAAGTGAAGAAATTGTAATTAATAAAAATAAAAATTAAAAACAACAACAAAAACCCCTCTGCCTTGCTGAGACTCAAGGCCACGCTTTCTAACCTGCTATGTCTGAGACGATTGACTGCCCGAGCTTAAGCTTGGCATCGGACTCCTGTTCCTGGTGGTCTCTTGAGGGGGGGGAATGGGGGGAGGGAAGAGGGTGTCTCCCAATCTACAATCTAGGCATAGCACTCTTAAGGTTGCAACTCACCATGACTAGAAAGCCCTGAGCTCAGTACAGAATGGAGGATTCCCTTTGTCACCAGGGCTTCCTCTTCTCTGCCAGCAAGCCCAGATCCCCTCACCCTCTGCTTACAGAATGTCAAGTAGTCCTTAGGAAAATTACAGGGCCAACTCCCTTTCTCTTAGTAAGAACCTGTTCAGCAAGCACCTGGGATTCCTAGGATGCCTCTCCATGCAAATGAGGCATTCCAGTACCTTAAACTACCAACGATCTATATCCACTCTGAATATTCCTACTCCCTCCCCAAAGTTCTATATAATCCTTGTTCACCTTGACTACAATTGAACTGCCTCTCTGAAGCTGGTCCCAGAAGTCTGTCATTTTTGTTGTACTCATAGGCCATCTGAATCCCCATTTCATCTCTTTTGCTCCCTTTGCTCTCCTTGAACAATACTGGCTGATGATCCTTGGAGGAAGGGAGAGTCACAGAAACTACAAGTGAAAAGTTCTACATCTGATCTCACATGACAGATTATAATCAAAACACAGTCACACTTAAAATGTGTATAAAATTCCAATCAGGCTATATGTATAGGTGATCTATGAAAGACAAATGAATTTTGCAGTTACACTAGGGGCTCATCACCAAGATTTTGCATATATGTATACATATGTATGCATATATATACATATGTGTATATAATATTCCAAAAATCTAAATATATATAATATTGCATATTATATATATTATATATATTTATATATATATATATACACACACACACAAAATCTAAAACACTTAGGGTTCTGAGCATTTTAACAAAAGGTACTTAATAAATAAAATGAGTGATCAGGGTATACAACTTGAAAATCACAGAAACAGATAGAGAAAATATTGAAAATATCCAGAGTTGAGCACCCACAGTTCACACTGCTGTCTCCACTGATTATGTATCCATCATGGATGGACCATGCCATTGCCTATTTCTTTCTCGATGACCTTCAATTATATGCATTGTTTCTATGGATACAACCAGTGTTTTGGGGTGCTTTCTATACTCATTACTTTCCATAAAATTGTTATAAATATCCTTGTGCATCCCTCTTTGTAAGAGTTCTCAGATAATTAATAGTGCTACCTCAAGATCCAGCTATACCACTCCTAGGATTATATCCAAAAAGTGCTCACGCATACAGCAAGGACATTTTCTCAACCATGGTTGTAGCCACTTTATTTGTAATAGCCAAAAACTGGAAACAGCCCAGATGCCCTTCAGTTAAGGAATGGATACAGAAATTGTGGTACCTTTACATAATGGAATACTATTCAGCAATTAAAAATAAGGAAATTATTAAATTTGCAGGCAAATGGTGGGAACTGGAAAAGATCATCCTGAGTGAGGTATCGCAGAAGCAGAAAGACACACATGGTATATACTCACTCATACGTGGATATTAGTCTTATAATATAGGATAAACATACTAAAATCTGCACACCTAAAGAAGCTAATCAAGAAGGTGGACCCTGGGTAACATGCTCAATCTTCATTCAGAAAGGCAAACAGGACTGACATAGGAAGAGGAAGAAAACAGGGAACAGGACAGGAGCCTACCACTGGGGACCTCTGAAAGACTCTACCCAGCAGGGTATCAGAACATATGCTGAGACTCTTAGGCAAACTTCGGGCAGAGTGTAGAGAATCTTATGAAAGAAGGGGGAGACAGAAAGACCTGGAGGGGACAGGAGCTCCACAAGGAGGGCAACTGAACCAAAAAGTCTGGGCCCAGGGGTCTTTCTGAGACTGATACTCCAACCAAAGACCATGCATGGAGATAACCTAGAACCCCTGCACAGATGTAGCCCAAGGCAGCTCAGTGTCCAAGAGGGTTCCCTAGTAATGGGAACAGGGACTGTCTTTGACATAAATTCAGGGACTGGCTCTTTGATCACCTCTACCTGAGGGGCAAGCAGCCTTACCAGTCCACAGAGGAAGACAATGAAGCCAGTCCTGATGAGACCTGACAGACTAGGGTCAGATGGAAGGGGAGGAGGACCTCCCCTATCATTGGACTGGGGGAGGGGCATAGGAGAAGAAGAGGAAGGGAGAATTGGATTGGGAGGGAATTAGGGAGAGGACTCTAGCTAGGATACAAAATGTATAAACTGTCATTAATAAAAATTAAATTAAATTAAAAAAAAGAGTCACCATTTTGTTGAGGCAGACTCTTGCAAAGGCTATCATAAAACCTTCTGACCACTGTCACAAAGTCTGAACTTTTGGGCAGATGGACCATTATGATACCCTTAAGGCCTATAGGGAGTGCAAATAGTGCTGAGATGGAAGGCTAAGAAAGCACATCATATGTCTGAATGAAAAGGTGAAAACAATCAAAGATTTAAAATAAAAATTCAATAAAGAGAAATATTGAAGTGCTCTTAAGCTGTAAATGAAGATAAAATTGGAAAAAAAAATACATTAACCCAACTAGAAAACTTGAAAGAGAGCATTGCAAATAGAATGGATTCTGTAGAGGATAGAATATCATGGATTTAAGATAAAATAAAGGAACTGGACCACACATCAAATAATATGGAAAAAATATAAATGGCACATTTGGGAACTGTAGGATACCATAAAAGAGCAAATCTTTGAATTATAGATGTGGATAAAGGAGAAGAATCCCAAGTCTATGGCACAGAGCAGAACTTCAAGAGGATCCTAGAAGAAAATGTCTCCAAACAAAGAAAAGACAGATATTGGAAGCACACAGAACACCAAATAGGCAAAACCAAAAAAGAAGCTCTCCAGGGCATATTATAGTTAAAACATGGAGAGGATACTGAAAGATGCAAGGGAAGTCACAAGTTGCGTATAAAGGAAAAGGCATTAGAATAACAGCTCATTTTTCAAAGGAAGTTTTAAAGCCAAAGGAACCTAGAACAATGTATTCCAAGTTCTGAAAGAGTACATAACCCAAACTAGATGTACCAGATGTGCCCAGCAAAACTATCTGCCATAGTTAAAGGAAAAAGAATGACTTTACCTGACATAAACAGGCTAAAAGAATTCATGCCCACCAAACTATACCTACAGAGAATGCTGGAAGTAAGACTTTGAATTTAAAAGAATGAGTAAAACCAAATGAATATGGGAAGAAAACAAGAGGACATAATTAATGAAATACAAAATAGGACTAAGAACACAACCAGAAAAAAAAATGACTGCAATCTGTTGGCATACATTTTCTCTATTTTATTGGAATTTCTTATGCCTCTACCTCCCGTCCAACCCTTATTCACACTAATCCCTTACAACCCCCAACACTAGGTAGGATAAAAAGGTTAGTGGGAAAGGGGCTGTAGGTCTCTTTTGGCTACTTCCTACTGGTTAGGGTCATCAGGTTCCTTGGGGCAAGTCCAATATTCATACTCAAAATATCTCCAACTGCTCCATCTCCTCCTCCTCCTCTTCTCCCTCCTCTTCCTCTTCTCAAACTGCAACAATAGCAAGCAGGGGGAAAGCAGCAGCCTCCCTCTTCCTTGGAGCTCCCTTCTCCCCTCATCCCTCTCTAGGCTCTGGCATTTATGCCCTCTCGGAGTCTCCAGAATTAAACTATCCACAGCCGGCAAAGATCATGCCCCTCTCAGAGTGTGCACCAGGAAAATACTAAGCTGCTGTGGACAATCTGAAGCAGCCCCAATCCCACACCTGGGATTAAAACAAAAACATGTTTATATAACATAACCAGTTTTTAAAGAAACTAAAACTCCCACCACGGCAATCAACACGATCTTTCAAACATAAATAAATGTTAATGACCTTACCTCTCCAATCAAAAGACACAGGTTAGTTGAATGTGTTAAGAAACAAAATCTATCTTTCTGTTGTCTAAAAGAAATTCATTTTACTTCAAAGATAGCATCCATATTAAGCTGAAAAGGTGGGGGAAAGTGCTCCAAGCACATGGAGCCAGAAAGCAAGTGGGTATTTCTATCCTGATATCTGACAACATAGACTCCAAACTAGAAGAAGTCAAAAGATATAAAGGATACTTCATTCTCATCGTGGGAACAATTTGCCAAGAAGACATTAAAATCCTTAGCATATATGCACCAAAACATGGTATACCCAATTTCACTTTAAAAAATGTTTCTAGACCTAATAAGCTAAAATAGAAGATTTTAATACCCCATTTCCTCCAACAGAGAGCTTACCTAGGCAAAATAAATAAACAGAAACCTCTTAATTAAATCATATAAAATAGACCTACCAAGTAGAATACTTCACTTAAAGAATATACATTTCACTCAGCAGCCCATTGAAGCTTTCATAAAATAGACCACATACTGAAACATACACACACACAAAAACTTAACAAATTCAGAAATTTTAAAGTAACTCAGTGTATCCTGTCTTACCACGATGCAACAGTGCTTAAAGTCAACAGCAACCCAAAATCTCATAATTACCTAAACTCATAGAGATTAGACAAAGCACTACTTAATAATGAATGGGTCTAAGAAAGAAATAAAAAGTTTTGTAATTAAATGAATATGAGACCATAGGACAACACCTCATAGATACATTTAAAGCAGTTCTAAGAGGGAAATTTATAGCTCTAAGTACCTACAACAAAAAGTAGAAAGAACACAAATAAATGACTTAATGATGCAACTCAAGAATCTGGAAAAAGAAGACCAGGGTCTCTTTCCTTTCTCTATTCCTATCGTTTGTAGGTTTGGTTGTTACAGTGTCAGAGTTCCTGCATTTTCTGTTCCTGTTTTGTCATTGTTGTTATCATTGTTTTGGATTCAACATTTTCATTTACTGAGTGATCCAATTCCTCTACTTTCTCTTGAAGACCTGATAGTCTCTTTCCACCTGATCCAGTCCATTGGTAAAGTATTTCCTATGAGCTTTTTAGTTCACTTCCTGGGATTTTTATTTCAAGTTTTATTTCAGTTTGGCTTTTCTTTAGGGATTCTATCTCTTTCTTAAATTATATTTTCATGTCTTGAATTGTTTTCTTTATTTCCTTCAACTGTTTACTTGTACATTCATAGTCTTTGTTACAAATTTTTTGCACATCCTTTTTCAGTTCCTTGAACATATTTAAAATTTCTGTTTTGAAATCATTGCCCTGTTTATCAACTGTGTTGTTTCTCTCAGAGAATGTTACCACAGGGGTACTAAGTTTTGGAACATATTGTCTTGGTTATTCATGCTATGTTTTTGCAGTGTGACCTAGAAACCTGGAGTCAGTTTCCTTGTATGGATAACAGGCCTCACCTCACCTTTAAAGAGAGGGTGTTAGGATCTCTGTTTTCTGTTATCCCAACTTGTCAGGCTGTGGTCCAGCTGAATATGACCTGGGTTCAGCCATGGGCAATGCTATGTTTATATGTAAATGGGTGCCAAAAATAGTCTCAGCCCAGCCAGGGTTAGGTACAAATTCTGAGCCCAGGAGCAAAACTTCTTTAGCTAGAATACTCTCACTGCTGATTTTCAGAAATCTGTGGAGGGCTCACCATATTCTATAGATGGTCCTCGAATGGCAAGGATTGGGATTACAGCGAGTGTTTGGTGATTTGGGGATGTGGGGCTCAGCATGTTACACCATTCTCATCTCAGAAGTATTGGAAGTCAACCTAAGGGTCCCTACCCATGATGGTGAAAGGAAGGTGTAGGACACTATATAATCACTGTGTCCTGGTTGGTGGGGTGATAGATGGGCAGACAGGTAGGATGACTAGCTTTGGAGGTCCCTATCAAGGGTTAGGAGCTCACAGGATGTCATGCAGTCTGCAGGAAAAAGAACAGTGGGTAGACTGAAGTTGTTTGTTCGTTTTAATGGTCATATTTTAGGAATGCTCAAAGCATTATTCTGAAAAAAAGAAACTGTCTTTACTGAATTAGCTATATCTCAGACAACTTAATGATTGGTGCAAGGCTGTGCCATATGAAAAGAATAGTCCAGAGAGGAAACTAAAACATAGTACTATCTTGTAGCACTTGAAGCAGATAAGGGACTCGAGTCATGGTCAGCAATGGCTGCTTCCTCACAGAAAGAGAGAGAAAAAGAGAGAGAAAGAAAATCAGCTACAGAGGGCTCCAGACACCACACCAACTATGAAGTGCTCCTGTCAACCATAAAAAACAAAACAAAACAAAACAAACAAACAAAAAACAAGGCTGACAATGAGGAAGCCTTCTTCAAACTCTTCTGCAAACTGTAGTTTGCAGGAACCAAACAGAGGCGCATTAAACATGACCACAGTAAGAGAGACAGACAGACTATCTTCACTGTCCTATGCTGGAACTGCAGACACGTGCAGCCATGCAGGACTTTGTAAGTGATGCTAGGAATTCACGCTTAAGTCCTCCCCCTTACAGAGCAAGTGTTCAAGCCCACTAAACCATCACCGTAGGTCGAGAGTACCCGAGTCTTTTGAGGAGTTCTGCTATAGAGGGAACAGGAAGGAATAGTGGCAATTTGAGGAATGTACAGAGCCAAATAGAAATTTTCTTAAGATGGGAGAAATTAGAAAATGATGGGCAGGAACCTGCAGAGGGCAATGTTATGATGCTGTTGGACAGAACTGCTGAAGAAGAGTTCAGAGAGCAAGCATATGTGGATTTTCTGCACAAATACAGAGCCGACACAATAGAGACAGGTGCTGTTGTCCTGCTGATACACCCATCACGTGATAGAACATGGGTGGTGTGGACTATCCACTCTAAATGCTTGTGTTTTATGTCTCTGTGGAGTGAAAAACTGAGAACAGGAATCAAGAATCAGGTACAATAGCCCAGAAAAGAAGACAAAGGTGTAAGAGTCATCCATGTGAGTGGAGCAAGCAGCGGCTCAACCTACAGAACACAAGTAGGTTCTCAGGACCATATCTCTCCACCTCCTTTATAATGTTGCAATAAGAATTCAGGCAAGTAACACCTAGAAAGCCCTTAGATGAATGCCTCATACAGTGAGGGCACAATAACCATCTATTTGTTTTTCTTTCACTTTCCAAATTCCTTTAAACTCCAAGAGTTGTGACTATTCTATCATCACCAGTTTGAGTGAAGTGTTACCTTGTCTCTCTTATATGCCTCCTGAAATGAACCACAGGAAACAGCTCCTTTCTTTCACAACCAACGGAGACTTTACCTGCCAAGAACATCTTGCACATGCCCTGGGAGGAACCATCCCTGGCAGGCATCCCTCTGCTGGCAGCAGGCCGGAGCCTGGCAGGAGCACTCTGTGTCCTCAGGAAGGAGGAGCCCTTTTAGATAGGTTGCTTTTTGTTACTAACGCCACATCTGCCTGGGGATGTCATCAGGACCTGGTGTGGGTACTGAGATTCCACTTCCAAGTGTTTTAAAGGGGAAATGCATGTGCTACAGAGACAAGCAACCACCTGTGTATAGATTCAGGGAGTTCTCTGCAGGGCTCCCTTACGATGCAGTGCTAGCTGTGAAGATGGAGGTGAGACTTGAGATGTAGCTCAGTGGCTGGAATGTTTGCCTGGTATGCTTGAAACTCTGAGTCCAGTTCCCAGTGCTGTATAAACTAGAAGTGGTATGTTTCTATAATCTAAGCATTTGGGAGGTGGAGGTATGAGATTCAAAGGTCAAGCTTTTCCTCAGCTACTGTGGAGTTTGAGATCACGAATGCATGAGACCCTGTCTGAAAAAAAAAAAAAAAAAACAAGATAAACATGAATCACCCATACAGATAAAGAAATCGGATGACTGGGGAGGTATTGGGGATACGGATGCAAAGTACTGAACCAGGAATCCAGAGGTGCCTAATGTGACCCTTGCTCTGCCATAATGCATCAAAGTACCCTGAACTTTTCAGGTGCCTTTTGTATACATGAGTATAATGAAGGAGGAGGAGGAGAAATAGTGCTTAAGTTTCTGAAGTCTGCATCCCAAAAGAAAAAGAGAGACTAGAAGAGGAGAGATGGCTGTAAGAGCACTCTTGAATCTGCTCTCTAGACTGTAGTAATGACTGGCCTGGCAACATGTGTCCACTGGTACAATAGTGGCATGAGAATTATGGGAGTGACCAAGCGCATTCTGGTTTGTTTCAAGGCTTGCTCCACAAGATGGAAGCCATGCCTGGCACTGTTATTGGGACCAATGTCCTACAGCCAGACAGGTCACAGGGGAAATCCTATTACTAGTATTCTTTTAAGTGGAAATAGTATTAAACCAACTCCTATCACTTATCATTATAACCATAGATTAATACATCTCTCCAGATTCATGAGAGAAGCTTCTATTTGCAGTAGAAGCTGATTGACACAGATTCCCACAACTGCCCAAGATGCAAAAATAAGAGACTGTGGAATATCCAGAGCTAAATGGAGCCTAGATACTGCACCTCCTCTTCCTTCTCCTCCTCCTCCCAAGGTTCAAGAATCATCTCAAAGAGAGTGCAAAGAGTTTTCAAGCCAAAGGTTGTGGATGGCTACAAGAAAAGAATATCTTTTAGACACAGCAGAACAACTGCACATAGGAACTTGAAGTTGTGACGGCATTCTCAAGCCCAAGCCAGATGAAATCTCAGCAGGAAGAGGAAGGAGACAGGCTTGAAGTCCTACCCCCATCTGAAGAGCTATTGGCTAAGAGAGGGAGAGTCAATTTTCTGCTAAATCAACCATGCTCACATATCTCAAATATTTGGGTAGCACGAATTTGTCTTGGTGGATTTAATTTTTTAAAGTATACAAGCTTAAGTGGGTGGAGAAGGGAGTGACCCTGGAAAGATCAGAGGGGGTAGATACGATCCAAAGACATTGTACAAAATTCTCAAAGAACTAATGAAGTATTTTTTAAATAATATGGAGTTGTCGCAGTGGGGCCAATGAGTTAAGAGCTGCTGAAGGAGGAGAGACATGTCAGGGAGTCTGCCAATAGCACCTATCGAAGATGCCGGTCAGGAGTGACAATCTGTTCTAAGGTATCAGCTACGAGTCGCAATGGCTCTAGACAGCCAAATTTCAATGTAATGATCCAGTTGTGAAACTCAGCATGCAAAGAGTACTTAGCCCTAAGCCATAGAGTTGGGATGATGCACAACTGATGGAAACAGAGTGGGCGGTAGATATCAGGAGCAGGAACATGGTTTCTCAGATATAGCAGTAATGAAATGTGGGTCAAAATGAACACTTAAACACACACAGTTATGAGCGCGTTACACACATTCACCCACTAAATCTGCTCAGTTACCTTTGAGAGTTATTACTCTTTCTCTTGTAAAGTTGAAGAGGCAGACATGGGAAGGTCAGGTGGCTTTTTCTACTTAGCCATCACTGTTTTCACTCATTGGTCCTCAGTAAAATTGACCCCAGGCATAACTTGATAACTTAATCTATGTTCCATTCTTGATCTTAAGGGAAAATTTATTTTCAAAAAGAAAGGCTAAGGGTCCAAGATATTAAACTGAAGGAAATCCAAACAGAAGAGACAGCAAATAAGATGGAGTAAGGGGGATAAGAATAATCAAATACATGTCCTAAGATGTCATTAAAGGATTTTAGCCTAGTCATTAATATCCTGCTTAGATGGTACAATAAGAGAGAAAGAAGTGCTAGGTGAAACAGTATGTGCCTTTAATCCCAGCACTCAGAAGACAGAGGTAGTTGGATCTGTGAGTTAGCAATCTACGTTGTGAGTTCCAGAACAGCCATGGCTACATAGAGAGAAACCCTGTCTCAAAAAGGAGGAGGAGGAGGAAGAATGGAAGCCAGGCATGTTAGTACATGGTAAAGCAGGAGTGTTACCAGGTGAAGGCCAGCCTGGACTATAGAGATCCCCATCTCAACAGAAGAATAAGAGGGCATAGGGCTATCACAGAGGAAAGAAGTAGATGAAAATAATATTTTTAAGAAAATTGATATGATTATGAATAGACAGAATTTCATTTTCAAAACATTAAGAAAAACTTAATTTCTCTAAAGGACTTATGGAGACTGAAAGTGTGAAGCTAGGAAGTCACTGGTACCCAAGGTAATTCAGTGAAAATTCTAGTATAACTGCCAATCAATGCTTTCTAAGCTTTCCCTCCATGTTCCAAAGAGAACTGAGAGCTTATAGCAACAACTGGCCAATAGGTGTATGAACACACCCTAGCCCAGCCACACCCTGGCCCAGCCACTGCCCCTAATTCAGCACACTACTCTTAAGGGGCTACTTGCATGGGAGGGTTAGCTAAGCAGAAAGATCCCAGTTTAAGAAAGGAAAATATAAAAGGAATGTCAAAGCTGGTTAAGTTGAGTCTCAAAGAAGTAGACACATGGATGCCAATATTTAAAAGAGCTATGTGAAGCTGGAGAGATGACTCAGTGTTTAAGCGCAGTGGCTTCTCTTTTGTAGGACTGAGGTTCAATTCACAGCCCTCTATGGCAGCTTACAACCCTCTGTAACTCTAATCCTAGAATATCTGATACTCTCTTCTAGCTTCCATAGGCATCGCACACATGTGGTGCACAGACATATATGCAGACAAAACACTCATACACATCAAATGAAACTTATCTTAATTTAAAAATAAAAGAGTTATGCTTTAGGAAGAAAGAAACTAGTGTGATCAGTTTTGAATGGCCTGGGTTTGAGATGAAAAAACATCCAAAAGATGCTGTTGGACAGGCAGATCTGCAGTACAGGTCAGGACTTCACAGAGGTGAGAGTTGATCACTGAGATATGATCATCCATTTACTGAACATGTGCCTGTTACAACATGTCTCAGTTATGGCATCTATTACTGTGAAGAGTCACTCTGACCACAGCAACTTTTATAAAGCACAACATTCAATTGATGGCTGGCTTACAGTTAGAAGGATTAGTCCATAGTCATCATGGTGGGAAGCATAGCGGCATGCAGGCAGACATGGTGCTGAAGAAGTTGCTAAGAATTCCACGTCAGGACCTGAAAGAAGCAGGAAGAGAGAGCTACGCTGGAATGGCTTGAGCTGCTGACACCTCAGTCACACTGCCTGCCCCCAGTCACACACTTCCTCCAACAATGCCTCACCCTAATTATGCCAGTCTCTATGAGACTACCAGGGTCATTTTCATTCAGATCACCACACTGTGGTAGCTCCTGAAGATATGGCTTCTGCTCAACACAGCCTACACTCCACTGCCCGAGGCCTTGAAAGTAAATGAGCCTTTCACAACTACCTCACTAATTCCCTTTTCTTTGTGTGACTGTTTAATGCAAAGAGCAAGGTTGAGGGGCTGAAGATATTGCTTAAACAGTAGAGTATTTGCCTAGAATGAACCAGAGTGTTATCCTCAGCACAGAATAAAGTAGGAACCACAGTGTACTTCTAACCCCAGTGCTCAAGAAGTAAAGGCAGTAGGTTCAGGGTTCAAAGTCATCCTTGGCTACACAGTGAATCCAAAGCCAACCTGGGAGACATGAGACACTGCCTCAAAAATATTTAAAAACCAATTAAAACATAATGAAAGAAGAAGAAGGATGAGTTGAGGGAAGGGAACAACAAGCCAGGAAGGCAGCTGTGGTGGTGCATGCGTTTAGTCCCAGGAAGAAGCAGGAGGATCTCTGTGACTTCGAAGCTATCCTGATCTACATAGCAAGCTCCAGGACAGCCAGGGCTACATAGAAGGATCCTGTCTGGAAGAAAAAAAAAAAAAAAAAAACAAACCCATACTCAAGAGGTAGACAAGATGATAAGACAGGAAAAATACCATCAGATAATCAGCTGAGTGTCATTTCCTAGAAGCCAAAAGAAGACTGAATTTAACAAAGATAATAGTGTCCAATCACCCTAGGCTACACCTGAGGAAAAGTTAAGCATTGGGCCTGCCATTGCTGAGCTTCTAACAGGGCTTCTGTCTCCACTGAGCAACTGAATCACCTAAACCACACAGACACCTAGGAATTGTCCCCATCATCTGACTCAGTTGAGCAGACACTGGGATGTAAGCTTATGTAGTATTTTTCCCTGGCCCAGGTTCTGTGCAGGTGGAGTTAAGAACTACTTTAAAGAAAGTGAGTGAAACATCTGTTTGGTAGACCAGTTAGCTATTCCACAGTATGTACAAACCGCAAAACATCATGACATACAGAATAAGTTCATGCTAGTTTTATTCAGCAATGCAAAATTTAATCAAGGAAAGTTTGACATATTTGTTAAAAGCTAGCAATTCTGGAAAAATAGTAGAGAATAGAGAAGAAACAGAGAGGGGAGTTTTTCAGAAGAGACACTAAGCAGTCTTAACATCTGGCATAGATGTGTAGCCTGTCTCCTGTCTTACTGTGTGATTTAACCTTTTTGTGTCTTATCTGTGAAATCAGGATGAAAATACTTGCTGTGCCCAACTCACAGTTTCCTTGGGAGGTCAAGATGGGATAATAGATTTGAGAGTACTTTGAAAAAAAAAGAGGATTGAAGTGCTATAAAAATGTAAGATTTATATGGCCGTCAGTTTCTTTTCCCCAAAGATGGCCCTAAAGATAGTGATTATCAACTGTAAAGACCTGCAAGGAGCCAGCATCCCCTTCCACAAAGACAGTACCCTTTGATAAGTGCTCACAGCTACCATCTGAAGGTCTAACGCTGTTTACAACTCTTGCTTTTTCACAGCTAGCCTCACATCCAATCTATAATAGATGCAGTCTCCAGAGTTCCAAAAATCCTCCTTAAAATGGCTAAATAGACCAGCCACCTAACACAAAACTAAACAGAGCAAAGTATTTACTGTTGTAAAAGTTTAAAAAGTAAGTTAATGTTATGTGGCTCCCACTTAGTTGTTAATGGTGTACTTATAGAGAAAGGTGAAGGCTGAGGATAAGGACACCTGCGAGAGCAGCAATACTACAAGTCTAATTCCCCAGGAAGGAGATAAGAGAGGATGCCAGATCTGAGCCAAAATTACCATCAGAATTCAATGACTGCCTTGAGGTCTTCCTGAGTACCCAGGGATGTCCACCCCCATAACAGACACCTTCCTGGATCTACAGTAACTAGATCAGAAGCTTTCTCAGTCACCTGCTCCCAGTGAACAGTAACACTGTCTGTGCTGGTTGCTGAGGCCCACAGAAAGGTTTGCTTTAATGATATATGACTATAGATGTTCAGGGTTGGATTACATCTTACTATGGGTTTCACGTTGTCCTTAGATTTAAAAATATATATTAGCAAATAGAGTTCTTTGTCAAAGATACAAAATATTTGATACTTGAATTTGTTTTTTTTTCCTAACAACCTGAATCTAGAAATAAAAATAGGATGACGGATCAAGTCTCAACTAGGAGTTAAGACAGGTGTCCAGTAACCAGCGTGAGCATCTGAAGGAGGATCAGTTACCCCAACCCCCACCCTCAGATGCTGATGCTGGCTCTGGTTACTATCAGGGGGAAGAATGCTAATGCATTCTTGATCTGCACACACCTCCTCTGCCCTTCTCAGAGAGAAGTACAGAGCCCTAAAGTCAGCCACTCCTTCATCCTAAAGCAATAAAGACCATAAAGCAATAGGATTTTGAAACAAAGCTATAGTGGTGACTTCTCAGATTTTCATGGGTATTCTCCTCCACGCAGGAGTCCTTTGTCTTGTTCATAGATCTTCCGGGAAAAGTTTGTTATGAAGAAGGTGACCAGAGTCTCTCTCTGGGCTCTCCATCTTTGGCTCATTACCTAATGAAAAGCATCCACATTGAAGAAGCACCTTTCACATTCTTGTATATGCAGTTCAAGCTTCTCATATGGGAGGTAACCAAGATCAGCGTAAAAGGAATAATTTTGTAGTCACTCTAGCACTTAGGAAGTAGAGACAAGAGGCTCAGGATTCCAAGTCATCCTTCTCTAGATAGGGAGTTGAAGCCCAGCCTAAACTGCAAGATACTCTGTCTCAAAAATGAGTAAACCAAAAATAGTTGAATAGTTTGTGGGGCATTGGAAAAGCTGGCTAACCTCCACAAATGTCTTTCCCCATCTATGGAAAGAAATTTTTTAAAAAATAATATATTTTTTTAGCATTCCTAGAAATGGAATGACAAGTCCACCAAATAGAAAATGGCATAGTTCATTTGTCTGGCTCTTACTGAGACTGAATATTTCAGTGTAAGGAAGTGCGATGGTCTCTGACCAGTGAGTCCCCTTTGAGCAGAGGACAAGAAGTCTCAGCCATAGGTATGTCCTTAGCGTGGCTCCCCAAGCCCACGGACAGGATGCTGAGCAGCTCCTCTCCAACAATCCTATTGTCTCCTCAGAGGAAGCAGCACTCATCAATAAACCAGCAAGCGGCAATGCACTTTTCAAAATTACATTGAAATTTTACCACTCTTATACTGCTACAATAACAAGCAAACAAAATGGTTGTTTCTTTTCCTCATTCTCAAAGACATGCAGTTGACAATTACAGTTTCAGAAGCACAAAGCGGGAAAAAAAAACCCTACCCCAAAATACACTATGAAAGACAAAATTAGACTTCTTTTAAACCCCACCCTCTCCCAGTCTCTCAGTAATACTTCAACTGCTCTAACAGTGGGTGATTTTCTATGCCCATAGTCATTATGAAGAGACATAATAACTGAATAGCTTAAGACTTAACTGTAAGATTATTTTTCAAGTAGCTTATCCAAGTATAACTTAGCTTGTAAAAAAAGTAATGGCTGCAAATATTTGAGAAGTCGAAACTCTATGCAAGGCCCTGGGAGATGAACACAATTGAACATAATAGCCCCTTCCAAATCATTTCCCAGGAACTAGAAAGAAAAAAAATTCAGCCTTAAGACAGCATTCCAAATATATTTTATTTATTCAAGTGAAGTACTTGTATTCCTTTCACAGAGACCGTTCTGAGCTTTAAGGGAGGCATTTATCCAGAGGCACAAAATGAGCAATTCTTCAGCTCCCAGAAAATGTAATTGCTGAAAACATCTGAAATGTTAAAAGCCATGCAAAAGGTCTTTGTAGAGATACAGACTTAAAAAAAAAAAAAAAGAGCCTTGAAACAAGAATCATTTTAAGTGGATCTCAGCGTTTACCTGTGTAAATTAGACACATCCTACATGCTTGGAATGGTTGTATAGAACACATCTAGACAGCCAGTGGCTGGCTGTCCCCAGGGAGATCACCGAGACCCTGATAGTGGGAGGGAGCTTTCCTGTTCACTGTCTGTCCTTTCTTTGTTGTATACATGTGCGGGTATTAATGTTAACCTAGTTTTGTGTAGTTACTTAATTTCATTACCCATGGCTTCTTCGGCAATTCAGACAGCTCCTGCATTCCAGGGGAGCCATGACCTACCTCTCAGTCCAGGAGACCAGCATTCTCCTCGGCCTGGCCCTCAGGCAGGCAGGCAAGCAGGCAGAGGGCTCCCAGTTGCTTTCTACACTGAGCTGTGAGCCTGGGGAGCTGTGCTAGCACTGGCTGTGTGAATGAATGGAAGATACTGTTTCCAGCCAACATCACAGGATAGTTGGCCCGTGCTCCAGCCCCACTTTGCCTCCTCCCAGCCCTAAAGAAGGCTGCAGAGGGATCATTTTGGTCTTCTCTTGACTGCCTTCACCTTCGCAGAGCTGCTACTGGGTACATCTTCCCTTAAGAGCCTGGAGATGCCGTAACCAAGGCAGTTTACTCTCCTCCTCTGGGTCCTGGGATCCCAATTCAACAAACTGGAGACACATACACACCCTCCTGAAGCAAACTAGTTAGCTGGTCCAAGTTCCTGGACTTTCTGAGCTTTGGATCTTTCTTCTTAAAATGTTGAAAGCCATTACAGAAGCTCCAAGCATATAATAGGATTACATTCCTATAAACTCATTATAAAATGAAGTTATCAGGGAGTTAAATATATTTAAAGTGTTCACACACATAACTGACTGGGCATCATAGCCTAGTCTAGGCTACCTCAAAACCACTAAGGCAAAATCAACCAACGTGAAGCTTATTTTAGAATTAAGTGTTGACTGCCTCCTGTGATTAATTGAATGTCTCACCTGTTCACCCTATGACTATGTGTCTGTCTAGAAGCTATGACTACCACTCAACCCAAAGGAAGGCTAGTCTCAGAAACAAACCATAACTCAATATACCAGACCTTGAATCCATATCACTCCCATGACATTGTAAAGCTGAAACCTACAAGCTGAACCATAGTTGTTGGTATGTAGAATGTACACAATTTACCCTTGTTCATTCAAATGCTGATTTCTCTCCCCCACTATCTGGTTTCAATCCAGACATTGCATTGTGATGTTTGTTCTAAGCATCACCTGTCTCAAGTTTGTGTAAGCACACCACCATTTGTTCTCTGTATTTTCAATAAAACAACCAGACAATGCTGAGCAATGGAAAGAATAGGGTGGGATATTATGGTCTGGAGGGGAGGAGAAGGAAGTGAGTGGGAGGAGTTGGAGAGCAGAGATGGGAGGAGAGGACTTGGAACCACCATGAGAGATGAACTGGACCTAAAATATGATTAAAAAGCAAGTATAATGTGGGAAATCTGAATGGGAGGAAACTATGCAGGCTTGGAGGTTTAGGATGGAGTAACTATTGCCTGGCATTGGGCTCTAGGTTAATTAAATAAATCCTAGTCTCTGTGTGATGATTTGGGTATACAGCTGATTTAGGAATAACCACTGTTTAACGAAAGAAAAATCAATAATAAATATTTATATTCTACAACACAGGGTCAATCAGGGACCTTCTGTGTGTCCTCAAAGGAATGAACAGACATTGAACACAGTCAATAATGGAAATGACAAATACCATACCACATACAGTCAGTGAGACAGAAATGTTAGGTGAATCATCAGACCCATCATCTTCATTATTATGGGTAGTCATAGTCCCTGTTTCCAGCTTCCCTGGACTGCTCAAATTTCTAATACTCCATCTGTCCTACTGCTTACTTACAAACCATGTGGCCTAGCAGAAAGAGTGGGCTTCACATTCAGAGGGGTTCGTCTTGAGCAAATCTTTAACCTTTGGTCTTGTCTGTGTCAGCATAGCATCTTCGTTTGGAGCTCAAGCTGACCTCAAGCCCATAATCCTCCTGCCTAAGCCTCCCAAGCAAAGAGATTATGGGAATATGCCAACAATCCACCTCTTTTTCTCAAGATACATTCTTTTTTCACCCATGAGGTAAAGACAGTTATACCTTTCTCAGCATTTAAACACAATGAAGAAAAGGCAGTTGATGCTTAAGAGTTCTGCATATCTTAGCTGTTTCCAGTTCACCCTAAAGAGACTCCTCTGTTTTCCTGGATACACACTTTAGCTCAGCCCAGATGGTCAAGCCTCCGCTGCCCATTACATCCACATCTCTGAGAACCTCATGCCTCTTTCCAAGCTTTTGTGATATTTTCTCTGACCTCGATAATTTTTCCTACCAATGAACTCATACAGTGCTTATCTTCTATGTTGAAAAATTAGAGATGAAAACGCAGAGGACACCAAGAACTTTCTTCCATGGTCACTGCTAGACTTATTAGAAACCATGAGGCCAGTCAGTAACACGCAGAAAGAGTTGGAGTCACATGTTACAGAGACCAGTTTTCCAGTAGACTCTACCTGAGTCTCCTTCACCGTGATCTCAGGGTAGGCTTACTCACCATCCTAGAAGTCAACTCCTCCATGCTCATTCAGGAGCAGTTCACAACAGAAATATGTTCTTGTTCACCGGCAAACAGAAATACACTGAGCCAGCCACACACTGTGGCACACACTTGTAATCCCAGCACTCAGGGAGGGAAAGGCAGGTGGATTTCTGTGAGTTCGAGGACAGCGTGATCTACAAAGCGAGCCCAGGATAGCCAAGGATACACAGAGAAACTCTGCCTCACAAACAACAACAACAAAAACCAAAAAACACTGAGCCTTTTGCTATGTCGACAGTCTGGAAAGCCACCGAGCACATTTGGGGCATCTATATAGGCAGCAATATCTACCTGTCTCCAGCTGCCTCTCCACCCACTCAGAGAAAACCACAGTCATTGCTGCAGGCAAACTCCATCCACTTCCGAGCAGCTCTGCCCCACAAAGAATACCTGTCAAGCTAGTGTGACCCCAAAGCCCTTTGCAATCTGATTTAAATCTTTCTCTAGGCTCTTCTTTTGGGGTAACTCTCTCATGAGTTACCTCTTACTAGTAAACAGTAATTCTCTCATTGTTCCAGAGCCTATCATACTCTTCCTTGCCTTCCTCACATCTCTTTACCTATGGCTGTCCTGGAGTTCAATATGTAGACCAGGCTAGCCTCAAACTCATAGAGATGCCTCAGCCTCCACCTCTGGTGGATTAAAGGTGTGAGCCATCACACCCAGCTGGGAGGGGTCCCATTTTAAACTCCTACACTGGTTAGTCCTGTTTATACTTGAAGGCCCAACCAAAGGGGCTCAAGTGGTGGCTCAGTAATTAAGAGTGCGGGCTGCTCTTCCAGAGGTCTGAGGTCTGACCCCCAGCACCCATGTAGCAGCTTACAAGTGGTTGTTAACACCAGTCCCAGGGAATCTGACGCCCCCTTCTGTCCTCCATGGACATTGCACACAGATCAGTGAGTGCCCCATTCTCAAATAAGCTCACTGTTATCTGGCTTTTCACACAGCACTTCCTCAAGTGTCCATCCTTTCTCAAAAGGCAGTCAGCATATTAGGTCATCCTGCCCAGCATTATTATGAATAGACTATGAATGCCATTTAGTGAACTGAGGAAGGGAAGCATGAATGAATGAATGAATGAATGAATCAATCAATCAATCAATCAATCAATGCTGATATTTACAATAAAAAGCACCCTCTTCTCAAGGCTTTCCAATGACCTGGTGCCTGGACATCACTCTGGATGAAGACACACAGAGTAATAAAATAATGTTTGCAAAATGGGGACAAGAGGAAGGAAATACTCTGACCAATGTAACAGAAAAACTTTTCCCCTAGAAAAGTTTAAAACCAAGGTAGGCTTTATTTCTTCTTTTCACCCTTTTACTTCTAAACA
This sequence comes from Pachyuromys duprasi, assembly GCA_028658305.1. Lineage (NCBI taxonomy): Eukaryota > Metazoa > Chordata > Mammalia > Rodentia > Muridae > Pachyuromys > Pachyuromys duprasi. The sequence continues at coordinate 134,672,110 of CM053764.1, forward strand.
GAGAATGTTTCCAAAATAAAATTTTGAAACTTTGATAGGAATTATTTGAAGTCTTAATTATTTTTAACTTACTAAAGAGCTTTAATCCTAGGCCTGAAAAATCCTGTATCTGGGAGCTTCAGTTGTTCTCGGAATTACCATCATGGCTAGAAGGTTCATAGAGCTCTGCTCAGCAGAATAGAATAACCTTTTAAATTTTGTGTGGATTGAGTGTTTATCTGCATGTATAGCTATAAACTACCTGCATGCAGTGCCTGCAGAAACCAGAGGAGCTCCCCTGGACTAGAATTGCAGATAGTTGTGAGCAGCCATGTGGGTGCTAGAGGTAAAATCTGTGTCCTCCAGGAAAGCAATAAGTGTTCTTAACTGCTGAGCCATCTCTCCAGCCTCTGGAAAAGTTTTAGAATTTGTCTGCTTAGTTGTTGCTTTTTGAGACAGAGTCTCTTTCTACACAGTCCAGGCTGCCCTGAAGCTCTGTAGACTTGGGCCTTGAGCTCACAGAAGTCCTAATGCCTCCTCTTCCCAAGCGCTGGGATTAAAGGCATGTGCCATCACAGCGGGCACCTAGAACAACTCTGAAATCCAAGTGAAGTGAATTGCTACCTAATGTTTCAGGCATGTTTCATTAAGGAAAAGGGAGCCTCTTGATCTTTGCTGTTTTCTGCAGGAAATTGCCTCTCGCCAGGTACATCCTTCCCAACGCATTCTGTAACAGGACACTTAGGGAAAGATGTTAAAACCTTTTCCCATTTGGTTTGATTCACTCATATATAATAACCACAATCAGGCAAAGATGTCTAAACTCACTCCAATCCCTGGCAGGTTTTATCTTGGTTCTGCAAATGAGCAGCCTGAAGCACAGAGAAGCTGGTAACTCAGCCAATGCCGCAGAGCACACAGATGCCAGGAGTCACCCAGGAAGTCAGCTGGGGCCACTCCCCCTCAGCCGCCTCCCTATGTCACGCCCATTCAATAAGCATTTTTCCAACATACAGAATTTCTGGATAGTTGTCATAAGATCACATGGTCCTTTGGGCATTTTATACTCATACAATTCTCTCTCCTAAAAATACTAGAGTGGTTATTTAGAATTACAATTCATTCATCCTATTTAGGTGTAGTGTTCTCACTCTGAAATGACCCCTCCCCTCACTGCCTGGTTTCGAGCTCTGGTTTATTCGAAGGGGTTGGAGAACCTTTAGGAGGTAGACCTGGCTGGTAGAAGTAGATGTCTGAGGGCAGAAACTGAAGGTTGCAGACAGTCTCTGATCTTAGTGTTCTTTGATTCCTGATTTGCAGGGAAGCAAAACACCTCTAAGGCCATGAATCTGCTCACCACAGTGGAAGGAAACCTGAGCAGTGAGCCAAGGTAGGCTTTTTTTCCTCTAGTTGTTTCTGTCGGGCATTCCAACCATAACAACACAAAAGATGCATACATCAAGCATACAGCACTCTTCTAAAGTTGCGTAAGTATACATACTTTTATGTGGGTATATACACACGTCCCTGTGTGTGCTTATACATGTGTATAAGCTCCAGAGGTTGACCTCAGGTGTCATCTTCAGTCACTTAGCATTTTAGGTTTTAAGACAAGCTCTCTCACTAAACCCAGAATTAACCCATTGGCTAAAACACCTGGCCAATGAGCTCCAGGGATCCACCTGCCTCCTTGTTTCCCTTCCCTTCCTATTTAGCAGAGCAGTGCCTAGCTTTTATGTGACCACTAGAGATCTAGACTCAGTCCCTCATGCTTGTATGGCAGGTGCCTTACCAACAGAGCCATCTTCCAAGGCCCTGAATCTCTTTAAGTAACAAACAAAACACCTCCATGAGAAAAAGATTATCTGTGTCTTCTTTACCCATATCCTTGTATTTTGGTATGAGCATCTTTAGTGGGTACTAGGTGGTCCCCTTCGTCATCGGCAGCAGAAGTATCCTGTGTGTTGCCAGACATGTACATGGTAAGAGACCTTGCCTGGTCTTCAACATTTAACTAGCATTCCCTCAAGAGAGGACAGTACTAAAGAAGATATGGTCCTTGCCCTTCAGGAGCTCACAGCCCAAGAGGCCTCTTTTTTGGTGAATTTTCAGTCCCGAAGGCAAAGCATACCCTTAAGTGCACCCACCTTCTTAAAGGCAAGAAGTCTCTGGGAGAAATATCAACTTGTTTTACGGAAAAGCCTCTCTCTTTCTCTCTTTTGTTGTTGTTTGATTTGTTTGTTTCTTTGTTTTGAGACAGGGTTTCTCTGTGTAGCCTTGGCTGTCCTGGACTTGCTTTGTAGACTAAGCTGGCCTAGAACTCATGGAGATCCACCTGCCTCTCTGAGTGCTAGGATTATAGACATGTGTCACCACCCTCGGCTGGAAAAGGCTCTCAAAGGCCAACTTCTCACCTTGATCTTCTTTCAGTGCTGCTTACTGACCAGTGCAGGAATGACCAAACCATGGGTGAATGCAGAGAGGAAAAGAATATAATCTAACTGCAAAGAGCAAAGCTAAAGAAACAAGTGACTGTCCTCTGAGCATGTCTGAAATTAGGCAGCCTTGCATTTCTAATGGATATTAAAATAGCATGTGCATGAGACAATGTGGTCAAGCAATTCAAAATGTATCTTCCTACCACCCTCCAGTCAAGCCTCTCTTACCTACTAGGTCTTAAGTCCTGCAAAACAAAACAAAACAAAACAAAACATTGTGTGCATTTATAACAGGCCTGGTTTCTGGGAACCTTAGGCCACCTCTTATGTCCAGAAGGCTGGCCTAAGGAGTGAGCAAAAGAATATCAATCAGGCCTAACTGTTCCAAGCCTGATACTGCGATCCATAAGCCAACCTCTGAGAGAGACATGAGAGACACAGCCATGCCTTCCACACTTACAGATCACCTGATAGCTTTGTTAGGCAATACCTAACCTTCATGGATAAGTATATAAGTAAGGAGCACACGATGAGACAATTTCGAATAGTCTCTAGAATGGTTTTAAAGGCTGTCCCAGCTGCCATTTGGATCTTTCTTGCAGAGAGATGCTGCAGCAGGTGCTGCCTGTGGGACTCAGAGCGATGCCTGATGGAGATAAGAAAGCTTTTAAATGTTTGCCTTGCTAAACACCAGTCTCATTGCATCTCTGAGAAGTACCCAGCTGGTGTTTATCCTCCACGGTAGCAAATCAGGTTATTTATCGTCCTATTTCGTGATGTATTTTATAAAGTAATGAATGGTTCATTAAACTAAGTTTGGGCATCTGTCTCCTGACAGCCACCTACTCAGCTGTACCCATAGCGGGTCCTGAAGGCCATTGGAGTGGGCTCCAGCCTCAGCCTCCTACCCGTCCCCCACCCCCCACCCCGCCACTTCCCCTCCTGCCCTCCCTCCCCCGCACCCCTCCTCCTGGTTATTTAGGAGATTAGAGTTCATTAATTAAATCCTGTGCCTAGATCGAAGTGTAACACTATTCCAATCACATTTATCTTGCAGGCGGCGGCGGAGATGGCAACCTCGCTGGAAACGCGCGGGGGAGCCTGAGCCGGCAGCCGGGTACGCACTGCTCCGTGTGCTCCATCGCCAGCCACGCCGCCGCGCAGACCCTCCATCTTCCTGCTCAGCTCCTGGCCAGGCTCGCCCCTGCCCCCGAGGTGGGGTGGGGGTGCGGCTCCAGCTACCTCCCGGGGCTCCGGGTCGCTCCCCACCTCCGCGACTCAACTGCCTGGATCCCCCCTCCCCCGCCACACACACACTCACACGCGCCCGCGAGCACACACGCACTCACACGCTAGCGGGCTGCTGGCCGCTCAATGGACCGATTCCCCCGGTTTCCTTAAACCCAGCCTTAGCCCGGGATGAGAAATTGCAAAATGGCCCGAGTCGCCAGTGTGCTAGGGCTGGTCATGCTCAGCGTGGCCCTGCTGATTTTATCGCTTATCAGCTACGTGTCCCTGAAAAAGGAGAACATCTTCACCACTCCCAAGTACGCCAGCCCGGGGGCGCCCCGAATGTACATGTTCCACGCGGGATTCCGGTGAGTGTGGGCCTGTTTGAGCGCCCTCGGGTACCTCGGGTCGATGGTGTGTTGGGGGACCGTCAGGGAAGGCTTCTCGGTAACTGCGTGGACCTTTCACTTCCTTTTTTCTGCCTCTCCCTTCCTTCTCCACTTTATTTTTTTTATCCCAAAGTCCCTAAAAGCCTTTGTCCTAATCGATGTGATTGAATTTCTTCTAGTCTTCCTCTGCATCCCCTCCCCCATCTCAAAACTGGGGTGTTGGTGCTAAGAGCGGGAGGCGGTGTTTGGACGGCGGGAGGGGGCGTTGAACCCAGAGATGGGCAAAGGCGTGAGGTGGGCGCCCTGGCCGTGCGCTGGCGGCGGACTCCGCAGGCCTGGCCGGGGCGGTCTAATGGCGCAGGCGCCGACTGCTCCGCCACCCCTCCCCTCCTCCCCGTTCTCATCTAATGATGCGCAGGTTTATTCTCTTGAAGTCCCTAGGGGTTCTTCCTCGACCCTTCCCCCGCTGCCACCCGCCCCCTCCTCTCCTGGATTTCTGCAATTCCTCAGCCCCTGCGGGAAGCAAGCCTTGTGTCGAGGGCCGCCCACCCTTGGCCCGGTCGAAGTCACCGCGGGGCAAAGCCCCGCACAGCTAAACCGGCGCCCCACCCCTACCTGTGCGGGCCAGGAGCCCTCCCCGCACCGCCTCCTGACGGGCGGGTGGCAGCCACAAGCTGCACCCTGTGGGCAAAGCTGAAAAGGCCAGGCCTGGACAGAAGCGCTTGGCTGCAGGCGGCCTCTGGGGGTCTCCTGCTAAAGGCCGAGGGGGAAATCAGGCTTGGGCTCGGGAAGGAAAAGGTTAAGCCTGGAGCCACCCCACCCCCACCCCTTTCGCCAGAGTCTCGAGTTTCTTCTGCCCTTTCTCCAAAAATCAATTCTTGGGGCTCGGGGTGGGGGTTGGGGGGTGGCTGGGTCCGGACGGGCGGCGGCTGCTGTCCGCGGTGCTGACTCGTAGTCCCTGACGCGCCCCGGACTGCGGCCCTGCGCCGGGCTCCAACCCTTGCCGTTGGTGTGACCGCCATCTTTCTTACTGTCTCTCCTGCTCCGGGAGGGCTAGACAATGGGGGAAATTTCCCCCTTTCGTCCCTTCTAACGGGTAGGTGCAGGAGCAGAGAGTGTGCCAAAGGAGAGGGGCTGCTGCGTGGACTTGCCCGAGTGCCAGCTGCCCCCTCTGGTTGTTGCTGGAGCTCTGCTCTATGGGTTCCCCTCCCTGAGGCCAGCACCTGTCTGAACTCATGCTCCTCTTCAGGTCACAGTTTGCGCTGAAGTTTCTAGACCCGTCATTTGTGCCCATTACGAATTCTCTCACCCACGAACTCCAAGAAAAACCTTCCAAATGGACATTTAATCGGACAGCGTTTTTACATCAAAGGTAGGATAGGAAGAGAGGTTTTTATTGTTGTTTTTAATTTTGAAACTCAATAAAACAAACAGTACAAAAACAAATCCAAGACTATCAACACACACACACAAAGACACAATTCATTTCACCCCACCTTCAAATGTAAGCGCTTTTTCCTCCCTGGCCTGAATTCGAGAGGAGGTAATGAGTAACCATCCCACTCAAATGCGTGAAGTACCCTCTAAAAAAGGAAGAATCAGGAAGGTCAGTACCCTTTGTAATTTGGACTTGACTGTGCAGCATGATGTAAAGTCTGGGCTGCATCAAAGTTGTCTACTAAAAAGAAAAGGTTTCATTGCAAGCAGATGATATCTTAGTTCATAATGTAATTATATAACCATTGAAACACGGAAAATACAATGCAACCTTTTCACATCACTAGTGAAGATGTGGAGATATATATAGATATATACTTAATTTTGTTTTGGTTTTGCCTGTTTGTTTTTATTAAGCTTTTGCAGCTTTTTAAAAAACTAACTTCACTCTTATTAATTGTAATAGCCTGTTTTTATACGTGAGGAAGGTTTGTCTTTATTGTTTGGTTTTGTTTTAGGTGGAAGGAGAAGAAGGAAATTAAGTTTTAGTGATGTTGGTCTCAGAGCCATAGACAACCCCCCTCTCAGTAGGATTGTTATGCCGCTAAATGCTGTGTGAGCCATCTAGTGTATTCATTAGGCCTGTGAATACTTACTTTACAAACCAGTAAGAGAGCTGTGGTTTTGCCCTAACATTATTGTCATTGTACTTTAAAAAAAAAAAAAATATATATATATATATATATATATATATATATATATATATATATAGTCTGCTGGCAGAATCAAAGCAAAAACGCATGGTGTCAGAAAAATATTGTGGGTTGTTTTTAATTGTCATAATAGGATTATGGCTACAGTTTTTAAAGTATTTATGCTTAATTATAAACTAGTTTGTGGCCATTAATTCTAAACCATGGAGGTGCTTTTCAGTGTTGCCTTTGGGAATTTTCATCTAAATTTAATTTTGCAGACAGTACAGTTTTCATGGTAGAACGCCTTATACCAGTCTCCTAAACACACTGAACACATCTGTAACTTCATTACAGGATTTTCCTGCGCTGGGTAGCGTATTTCTAGTGGGCTATCAAAAGAACACTTCCTTCTCAAAACTTCCTGCTGTTCAATCCATTTCTTAAGAAAACTGCAATTAATCTTAACAGTATCATTTTAAGTTTCCTTATCCCTGCTCAAAGAATTGTGCTGGTAAGGCTGAAACTGAAGTGGCTGTGCCAGCCTACACTGTAGTTGAATTTGATAATATTTCTTTGCACCCTGATGTTGTTTAAACAGAAGGCATGGGTGTTTCAATTGGCTTTCTTGTCATTGGGGAACCTGCAGCAAAGTTGCACATAACTTGTCTCTTAACTACTTTAAGTGCCCGAGACTTTAAAAGAGGACAATTTTACAGAAAGCTCAATGTGAAATCAAACTGAAGTCAATTCTAAGTATCGCTTTTCTCTTACTCTTATTTCTTTTTCAGATTTCAATGGCATTTTCCCCTATATCCTGCTAAATTGTGATTCCATATAATCGAACAGAAAAAAAAATTATGCTTCATTATTTGGCAGGCCTTAATGAGATTGTCATCTCATTTCTATTAACTATTTTGCCATGGTCACTGCTCTTTCCATTTCTATATTTTAATAACAGATAGGACTGTGTCAGGTACTGACCCATATCTATTTAGCTTTTATTTGGACACCTATAGTATTTGATATTTCTTGACCAGCACAGTCCAATAGCAAACAAGTAGTCCCTAGTTACAAACTCTAGGTCACCAATGTTTGTGAATTAATGTGAGCTCTTTGAGACCTGTGTAAATTGTCTCCCTGTATTTTCTAACACAGCTTGGCATCTGCCTCCTCCCTAATCAAATACACTCTTCTAGTAGACCAGAAAACCAAGAAACAATAGCTAAAACTGTACTCTGAATTTACTAGCATCCAAAGGTTACATTCAGAACTTGACTGAGATATGTTGCCATGCCTGTACATTACAAAACAGGCTTCCCTTTGGAGCCCACAAATATGAATGCATATTTTTACTTGAATTGAATGTGCATAAGATTCTTGTCTGAGTTAAATGGAAGCAATAAGATGGAAACTTGGTTCTTTTGAATGGAATGTATTTAATGAATCTTTTTTTATTTTAGGCAAGAAATTCTTCAGCATGTCGATGTAATAAAAAATTTTTCTTTGACCAAGAATAGTGTTCGGATCGGACAACTGATGCATTATGATTATTCCAGCCATAAATATGTTTTCTCTATTAGCAATAACTTCCGGTCCCTGCTCCCAGATGTGTCACCCATTATGAATAAGCGTTATAATATTTGTGCAGTGGTTGGAAACAGTGGAATCTTGACAGGGAGTCAGTGTGGACAAGAAATAGATAAATCAGATTTTGTTTTTCGATGCAACTTTGCCCCAACGGAAGCTTTCCAAAAAGATGTTGGAAGGAAAACCAACCTTACAACCTTCAACCCCAGCATCCTGGAAAAATATTACAACAATCTTTTAACCATTCAAGACCGTAACAACTTCTTCCTCAGTTTAAAAAAGCTTGATGGGGCCATTCTTTGGATCCCTGCGTTTTTCTTCCACACTTCTGCAACTGTAACCAGAACGTTAGTTGACTTTTTTGTTGAGCACAGAGGTCAGTTAAAAGTCCAGTTGGCTTGGCCTGGAAATATAATGCAACATGTCAACAGGTGTGTATATTTTATTGCATTTAACTCATACCCCACCAGATGGCAAATCAATATTGTAATCTCTTGGGCATGGGAGCCACCCAGCTCACTAGTTGTTGGCTTAGTTCTTGAGGACAAACTCTTATCTTTGTAATTAATGAAAGAATCATTCTAGTTAAAAAGTTTAGTTTATCCCTAGCTGGTAACCAAGTGCTAGATGGAAAGACTACCCATCACTCATCCCTTTTCATTTTCTGTCCCCTTCTTAATGCATAGTCATGGAAACCGCCATAAGTGAAGAATTTCCCTTGTACAAATAGATATATTCCTATAACATCAGTGGCTAAGTTATACAAAGCAATTTTTAAAGGAAAATAGTAATTTTAAAAAGAAAAAGAAAATAATCACAATTGACTTTACAGTTCCCTTTTTAGGTTGATGGTTAGGTGTTTGTAGATGTGCAGCATTTGGAACCCACTTGGATAAATCATAAATGGCATGATCTGCTTTTATAATTAGATATTTGAGTATTTAAGGAGCTCATTGCTATCCCTATGGCTTGGTAAGGAGTTTGGCTGGAGACACAACATTTTCGTATGGTCCAGTAGTGTTCAGAATTGGTTTTGAAGTACAGGACTACTACCTGGGCTGTACTTGAAAGAATCTAACGTGGTGAGGGAGGCAAGGCCCAAGCACTTGGTGTTTTAAAAACCCTTTAGAAGATTGTAGTAAGCAGCCAGAAGTGAGACAATTATCTAGGGCATTTAAAAAGGAAAGAGTAACTGTAAACCTTTTTTTCTTTAACTCGTCTGTGCATTGCCTCAACTCCCATACCCTCCTATGTAAGGAACTTTGGGATCACACGGGAGGACAGATCTTATAAGTTCAAGCGGGTTCTGGAAGGCCTGGTACCCACAGGTGCATGCTATAATAGAGATTCCCTTCCTGCTGCTTCCTAAAATCTTCCATATTTAAGATCTGTCTAGTTGAGCTTCCATTGAAGGAGAACTCATAGTCTAGTAAATTGGTATGTCTCCAAGAGGAAGGGTAATTGTATTGTTTATGATCCAAACTGGGACCTTTTCTTTGAGAAAATGGGTGTAATAATAATTATAATAATTATAACAAGGGTAACATTCATAAACTACTGCCATTTCTGAGACTGTCAGAGATAACAGGGGACCCCAAAGTTTAACAGCTGAATACACAGAGTTCGTTTGTCCAAAGTTACTACTAAAAATGGACAGAACCTGAGTTTGAGCCTAGGTCATTTATCAACCTGTCCAAAATAATTTTACTTTATCATTTTGCTTCTTTCTGCTCCATTTTTATCCATTTTTATGGCATTTTAAATCTCATCTGGAAGGAAAGGAAAACAGGCCAACGTAATAGGGCTGGAAAATGTATCTATCCATGAAACCTAAACAGCCTAGAAAAAAATCTAGCTCCCAGCCCTGCCTATTGACTTATCTCCCTGAAACCTTCAGTATCAGCCACTGAATCTATATGTACTTATTGTTCTCCAGGTACTGGAAAAACAAACACTTGTCACCCAAACGGCTGAGCACAGGTATTCTGATGTACACTCTTGCATCTGCAATATGTGAAGAGATCCACTTGTATGGATTCTGGCCTTTCGGATTTGACCCCAACACCAGGGAGGATCTTCCATACCATTACTATGACAAAAAAGGAACCAAATTTACCACCAAGTGGCAGGAATCTCACCAGCTGCCTGCTGAGTTTCAGCTGCTGTATCGAATGCATGGTGAAGGGCTCACCAAGCTCACTCTGTCACACTGTGCCTAAGAACTCCAGGTGGAAAGTGCCAAATGGCTGTTTAAAAGTGCCCCCAAACCAAATTGAATAGTCTCCAGAATAAAACCCCAGAGACAATCTGGCAAAGCTTATGTGCCACTCACAGGAAAAGATGTCTTCTCTTCCTCTTTTGCACTGCTCTTTGAATGGTCTTAGCAAATGTAGGACAGGTGCATTGAAGCCACGTGATTTAGAGTTGATTGGTAAAGGTAATAACGCATTTGGAAGTATGCTGCACAGAGAATGGCTTGAAATAGTTCCGAGTTTGTATTTTAATAATAAACTGACTCCCATATGGATGAGGACCATGGCTCTCGTCTCTTCAGCCCTTCGCCAATACAGTCCTCATAACCAGAGAGCTCTGGCCAGCTGCAGCAGGATCTCTTTTTGTCAGGGGGATCAGACTCTTCAAAAACAAAAAAAAAACAAAAAACTATGGTTTGCAGATTGCATATCCTCCTTCCCTCTCTTTCTCTCTCCTTCCTTCCCTCCTTCATCCCTCCCTCCCTCTCTTCATCGCCCTCTCCCCTGTCACATACACACACACACAAACACACACACTTACACACTTTCTGTTGCCCTACTAGCATTAGATTTAATAATCTGTTAGGAACAGTTCTGGGTTCGCTTTGCTTGTATGTGTTTGCATCTGTACTTGATGTGTTCAAGGCTCTGGGTAACTTTTGATATTTCCTGACAAACTGAACAAATCATGATGACTTACCTCATGATGGATTCTATAGGAACTGCCTCTTATCAAATTGTCACTTGTCCATCCTGTTGTTCTACAGGAGGGTGGCCTAGCTGGGTAGAGCAGCATATGCTACAGTACCTCTTTTTTCTGTCACAAAGGAAGCCCACGGTGTGTATGACATTGCATCTGTCGGCATGAGTGCAATTGTGACAGATTCTACAAGGGCCTTCTAGCTTAGGCCTTCTGCAATCTCTAGGCTAGGCCTCTTTCAGAACAAAGAGGCATTGGGTGTCATTTAAAAGCCTGGGGACTATAAAGAAAAGGGAAGAAGAGTGTTTACAAGTTATATACTCTATCAAGTGTTGTGGCCATTTGAGAAGCACAAGAGTTGGTATGGAAGACAAGCTAGAGCTTTGGCCAGGCTGGCCCATTAGTCACATCAGCTCCTTTCTGTGACATCCCCACCAACACCACCTAGATATGCTTGCTTTCTTTGAGACAGCTGTAGAAACTATTCTCTGTTCTACTGAAACCAAGTCTGTGCTCTTATACATTAAGCATTTGAAAAAGAAAAGCCTTTATGCAGTGGCAAGACTTGGTCCTAAATAACCTTTGGAATTTGAGATCAGTTGGCCATTGTTGTCATTCTTTCAGCTGTATCAGTAGAAATCCCATCTCAGGCTTTTACACTGAGCAGACTTTGTTCTTCCAGTTCAACCCAAAGTCTGGCCAAGTTGATGTTAAATTTTAATAAGAGTTTCTTTCCTCTTTCCAAGTGCTGTGGAGCACATTTGTTATATGTTCCAGAGGGGCAACTCATCCCTTTCCAGAAATCTCATCTAGATTGCTTACAGTGTTGTAAATAACTTTTAAAAAACCATTGCTACCATTCAATCATCAGTGCACTGCCCCTCTTTGGGAAGAAACAATCATGTCTAAAAAGAAGTGCAGTAAAGAGACACACAGTCCTTATACTTGGGTACCACATGGTCCTGAAGCTTTGCTCTTCTCAAAAAGCTAGCTCATTCCCAGATACAATCTAGTGAAAGAAGACCATTGAGATCCAAACACAATACCAACTGTGGCCCATCTTACTCCCTGTGAATGTCAATCATTCAGATAGATGAGAGGATATAAGGGTAAATATTCAAAAATATGAAGCATTAACTATACAGAGAATGAGAAAATTAAAGTATAAGCTATTTTTAAAACACTTTAAAATTCAATGATAATTTCACGGGCATGCAAAGCATACCATGGCTGTACTCTGGCACTTTAAACCACACCATGGCTGTGCCCTGTCACTTTAAAGAGCACAGGACACTGAGACTGATGACTGACAGAATTACATCAGCTATTGTCCTGATTGAAAGGCCCGGCTATTGTTGAGCCCTTATTTCATCTGGTTGCAGCTAAGGGATATTAATGCCAAGATTATCCGGGGCAGGTTCTGATTCCAGAGTTTTAATCTCAGTGTGCCCATTAGATCTTCCTAAATATAAATCTGGACTCTTTGCACTGGGAAAGATAAAGTACCCAAAGATCAAAAGATCCCCAAAGCTAGTTAATTATACAGATAGTCTATTTAAATTTGATCTCATCACAATGGTTGTGGAAGATTTTGTTTGTTTATGGCTATTTTTACCATCAGTTGTACCCTGAACCTGCTGCTCCAATGGTCTGGAAATGCAGCCACCAGCTTATTGTACATTTTCCCCCTGTTTTTCAAGACTGTTTCAAAGTGTAGACCTGTGTGGCTGCTTTCAAGATGCTCCCTTATTAGAAAGGCAGGCCGAGCTTGTTGGTTCTCCCGGTCTCCAGGCTTGTAGACTCAAGTGCAGTGGACAGAGAAGAGGGACCACTGAGCTTCCTGTATGTACAGGTGCCATTTGTATCTCTGCCCTTCTTGGTTGGCCTCACTTGGTTGGATCTGGTGAGCATATTTCTTTTGTTAAAATATTCTCTCTTTTTTTTTTTGTCTGCTTAGAACAGAGTACACCATCAGCTATGTGAATGAATTTCACTGTAAAGGCCCCAAGGATATCTGAAAAAAAAACTAATTAAGTAGCACAGGAGAAAAGGAAATCACAAACCCCTGGTGGCCTGAGCATAGACCTTTGGTTTCATCAACTGTTCTGAGGGTCATGTTGATCCTGGGAAGACAGAGTCAGGGATGGTTGTCATAACTTCCTCCCACACCCAGAAATTTAGGGGTTGTGTGTGAATTCATGGAGCTTAGGATCCAACCCAGGTCCTTGAACATGATAGACATGGTACCATCAGCCTGCGTTCCCAGATGTGTTCTTGTGCTAAGTAACTTAAACCATATAAAAATGGTTTAGTAGTACTGTATGTTGAGCAGTGCCGACTAGGACCACTGTACCATCTGTCTGTGATCTGAACAGCAGACATGGGCTACAACAAGGATGTACAAAGAAAGACCCCACTCACTCACCTAGCCTCCTGGTACCAATGCTGTCAGTGCTGATGAATGTGAGTGCCCGGACAAAACTAATGTTACAGGGAATTCAATGAATGTAAGTAAGTGCTTTCTAACTGCAGGCAAGGTACCAGACATGCAGACAGTAACTCAGGCCCCAGTGAAGCAGGAACCATGGAAAGGGAGGCTCCATTGAGTTCTTTAGCCCTTCTTGGCTTTACAAATATAAAAATTGAGATACAGAGACTAGAGCGATATTTTTCCCAAAATTTACATAGGTGATTTTTGAAGAGGTTCTACACCTTAATTTTATCAGTATCAAAGATAAGCTCAAAGGAGAACAGTTTGGATCTAGAATCTTTGGAGCACAAACATAATGGAGAGGGGCCATAAGGGAAGAAAGGGGAAAGATTATTAAATGCACTTGCCCAGGTACACAGCAATAGAGGAGCCACTTGGCCAGGACACGGCAGTCTGCTGAGAACCACCCACTCTCCCTTAAAATGAGAAAATCCTCTCCTGAGATCATTGTCTGATAAATCGCAGTTCAGTTATTGATGTTACATAGCTGACAGCTAAAGTGTCCCCGATAATATGTTCACCTTAATAAAAATCTTGTTTTAATGGTATGTATGCATGATTTAGAAGTTGAAGGCTGGGAGCGGCTGTGTACTTCTTGTATATAACTTTCAGCAGGGGTGCCTTGAGTTAAGAAATGTTCTCCATGTCCCGGCAATTTCAACAACAGGCTTTGAATTCTTGTATTAGTTCAATTCGCTAAGACTGTACAGAGCGTACTGAGTAATCTTGGTGGTTCTTTCTTCCTTTCAAGTGACATTCTGAGAACTTTTCTGTAGAGTTCGAGGTCCTTCAGGCCTTCCTTCTCATAACTGCTTGAATGCATCAGACAAACATTTGCTTAGTTCTGCTACTTCCCAAATGTGTATAACTGACCTTTGACCAGAGGTGGGGCTGTATGTGTGTGACTGAAGAGCTCTGAAGGAACACCACAGGTGCTGGGAAATGAGGGCATCTCGGCCAGTCGGTCTAAGCCACTTAATCTGCGGCCCACTTAATCAAGGCCACCGATGAGTTGATACCAAGAACCGAAATGACTAATCCTGCCTCTCTCACACTCTGACTGCTTTCCCACATAAAGATAACGTTTCAGACGAGGAAATGTTTAGAATGTTATTATTTGTTATGTAATATGGCTGAACGACTATTTTTATTGTGATGATTTGTTAAAGATATGTGTGGTTGAATAGACGTTTTAACCCTCGATGAAGCTCATTCTCTTATTGTTAGTAGAATCGATGAGGAGCCAGCTGCTGAGCAACTGACTCCAGTTTCAAGTGACAATTGGGTGGGGGGGGATGGGGACTAGGACCTGGTGGATGCCAATGATGTGTGAGCAACAATGTACCTAATGAGGAACACCTTGAGATAGAATTCTTGCTCCTTGATCCACATCTCTGAATCATCCTATCCTGAGATAAGTCCAACCTAAAAAGATTCCTGGATGGTTCTGATGTAGCCTATGGAAACTGAGAATGTATTTCACAGACAAATATACCTATACCGCTTTGACCAGAGCATCGCTCATGTACTTAATATCAAATATTCCTTAAAATTACAGCACATGAGAATATATACACAGTATTAGTGACTCAACCTGTTAACTTCTGGCCAAACTGACCATCTGCTAATTTTCAAGTGCGTAGTAGTAATTTGTCAGTGCGGTCAAAACAGATACAAGCCAGCAGACAAAATGAGGAGCGTTCTTTTGTGGACTTTGCTCCAAGGCTAGCTCTTTTTATTCCACTATCTACATTTCAAAGAGGCAAATCTTGGGTCATTCATCTTTGTGAATGGATAGACCAGAAAAACAAGTTAAATGATTCATTCAGATTCAATTTGGGATTCATTCCCAGAGGCTAAAGCATTCCTCAGGTGGTCTGATTTCTCAGCCTCTGAGCAATGCCTCAAATGGAGGAAAGCTCCAATGTTGTGATACTTGAGCTAAAAGGAAACCTGTCCCCTGAGCAGAAGAAACTCTTAGAACTAAACCTCCAAGACCAATGCACATAAGCAAAGTGGTCACTATTCCTAACTGTCTTGTTCCACCATCCTCAGGAGGTTCCGGGACATTTCTCTCTCTCTCTCTCTCTCTCTCTCTCTCTCTCTCTCTCTCTCTCTCTCTCTCTCTCTCTCTCTCTCTCTCTCTCTCTCTCCTGTCCACATAAAAAACTCTTGATCATCCCAATATGCAAGAGCACCTTTGCTTTCCTTCTGTGAAACTTTGAAACAGTTTTATCTCTGCTGTGTAGCTAAGTGTTTGACAACTGCTCTGGTAAACTTACAAGTTTCTGTGTGTACATAACCTCATAGGAGCCAACTTCAAGCTACTAACTTAACATCAGCCAGCTCAAATGTGCCCAAGTTCCCAAGAGCCAGCTTTGACATATGAGCTGGTTCCAACATAGCACTGCCTGAACAACTCTGGATGGGTGAGTAGCAGCTAGAAGCTGGCAGGAGTGGCTTTGGGAGATATTCAAATCCCCTTATCAACAAGACAGAAAATCTGCCTTGGTCAGTTAGCTAATTTCTAGAAAAAGAGCATGTTATTGTGCCCTCTAGGTGAAAGCCCTAAAGTATCCAAATATTTCTTAACCATGTGCTGATGAGAGTTTCTCCACAGGTCTTCAGCTTAGAAGAGTGTCATCCATGGCTTTCCTAATGTCAAGGAGTGACCTTCCAGGTGAACACTCTCTAATTTAATTGCCAGTCACAATCATGTTCAGATGAATTTTTACTTGTCCACTTCCTTGTCACTCTTCCGGAAACAAAAAATTCACAGGCATTTATCAAAGTGCAAAGAAGCAGGCTAAGAAGATAGTGTTCCTAGTCCCACACACCTGCAAAAGCTCCATGGCTCAAAGTCTACACCACACAGAGGGAATGCTCAGCCTTGTGACTGGAGCTTGCACAAGTAAAAAGCTGAGCATCTCTCTAAGATAAAGTCAGAATAATTCAAAGACACCACTGCATTGCAGACCTCTGGACAACTTCATGAGGCTGAGCAAACAAGATTGATAGAACAAGGTGCCATGTGCCGCTCTCTTCTTGGCTTAGCTAGCTCTGTCTGGCCTCTGAAAAAAAATCCTACCGAGCAGCATGCTGCCCTGTTGTTCTGTGGCACTGGGTAGCAGAGATGCTGTCCCTTCACATTGTTAGTTATGAATGCACTCCCTACTGAGGATCCAAATGTCAAACATAGTGATGAGATACAGAACAAGTTTGTTTTGCAAAGGGAGAGCTTTTTTTTCTGATGGGAGTCATTCTTGGATGGGCTTAATGAAATCCTTTGAAAGGCAACGATGGGAGAAAATGTACTTAATTCCTCAGATGGTGAATGACCGTAGATTTTCGTTCTGCACAGAGTGAATTAAAGTTAGATCCCAAAGACCAAATTTACTTTGCTCACATAATAAAAGATCTAGCCGGTCCCATAGATATTTCTACACAGTAGATGTTTGAAACTCTTGTTGGACATTTTCTGCATTGTGTTTAAAAGCCTAATGTGTACCTTTGTTTTCTGGGAGTTGGATTTGTTTATTGTTTCTGAGACAGGGTTTCATTGTATAGCTCAGAGTGGCCTGGGAGTTGCTATATGGACATGAAGATGGCCTCTCTCTCACAGAAATCCACCTGCCTCTGTCTCCTAAGTGCTGTAATTAAAGGTGTGTGCCACAACTCTGGGCACTGTTTTCTGTTTTTCTAAATCATCACTCAAATGAGCTTGTACTGAGCAAGCTACATTTTGTTTCAAATGAGTCATGTATGTGTTTGGTGGGGATTTTCAGTCCTCCCCACAAATTGTCTGTTGGCATAATGAAGGCCATTAACCTCTGTCTCTTTTTCTGACCAGAGAAGTCCATAGCTACTATCACAAAGAACTTGACAGGAAAACTCAATTTTATTATGAACATATTCATTGCTACACAGCCTCCCCCTTGTTAGATAAAAAGGTGGAGGAGAAAAATAGATAAACAGTGGGAATGAGGTTTGGCTACAGAAAATTATTGAGGCACTTCCAAAAACTCAGTAGTTTTTGTGACTCTCAAAACTTTGAGATATATTAGAAATGCTATTGAGCCACGCTTCAGAAACACAATCACACATGTGTATGTGATCTGAGTTTTGCCACTTGAGCTCCGTCGGAGCCTATGGCCAGCTCAGTTGTACTTATCAAGCAGCAGTAACTGGCACTGAAACCCTCCCAGGACTAGGACAGTGAGTGGTTCTCAACCTGCCTAATGCTATGAGCTTTGATACAGTTCCTCATGTGGTGGTGACCACCCCTCCCACCATAAAATTACTTTGTTGCTACTCTATAACTGTCATTTTGCTACTGTCGTGGATTGTAATGTAAACATCTGAGGTACAAGATATCTGATAGGCAACTCCTGTGAAAGGGTCTGTTGACCCCCACGTTGAGAATCACTGGCCTAGGAAAACCACATCAAAGGATCACAATGTGAGACCACCATCTCAAATGAGCTTAATGCCACAGGAGGCTTCATGGATCTAGACCATTTCTGTTGCAGCTGCAGGTCGGCATCCTCAATGCTGAGATTCTGGAGAGACATCTCTACCCAGCTAGAGTTAAAGCCTTGGATGTCATGCTATGGTCGGAAATCCGGACAGTCTGATCTAAAAACGTAAATTAGAAGTCAAGAAAGACAGAAGGACATGTGACAGTTTCTCACACTTCACTTGTTTTGTTCTATCCTTTAGTTTCAGTATCATTTTAAGGAATGGAATAGAATGATGTAGAATAGAGTCCTTTATATTGTGATGATAAAACCAAAAGGTTAAAATGTGAAGGAATGGTGAATGGAAGTTGTTAAAGAAATAAGCGGGATGAACAAACACGTCAGGTGAAAACCGATGCCTCTTATTATTATCATGGCAGCCCTTCCCCCACCCTCATTGACCCATTTGTTCTGGGAAATGCCATTGTATGTGAGACACTTTATCCCCACTCAACCACACTGGACATTTTGAGGTCTTCGGAAGACATGGGGCGGGGGAGCCTTTACCAATCAGAGTCTCATCTGTCTTGTGGGAGACACCCTTACCCATCCTTGAAAAGATGCTGCAAGACAAGGAGGGCCACAGAGGCCTGGAAGAAGCTAGGGACTGAGCACCATGTAAATATCTCCTGCCTTCTAGGTGAGCAAGAATGACCATCTTTCACAGAGATCTCTGTGTGTGTGTGTGTTGTGATCTGTTTTGTGAAGAAAATGCAAAAGTTTGCTTTGGCAGCTTCCAAAATGTACTTGTTAAGTATGAATGTGCCTGCCTTGTTGCCTCATGTGCCAAACACAGTGCTGGATGCATTGCTTTTAAATAAACTGTTTTATTGTGCATTGGGAAAATGCTGTTCTCTGCCTCTGCCCCATTCAGAAGGCCCACACATCTACCAACATTAGCACAGACTCACTTACACGAAAAACAAACGAATCCTCCCCTTTTCTTTCCCAGTGAGACCATCTCCTGGCAGCTTCCAGGACAAGTCCACACAGGTAGGTCCTGCCTGTCTATAGCCATGAACCATCAGTGAATGCTAAAAATGCATATATGCATTTTTCCCATAGGGTCCTTAAATGATGTAACTACTAATAAGAGTTTACTCCTGACAATTACATTCTATTTAATCAATAATTAAGTGAACCACAAGTCTGAGGATGGAGCTCAGTGGATTGAACACTTACCTAGAGTTCACAAAGCCCTGGGTTCAATCTCAGGCATCATATAAATTAAGTATGGTGTCATAGGCCTATAATCCCAGTGATCTGAAGAAAGTAGGAGTACCAGAAGGTTAAGGTCACACTTGGCTTCATATTGAGTTCAAGGCCAACCTTAGCTATATTGAATCCTATAGAGAGAAGAGGAAAATCAAAGACAGACAGACAGGTAGGCAGGCAAGCATAAGAGAGCAGAGAGACAGACAGATGGACAAAGTCAGACAGAGACACACACAGGAAGAGACAGACAGAGCGTAGAGTGAGCAAGATTTGGTGGTGTATGCCTATAAATCCAAAAACTTAGAGGCAAAAAGTTCAGGATCTAAAGGTCATCCTCAACTACATGAGATCTCTCTCAAACACAAAAGAACTGGATGAAAAGGGCTCAGTAGCAGCACATTTATTTAGTGTTCACATGACTCTGGGTTCAAGCTCCAAGAGACGGGGAGAGAGAGAGAAGGAAATAGAGCGAGAAAAAGAGAGGAAAGAGAGAGGGAGGAAAGCAGAAGGAAACAAAAGAGAAAGGGAGTTGAGTACACATGAGAAACACACTTAAGAACTTGGTCCCTGCTGAACCTAAAGAGGACCCTTGGCCTTGTGCCTTCTACTCCTGGAATGCCATTAGATCACTCTTCATAGCACTGTCACCATCAGCCTCTTCTCTCTTTGTGCTCTTTCTCTCCTCTGTGATTTTTTTCCTTATCACTAGAAATGATACTTCCATTGTTTAGCTGTGTTTTGTACTGTTATTATAAGTTCTACCTTAGGTAAAGCAGGAACCATAGCCTGTCTTGTTTATGCTATGGCCTTACTGCTGAGAACAGTGCAAAGATCTCAGCAAGCTGAAAAGCAGTATCTACAGGGTGCAGATAGATGCACAGCACAGTATATGTGCCATTTCAACTCTTCTTTTATTATCTCCCTCTGCATCGTTGTATCTGTACCACAGACACCAGAAGCCCTGTGCTGTCTCACACAGCCCTGTGAGCTACACTCAACAAGAAAGTATAAAAGAAGGAAAGGATGATGGAGGGAGAGGGGAAGGGAGGGAAGGACAGAGAGAGGAAAAGAGAGAAAACAGAATACAAAATTGGTAAAATTACAATGCCTGTCTTGAAGAAATCTAAAGTCTTGTTAGGGAAATGCTTCAATGTATCTCAGGGGTGTATTTGATCCTGGATGGCTCAGAGGATGCTGGAAATGCAGGGAAAGTCACACAAGCTCGGCAGGCCTAACACACAGGAAGCAGAGGCAGGTGGTTGCAAATTATAGACCTAGAATACATAGTGGGATCCTGTCTTAGGAGAGGAGGGGTGTGAAGGTAGGGGAGAGAAAGGGTCAATTCAAGTGAAGATAATCAAAATTTAAGAGCCCAGATGCAATATTCAGGGTTTTTTTTTCTGAAAATCATATTTGAAGATTTCTCTCCCTCCCTATACAAACTCAGAGAGAGAAAGAGAGTAGATAGAAGAGGCGGCACAGTCCTAAAACAAAACATTTCACCAACTTCAGCGAAACATGAAATTGACATCAAGCTTATTGCAGACTTTCTGCCTGGGGCTGATTAGTACAAATTAAATTTTTTTAATGGAAATCTTTTTTTCCTAAGAAAATGCATTCCACCACTTGAACAAGACAAAGAGGACTTAAAGAGAGAGAGAAATCCTCTCATAAAACAAGCAACCTGACCCTATGGCCTCCAGAACAGGGAAGCACTATGGCTTTCAGCTTCCATCTAAATAAGTGTTGGGAGAGCCTGTGCCAGCTGGGCTTCCTCAGGGACCAATCACAGAGCAGGGGCAGCTGGTGCCAGGCTCAGCTGGGACTGCTGTAGGTGTGGGATTCCAGGGAGCTCAGAGACCACACTTCTCCTGACACTAGCTCACCAGGAACTCCAGTTCTCTGTGAACTCCTTGATGGTCCATACTGGATTGCAGGTGAAGAAACTGAGATTCTGAGCGGGGGATGGAGTAGGGTGTGGGGGGACCTGACTCTCCCAAAGGTGCTGTTCTAACAAGCCACAACTGAAGCACTTTGTCAGCTCCCAGAGAAGGAGAAAGAACTTGGCTTTTATGTCAACTCACAATTTTCCACTCCAGGTAAAAAATATTTAAAGAAACAGACTGCCTCCTTTTCTTATTTTATAGTGATTAAACACATTAATTAAACAGTGGAAAATGAAGATAAGCACAGGAATGTCTTCAGACTATTCAAACCTTGCCCCTGTTTTCCTGAATTTGTGTTTATTATGCACCACATATTCCCTATCTTTCCCGCCTTTCTCGTTTTATAAAATTATACCAAAAGCATCTTTCTACGTTATTAAATATTGAAGGATAAACTCTCAGAACGAGCATTAGACCACTGTAACTTACTTAACCAATTCTCTACTATTGCTTAAAATATAAGTAATCCATAATTTCTCATGGTTATAGACAATGCTCTGAAAAATGTTGGATATTTCATTATTTCCTTGGAGTAAATTTTTAAGAACTTTAAGTTTTGTGAGAAAAATATTTTCAGGGTCTGGAGAGATAGATGAGTCAGTAAAATGCTTGGCATACAATCATAAGGATCTGAGTTCAATTCCCGGAGCCCACATTGAAAAGCTTGGCATGGGGCCAGCAAGTTGGCTCACAGGTAACCAGGGAACCTTACCAGCAGCCAAGCCTGTGGACCCGAGTCGGATTCCTGGGACCCACATGGAAGGAGAAAGACAACTCCAGAAATTTGTCCTTTGATCTCCATATGTGCAACACACACATACATAAAGGCAATAAACAAATAAATAAAATTTAAGAAATAAAAATCGGGGCCTGATTGCATGTGCCTATAACCCCAGCGGTAAGGAGGTGGCGACAGGAGGAACACCTGGTTCTTGCTGACTAACCAGTCTAGCCAAACTCGCAATCCCTGAACCATGAGAGACCTTGTCTCAAGAAACAAAGTGGACAGCCCCTGAGGAATGATTCCTGAGATTGACATCTGGCCTCCACATGCACACAAATGTCAGTCACATGCACATGCACGAACACTTACACCCTCCTACATAAAAACATAGGAGTGAACACACACACACACACACACACACACACACACACCAGTCTTTCAGAGCCAGGCAGAAACGTTCAAATAGAGATTCAACAACTAAATTTCTAAATGTTCCCCTAGAAAACTTGCAAAAAAGGTTAGAGAAAATCATGCCTTGTCACTGAATATGACTTTCTTTATGGCGAAATGATGAATTTCATATGCAAAACTCAAGTCAGTAGCTAAGCTATGAAAAGCTTCTTATGTTCAGTCCCTATGTCTCTCTTTTACAAGCTGGGAGATCTTCACACACTCCAAGAAAAACTCATCTACTGGGATCCTCATTACTAATCAAGTAAGAGGCGCCTGGATCATATGGGAAAGACAGTCCTTCAATACAATGATAGATAGTTCTCTTCTTCATTCTAAGACTATGTTTATTGCTTGTTCCATCTACCAACCTAATGATGCTTCCAGTTCACATGAAGTCCAGGAAGTCAAATGAAGAGTTTAAACCAAACGATCTGCCTTGAGGCTGCACAAAATGTACAGGCCAGTTGGTTTTGTGGAGCTTCTTTTAATCAATAACACCGGTTCTGTGGGAGAGATATGCTTTAACCAAATTCAAAATATAGCATGGATTTTTCAAGGCAGGTATTAAAACTAGCTAAAGTAGCCATCATAAAATCCCAACCAACAATTTTTTTCATAAGTAAGGTAGATTTGCATCCAAAAAATTAAGTAACATATTCGTCTGTGACTTGTAGCTTCTGTCAAGGCAACTCAACTCTGCTGTTGGTACAAAAGCAGCCACAGATGATATAGGCAAATGACAGTGGCTATGTTCCAATAAAACTTTATTTGTAGTATCAGACAGCAACTAGATTCAGGCCATTGGGTCTTAATTTGACAACTTCTGCTTTAAATAACAAGCCCCTTTCTATGTTAAATATTTAGTTTGATCGTCATCACATTAGTTTGTGAAGGTGGCCATAAATAATTTCTACAAGTCTTGGTGGCTTAAAACAACACACAGTGCCAGAGGACAAATGTATGCAGCCGCAGTATCGGCAAGGTTGATTCCTTTGAAGGCTCTGGCGCGTAACTGTTGCATGCACTTCACCCTTGGTATCCCTTGACTTATAAATGCAGACTTCTGCCTCCACCTTTTTCTCCAATGACTCACCACTGAACTTAGAGCCCAACAGAGTCCAGGACGAAATCCTCTCAAGCTGCTTGTTCTGTGTAGTTTTGTCTCAACTCCTATTATAAATAAAGTCACATTATGACATTTTAGGTAGACATATTTTGAGTAGCTACAATTCAGTTGTGTACATCCATTTAAATTAAACACATACATACTCATAGAGAAAGTGAATAAACTGTAATAAATAAATTAATTAATTAAAAGGGAGGAAAAAAACTCATAGAGAGCCAGAGAATACAACCAAATGATACACCCAGGCTCTGATACACTCTGTGTATGATTATTCCCTTTCCAGGTAACACATCATTCTATAGAAACTCAGTGGTATTATTGGGTGGCAGAAGTTATTTCTTCAAATTAATTAGATTTCTCAGAGCTCTCCATTGTCTGTTGACAGTAAATGGGTGTTCTTATAACGGACTCTGAAACAAATCACACACCACCAAAAATCAACAAATTCTAAAGACATTCCTAGAAGACGATCTCATTTCCCACACCAAAGAGCCAGTCAACACTGGTGGTATTGATCGTGTGTGACTGAGTTCTCTGTCTGGGGTTACATGCACAGTGTTTAACAGAAAAACACATGGATGAAGAAAATATGAAAGTTGACCAACCTATGACATGAAGTGATAAGTAAAAAAGAAGTGTCTAAACTGTTTCAGTGGACACATTTGTTCAACACCTTAAAGATCAATTTAAGACTCATTCTCATCTTTGCAGCAGATAGCACAGATATATAGATATAGATCGAAGCAACTTTAGTCACAAACACTAATACATCTGATTTAGCTTCCTGAAACCTTGTGACCTAATCAGCAAACAGAGTCTATTGGGAAGAAAAGTGGAAATTCAGTTGGTAATCTCTTTCAAGAAAGAAAGAAAGAAAAAGAAAAAGAAAAAACAGGCTACATAGAAGTCAACAATGTGTAGCCAGGGGGAGAAAGCTAGAGGTCCACAGGAAATAGAGCACAAAACTTGTTACCTTCTTTTATACACACTGTGTCCTTCAAAATAGAATGTCTGTAGGAAGGTTTTCACCATTCAAGCACATCCAGAAGAGAATGACTGTATGTAATGTGAAGCTCCAGGTGAGAAAATGGCCTACTCTTCATGCCAGTAGCCAGGGGTATTCAGACAGGACATACATCACATCACTTACCTGCCCACCCTGGATGTCCAGACTGTTACCTTTCCTTTCTCATTCCTTGATCCAGCTCTGAATGAGGAGCTGTTTCACATGACAGATCCAGCAAACAAAAGAAGAGATAGTGGATGAGTTAAGTCCACAGAGCCGTTAGTACAGAAGAAAGGAGGTCAGATTTATCTAGATACTATAGAGAGACTCATGAATCACCAATTAGGGACAAGGGATTTATCATTCACCCCATCTTTGTTGATCTCTAGGTCCTTCTTGGTGGGTACCTGGATTCTCCATCAAATGAGTGGGGTTTGCTCCCTGATATCCTTTCTGAACAATCTGCAGTGTTCTAAATATTTGTGTTCCTTCCAACTCTTATATGGGAAACTAATTTCCAATGAGATTAGAAAATGTGGCCATTGGAAAGCCATTGGATCATCAGGTCAAAATCATGACAGAGATTATTAAATATACTCCCTGAGAACTGATTTGTCCCCTTTCAGGCATGAAAACATAATTAAGTGTACCAGATGTGAACCAATAAGCATGTTCTCTCTAGACTGAGCCTTGCCAACCCTAATATGAGACTCCCCAGGCACCGAGATTTCCGTTATTCATAAGCTACCAAGTCTACTGTATTTTCGTATAGCAACTCAAAGCCACTGCCATTCTTCCAAGGCTGCCAGGACACATGGTATGTCAGAGAAAGCCTCTTGGTTCTCATTCGTCTGTTTACGTAGACCTTTCTTCAATGTTCAGCTCAGAGTCCTTCCCCTTGCCAGCTCCCACGGCCCTAGCAACATCCCTGCCTGTGTGCAAGTTTAAGTAATCCCAACTCCAGACCCCATGCTATTTTTGTAATGAGACTTTTTCTTCAATATGTGTAAATTCTGGCAGAGTGTACCCCTCCAACAATGTACCCCTCCAAATGCAAGCACAGCTCCTGGAATGACTCACCCAGCCTATCTTAAAAAAAAAAAAAAGTTCAACTATCAGACGATCTGATTGAGAACTAAAAATCTGTCATCCTTGGAATGGGAATCCCAAGTGGCAAATGGGAGGTCACAGTTGGAGGGGGGGGAGCGGGAATGAGAGAAATAAACCAAGTTCCTGCAAGGCAAACAAGGAGCACATTACTACATTCTTTACTAAGTCACATTAAAAGGGCATCCTCAGGAAGTTGAGTCATGATTTTTCATTCCCAGTCATACCTAAGTGAGCCACACCTACTTCTGTTCTTAAAAATCACTGACTGTTGGTGTTCGTTTATGATCAAAGCCTGGCCTTGATTATCTAGATGAATAAAATTTCCTAGACTTCAAAATCTCAGAAAAAAATACAACTACAAGATGCTATCCATTCAGAAAGTGCTCCAAATTATAGCTTCCTACCCCAAATAAGCTTGCATTCTCCAGATGAATTTCCTCATCCTGATGCGGGATTGTTTGTCCTGACCTAAAAGTTCACACACTGAGTATGTTCTTTATATTTTCTGATTCACTGACTTTTAGTTCCTCTTGCTTTGTGTTTCTGTTCTATATTTTATAACTCAATGAACATTTGTTCCTTAAGGATAAGAACCACATCCCATACTCCTCTGTGCCCTTTGCTCTGATCCACTTAGAGTAGGAAGTGTTTGTTGACTGCACAGTTGCTCAGACTTAACCTGTGTCTCTTCTTCAAGTCATATCTTGAGTCCCTGCAGTAGCTAATCCTGGGTAGCCTCATTTATTTCATTAGAAAGTTGTTTCATATATGCTCAAGGCTGAGCTGGGAAGACAGATGGGGTGACTTAGAACATGATCTTTTCGTTGCTGTCATAACTAGAAGGGTTTACTTTTCATTGATTGGCCTTATCTAAACCCAACCAGAGCATTCTGTTGTGGTTATTAATGTTCATCCTCAAAAGTAAAGTCCTCTAAAGAACTAGCAGGTGGTTATCATTTCATGGTGAAGCTGCCTTGTAGTAGCACCTTTGCATTAAGTAATGTTTTTATCTCAAAGCTCAGATATTAACATGTTAATTAACCATGGCTACCTCTTTATATTTGAATTTTGGCACTATTCTGGAATTTTCTAAATTTTCACCAATTGAATTCATTTTTACCATTTAGAAAAAATGTTTATTATTATTATTATTATTAATCATTATTATTCTCTTTACAGCTCTTCCCCATAAGGTTGATGGCTATATTCAGAATGCAATTAAAAGCATACTAAAATCTTCTCAAGCCTTCACATAGGGCTCAGTCCCACCAGCAAGTGACTACCCTGGCTGGGATCCAGAGTGAGGAACCTGAATTCCTTACCCAGAATATTAAGCAACCAGAGCTAAGAAAAGCCAACAAGTTGACACTATTTTATAGCTACCCATGGGACTATCAGTCTCCACAGAGAGTTTCCCATGAGGGCAGTGTGGTTTTCCTCAGTCAATGGTTCATCATTAACACTCCACAGGGTCCAGTATGAGGAGCTAGCAATTCCCTAAGTCACAAGTAATTGGCACCTTGACACCTAATTCTGGTCAGGGAAGGGAGAGGAAAATGGATACCCAGCATCCTTCCTTTCCTCAGTATAGAAACAGCATGGTGGAGCATGTTTTTAATCTCAGCACTGAGAAGCAGAAATAGGTGGATCTCTGCATGTTCAAGGCCAGCCTGGTATATATAGCAAGCTCCAAGATAGCCATGACTACATAATAGAGAAACCCTGTCTCAAAAAGAAGATGAAGAGAAAAAGACGGCGCAAGAGCACTCTCTAGGTGAGCTGGTATCAAAGTACGTTCTTCCCAGGTGGAAAGTCAGGGACTAGCAGCATGAAAAAGAATTTCAGGGCATGGAGAGATGGCTCAGTGGTTAAGAGCACTGCTTGATCCTCCAGAGGACCTAGGTTCGATTCCCAGCACCCTCACAGCGGTTCACAACCACCTGTAATTCCAGTTTCAACAGATCTGGTGCTCTCTTCTTGTCTCCTCAGGCATCAGGAACACATATGGTTCAGATATATATGAGGTAAAACTCCCATAAGCTTAAATTATTTCAAAGAAAAGAACTTCAGAAGCACATAGGAACAGTCTTACTTCAGAGTTTGTAAATGACAGAGGAGAGGCTGAAATCTAGGTCCTCTGTCTCTGGGTCCTAGTCCGTTTTGCTGAAAACAACAGAGCATCAGAAACAAAGATCACCTTCCTCCTGTATCCCTGGAAGCGTCCTCCTTCCACCTCTTGCTACTATGGCCCTCCAGGCATTTCTGAGACCACCCCTGGGTTGGGATCCAGAGATCTCGGATTCCCTGGCTCCAGATCAAAAAGCAGCAGCTCAGAGCGGAAATACTCCCCACCACACTGTAATTTGCAACTGACATATCAATATCACAGTAGCAGCAGTTCCACCAAAAATTAGAACAAAAAGAACAGAACTCAAAGTAGATATCACTTAGCAGTTATGATCATTGGAGCTAATTCTGGTCCTTCTCTACGAGAAGGCAATGGTGAGAAATATAGTGTTTTTGAGAAAGACACTACAGTATATCACAATGCTCTGAGAACAGGGTTACTAGGGTTACAGGGTCATCTAGGGTCACTGTTGGTCAGCTGTCAGCTGAAAGTCCCAAGTGCTTGGAAATCCCTCTGTCCCTAGCAAACTGGTAACAGCTGATCACCTCAGATAGAATTCAAATGATCCTTGAATCTGTATTGGAAATGAGGAACATCTTTATTTTCATTTGCTCCTAATTAAATTGACAAAATTTAAAAGTAGGCCACAACCAAACTTCATGAGATTAGCAATATATGCGACTTCACCTCTGGTGTGGGTCCCAGATATTCTACGTCCCATTCAGTTGCCCCAGCATCTCTTAATGGTATGCATGCTTTGAGTCTTGGAAATGAGTCCAAAGCTACCAGTAGATCTTATTTAATACATTGAAAAACCACATATTACTATTTTAAAAACCTAGTCATATACCATGTAATTACATTTAAAGAATTCCTGAGATGCAGTCTGGTGGCTTTACCAGAGTACCATAGACACACACACACAAAGCTAAAGTAGCAGGCAGAACCTTACACTAACTTCCTAGTGATAACTGTGATAAAATTGTGTACTAAGTATTATGTTATAGGATTTAAACCCATTATTCATTTTATCCTCCCTAAACTTCCTATAAGGTGATAGTTGAGTGTATGACTTTATCAAGGTGACCTTGGGAAGTTAGCCAAATAAATCTAGCCCTCTCAAGGTAGGTCTGGTACCAGAATCCTCTCTCCTGGTTTTTAAAATATGATAGATCCTTTGGTGCACACTGAAGGACATAGAAGTCCTGTTTCTATGTGGAAATACAAAAGTGGAAGTCTGGGACTAAAGAGTGCTGCTCAAACACAAGGGTCAGAGTTTACCATCCCCAGAAGCTACATAAATACCCGGTAAGTTTTGTGGCCTAGCTGAAGTGTCAGTGCTCCAAAGGTGGAAACAGGGGATCCTGGGAGCAAGCTGGCTAGCTAGGCTAACAATCCCATTATCCAGCTCTAGGTTCCATTGGAGACCCTTCCTCAATGAACAAGGAAAGGAACATTTAAAAAATCTCAACGTCAACCTAGGGAGACGTTAACAAACATAAACACCCATACATACCTCTCTCTCTTTTTCACACCCACACTCACAGATGGGGGGTGGGAGACAGATAGACACACACACACATACACAGACACACACACACTGTTTTAGAGCAGAAAGCTTTCTCCTACTCCAACTATCAAAGAGGCTGGGTTTATTAGTCTATCTTTCTAACTATGCGTAGGGTACCTATTTCTTCATCTAAATCTCACTTCCCTCCTATAACCTTGGCTCCTAGGTAGCATTTTCCAGTACTCTTTCTAATACCCCCTGTTATTTCTGCTCTCTATTTGCTTTTATATGCAGATGTGTATTAGTCGTTGGATATTCCCCGTGACTAAATTGCAGTTATCCATCTATTTTAGTAATTTGGATCCCATCAACTTTATGGTCTAATATTTTACAATGGTCGAAATATTGTCACTTAGCACCCTTACAACCTTTTAAGGCTTTGGCAGTGACAAGGTAATTCTTACAGCTTACTGGCTCTGTGACTCATAAACGTAGGGTAATTGTCTTCAACATTTGGGGAGAAGTGACTATTGTAAAGTAGACCCATTATTTTCATATTATCAGAACAACAGAAAGTAGAATCCATTTTTCATCCTGTTGAAAAATTAGCTTCATCACAATAGTTTTTAACCTAGATATGTCAATATTAGAAAGTGAGAATTATTCTGCCAGTGTGGAAAACAGCAACCCATTGACTGCTGTGGGCCTTTATAGACTCCTTCACTAGCCTGCAAGCAGCAGTGATGAACCTAGCAAGGTATCAAATCAGACAGGATCTGTGAGGTTACCCAGAACACCCAGCTTCCAGATGCGCACTGTTGGAGCATCATGCAGGCACTGGATGTTCTTTAGACTCTTCCTGAATAGGATGGCTGTTTGTTTCTGTTTACCTTACAACACTTCTCATGTCATTATCCCTGGAGCTTTATTTCACTCTTTAAAATGTCATAATTTAGACAGCATGCAATGATATGATCACCCTATTTTTTTCCATAAAGAAGAGTCCTAAACCCCCCAAAAGTGACTGACAGTAGGTTCAGTAGGCAAGGGAATGGCACCACCCACAGTGGATGGGCATTCTCACCTCAAATAACACAGTCAAGATAATCCCCCACAGACATGTCCAAAGGCCCACCTGCTAGGTCATTCGACAGTCTGTCAAGTTGACAGTCGACACTAACCATCACAACATCTATTCACTGCTCTGAAGAGAGTTGTCCAGGCTGCTGCAAACTCTTCATTTGTTGTTAATGTGCTGAAATCTTGACTCCAAAAAAGCAATGTTTTCATTAGTGAATATTAATTATATATGCTAATGAGATTCTCTGCTTTCTGGTGATAACATTTTTGAAAATTCAAATTGTGGTGAACTTATAGTAGATCATTGATTGTGTGGGAAGTGAAGAGATTATAGGAAAGAAGTAGGGCAGGGACAGAAAGAAATTTTTAGGGACAGTCAATAATTCATTGTTTTGATTTTGGTTGCTATGACTTTGACGAAGTATAATCATGCCCAAGCCCATGCTGATGTTTAATTCTTAATGTGATGATTTTGAGAAATGTAAGAGAGTTCAAGAAGGGATTAATGTGTTTTTCCAATGCTAGTGGGTTACTTACTACAAGAATACACTGTTGTACAGTGAGCTTTGCTTCCTCGCAGAGGAATGACATTGAGAAAAACAGTTTGTTATCCTGGAGTAAGCAGTAATAAGAGAGTTAAAGTTACAGCATCTGAATTCCCATGCCTCATGAGGCACTGTTGACAGATTTTAAAGGCTTAGCACTGCTTTCATATCATTCACTGCCTTATAAAACCTGGAGGTAGGGCTGGGCATAGATGGTCCTGGCAGTTCAGGGCACTTGCTGCTCTTGCAAGAACCCAAAGTTTAGTTTCTAGCACCCATAGTAGGTGCCTCACAACTGTCTGCAACCCCAGCTTCAGGGGCTCAGGCACTCACTTCTGATCTTTGTGGGCACCT
This sequence comes from Pachyuromys duprasi, assembly GCA_028658305.1. NCBI lineage: Eukaryota > Metazoa > Chordata > Mammalia > Rodentia > Muridae > Pachyuromys > Pachyuromys duprasi. The sequence goes on from CM053764.1 coordinate 134,703,022, forward strand.
GCACACAAGTGTCACACACGTGTGGTACACATACATACACACATTAAGTAAACAAACAAATACATACATGCATGCATACATATACATACATATATCTTTTTTAAAAAAAGAAGAAAACTTTGAGGTATGTTCTTCAGATATTTCCAAGGCTAAAAAATATTTAAAAGTTCTTAATGAATATAAATTAAAGCCCACTTTCATTTAAAGCCCTTTTATTATACACGGTCACTTCAGATTAGTGTCATATGAGCATATAATGTACTTGAGCATGCCACTCCATCATGCATTTCCTTCCCCTCCTGTTGGTCCCTTTTGCACTTTCACAAAGTTTCACATCCACTTTTGTGTCATCAGTAGAGGACACAGGTGTCTATGGAGGATTCCATGTGTCTATAAAGTCTAGGACCTACAAATGAAAGAGAAAATGTGATGTTTGTTTTTCTGAGGCTGGGTTTATTAAAAACTAAGCCCAAGAAATGTTCCAGTTGTTAGGGCTACCAGAAATGGTGAGGGCCTGATTCCATCATCAAATTGCTATTTAACCTGTTAGTTAAGTTGATAGAAGTCTGCTGCCAATGTCTCCTCTTTGTTTATTGTGAAAACGTATCATTTAAAGATAGTGTGGTTATAATCATGAAATGCTGGTTTAAAACCTAAAAGTCCAGGGAAAGACTTCAATACAGGCTTTGCCTATTGATGAACTAGGATAGCTAGAATTAGATGCCCCTGTCTGAGGATGCTCGCTTTAGCAGATTTGCTGAACAAGATGGATCCTCTGGCTCCTGCACCCCCACCCCATGAAGCAGCCACAGCTGGAAGCCATATCAAACAGAGGACAGAGCAGCCTCTCCCTGAACAAATCTGACAAGCTCATCGAGTTTGGTTGTGACATACAAAATATGGCATAATTGTAGGCTCTAATCATCATGATGATAGCTGGCTTGATTGGCGAGGTCAAATCCCATTTTTATACCCCGAATTTCTAAAATATTGTTTCGTCAAAAAAAAAAATCAATTTCTCATTTTTCTAGTGTTAACTTGAAAAGGGTATAATTGATCAAGCCTAAATCCCTTACATCACCCAGGACTGTGTGAAAGGCTTGCACACCCAGCGAGCCACTTGAGTTGGGGGGCGGGCGAGCAGCAGTCATCTCTGGCATCTGACACCCATGGGTCCAAAGGGCTGCAAAGCAAGGACACAGTTTACATTCTTTGGTTAAGACTGTAGGGAAAATATCGGCTGGTGGAATATGCTCAGCTGGCTCATTGGGGTTTTGTGGTCCAATTTGCGGATGAGATATTTATAAAATCCGGTGATTATAATGCCATCTCATTAACATTTGTTAAGTGAAAACCACAGAGGACAGCATTTGAGCTCCAGCCTGAGAGGAGAGAGGCTGAATAAGGGGCTGGCTTCCCTGCCTCTGCACCGCAGAAAGACACCCTGATGGACAGACAGTCTCTTACGCCCTTTAAGTTTGACTTTTTTCTCTCTCTTTACAGAAGGAAGAGACTGTGGAGGGAAGAAACATAGCTTTTGCTTTCTTTTGTTTGCTACCCAATCACATGAAAATTAAATCAACACCAAATCAATTTCCCATAAATTTATATTCTCCACCCCTTGAACTATTTATCGAAGAAGATGCCTCCTCCAGGATGTCTGCCTGGAGGCAGTCAATCACCCCACTAGGTCTTTGCAAACTCATTGAGGCTCTAGACTTGACTGGACTCTCAGTAAGTACAGTGCAATTGTCCCCACCTCCTTCTACTTTCCTGTCCCAGTTCCAATGACATCCAGTGTGAAAAGGGCTAGAGTCCAGTCTCAGCTCTGGCACATCTTGACCCCAGAATCTGTGAGGATGTCTATTGTGCAAGGATGTTACAGTGGCAGGGTGGGGAGCATTTGCAAGTCCCACAGGAAGCAGCCAATCAACGGCAGCGCAATTACCGTTATTTTACTGCTAGCTGACTTTCCTCGTCTAGCCATTGTCGGTTTCACAGGTGGCTCAGGTCCTGCACTGAACACAGAACCAGCCCACACGGACATCCTGTAACTACTGGCTGTGCATATGCTACATCCAGAGAAAACAGTTGCAAGTCGAACTCCTTGTTCAACGACGAATCAAATCCAGTGATTATCACAGTGGTGTGTACAGCCGCTTTACTCGAAGACTGCAAAACCTTCAGGGAGGGCTTCATTCTTTGTCAGTTAGAAATGAAATCTAAACCTCTGGCTTTCCTTCCCTCCTAACATCTACTGTACTTTCCTCCCATCACGTGTGTACATGGGCATGCACGTGCATGGGGGAGAGGAAGGGGAAGGGGGAGAGGAAGGAGGAAGACAAGGAGGAGGACTTTCCTATTGGTACATAGAGTCACTGAACCTACAGACAGAAACTCCAAATAATAGATGCCCAAGCGCAGAGCAGAATTTTTTTTTAAGTTTAAGTGACAGCTATTGACAAGTACAGTCTTTTTAAAATTATTTTATTCTTATTTTATGTGCATTGGTGTTTTTGCCTGAATGTGTGTCCCTGTGAGGGTGTCGAGTCCCCTGAAACTGGAATTACAGACAGTTGTGAGCCACTGTGTGGCTACCAGGAATTGAACCCCAGTCCTCTGGGAGAACTGCCATGCTCTTAAACTCTGAGCCATCTCTCCAGACCCCAAGAGCAGAATGTTTTGTTTTTAAGTTTTGCTACAACTTTAATTCCACACTGCCCTCTGTGCTTGGCTTCTGCAGGCCAGGGATGCAAGGCACATTAACCCTTTTCAAGCCAAGGATGAAGCACCAGGTTGCTATGTGATTTCCAATAAGAACAGAAGACTGACTCTGTTCTTCTGGGATCCAGAGGCCAGAGTGTAAACATTTCCATGGGAACAGTCTTCTATCCTTACTAGCCCAGAAGCCATCAAATATGTAACTGAAATTCTTGAAATGATATCCCAGGTAGTATCCCACTAAGAAGACGGGCCTGGCCAGCTTCCAGAGTTAAGTCTTCCACTCCCATCTACAAAGCAACACTGTAAAAGGCTGGAAAGGATAGGGTCCCATAAGCTCCTCCTCAGCCCATAATTGATTGTTAATAGGCCCAGACTCGAGCAGGCCCAGTGCAGGCAGCCACAGCTTCTGTGAAATCGTGACATGTTAATTGTTCCGTCTACAGAACACAGTGCATTAAACCCTCCTCCTTACCTTCCCACCCTGGTGTTCTGTCTGCACACCCCCCCTTCAATGATCCCTGAACCTTAGAGGGGCAGAGGCACACTCTTCCTATAGGCTAGGAAACAAAACCTGCATTCTAGCCATTAAATTCTTTCATCGAGAAAAGTTATCCAGAGGAGATGTTTTTGTCGATTTTCAGCATCAAAACCTTGAGTCCTTGTCCCCTGATGGCTCCTCCCCACAATTTTGAATCTTGATTGTCAGCTTGACCAGATCAAAAGGCACCAAGGAAATTATAAGGCGCACACCTCTGGGTGTGTCTGTAAGAGTATTTCCAGAAAGGACTAGATCATGAGTGTTCTGACTTAATGAATGTATTGATCATGATGGTTTCAAATTAGAATAGACAGTGGCAAGGCTGTGGTGGATCTGTGGGTACTGGACTTGGCAGAACATGCTCTTAGGGCTCTGTTCTCGGGCCCCTCCTTGCTACTTCTCTGGTACACTTCCTACTTACATGGTAGGAACTGCCCTGCCATTCACCCCTTGCCACAAAGGGCAGACACCTGTGAAACTGTGTGCAAACTAAAGTTATCTCTGTGGGGTGTTTTGGTAACAACAGGGATAAAGCTACCCCTTTATCACAGCTGAAGTATCTTAGATTCTCCATCCTCTTTCCGAGGCATACCCTCTTACTGGGCATAATTCTTGCTCCCAGTTCTCCAGAATTCTGTAGAGCTGGAAGAAACAGCAGAGAACCTAAGGCGATCGAGAAGACATAAAAATTCCTTCCCACCAGAAATTGATTTCTTCTACTTATTTGCAGTTGCCCTTGAAGCAATGACCTTCAGAGGTAGGAATCTGGGTTAGAGCAGCTGTCCTAGAAAGACATGGGAAATGAATGATGAACACCATAAGTACTGAGCAAATGTTACCTATGAGCTTCCTTGTAACTGTAGAGTCAAGAAAAAAAGTAGAAAAAAGACCAGAGGATGGGTGGAAAGCTGAGTGTTTAAGTGAAAGATGAGCCACAGAGGAGAGAATGGTAAATCCATGTGGAAGCACGGAATTCAGGGGGCCGACTGCAGTACTGGAGTAGAATAGAAAGAAAATATCCAAATATGAAAGGCATGGAGAAAAAGCTTAACCAATATGGGTTCATTCATTCAATATGCATTTCCTAAGTGTCTTCCAAGGCACGGGCACTCTGGACATTGCCTGGTTTAGTAAGAAAGCCCCAGTGTTTGGTCAAGCAGGTCTACTTCAGCTGTTTTCTGATATGTATTTAAATCTATGAGCACTGGTTTCCTCCTTTGTTGTATGAAGAGGTTGAATGAAGTAATTGTGTATAACATAATCTCTGGTGCATACCTATCGTTTCTACCCATTCCCAGGTGCAGTTCTGGAATTTTGATGAGATTTACTCTCTCAATCCTAGAAGTCCCAGTTGTTTCAGGAAACTACCCTACTCAAAACACTCAGTCTGAAAAAGGTACTAAATCCAGCACCCCTGGACCTCAAACGCGTGTCCATCTGTAGGCTGCTTTCTTTCCAAGCCCCCAGCTTACTTTGTGCAAATAATATTTTTCTTTGAAAGTGCTTACATATTACAAATAAAGGAAATGACTATACCTATGAGCCAACAGTCTATTGGGAGATAATATGAACCAACCAATGTGAGATGAAAAGGAATCAACTGAGTTTGCTATGTCACTGTTCTATATTTGCTCTGGAAGGAAGAGAAGACTGGTCCAAGTCGCATCCACATTTGATTAAGTCCTCAAGTCATTGCAACAAGGCTGGAGCTGGCCTAGATCTGAGGCTATGAGAATCCACCACACTGACATAGGGGCCTGAAGAACAACATTGCAAACGTAGTGACTAAGCCGAAGGGTCTGTGCCACTTCACATTATCTAGCCAAGCTGTGTACGATTCTGCATGATTCTGAGATGAACTACACTAAGTTTTCTACTGGTGGGGTATGTGGCTTGCCCACAGGCCAGGCATGCTTAGAAGTATCTCATTTACTTGTTAAACAAATATTTATAGATGACCTGTTATGTGACAAGAAGCTCTCGTTTGAATAAAATGTGAAGCTCTTGGGGCTTACATATTAGTGAGAAAAGACAAGATGATAAACAAAGAAGAATAAAAAGAAAAAAGAGAGGGGAGCAGCCCTCAGACCCATCACCTAAGGTTAAAAACTGGGGTCTTACATGATAGTTACAAGGTGATGCACTGTGCAGAGACCTGGGTGGCTGCAAATGAGTTATTGTGTCATATTTCATAGACTCATGCATCCTTCTTACTGGAAGGGATTCTCAACACTCACTATATATATGATGAAATTGGGGAGTAGTAACATGCTGCTTTGAAGTCAGACCTACAATTCTTTGCACAGAGGCTTTGCTGGTTATTTGCTGAATGTATTATTTGACAAGTGTGAATTGAACCAGTATTTTATATTTTCAGATCATTGTGGTCACTGTTCCCGGGAAACCAAATTCTCTGTTAACTATGACCTAAGTGAGCAGAGGTCTATCCTGAGCTAACTGTGACCCTGACTGTTTCGTATCAATGACAAGGAGAAGACAACAGAGAGAGAGAGAGAGATACAGGTGTGGGTTCAACCCAACAAGGCTGAATGGAAGCAAGAGGGGTGAGTGAAATCTCAGTACTCAGAAGTCTTAAGGATGATCTAGGCTCAGCAAACACCCTGAAGAGAAGAGCAGCAGTGCGAAGGGGGACCTGAAGGAAAGTAGAGAATAGCCAGGGAGAAGTGGGACATGTTTCTGCTTACCATCCTCACCGAGTCTAATTGCAAAGGAGAAATGCTTCTATAATAGGCATAGTTAGGCTCCCTTTACTCTCTAAGAGCTGTCTCTCTGCTGCTGTCAAGCGATGATGGGAACTTCATGCTAAGATACCAACAAGCAAGAAAGAAATCAACCAATCCAGCAAGGGTATTTGATGCTGGTTGCAGGAGAGACTTTCATTCTGCTGTTATTTAATGTAAGCAGAAAACATCTGCATTCCATCAAGCATTCCTCCAGGAACATCTTAGTTCTCCCATGCTCAACATTGGATACCAGATAGATAAGAACAGTAGCCATAGCCTGAGAGGGGCACGGGAATCTTGGACTGTCACCAGAAGCTAAACCACTAGACCAGCACAGAGGCTAGTCAGGTTTAGAGTGGCACACTGAGTGGTAAAGAAGATCAATAACGTTCCTTGAGGTCAGCTGACTAGCCCTGAGATCAGTGTAGCAACAACAGATAGAGTAGCCCATTAAACCTTCACGTGTGAGATCCAAGATCAACCAAAATTCAATAGTAGATATTTCCAATAGGGTAAGGAAGCAGTGAGGAAATTTGAATAGCGCTAAAGTGCTCCACCTCAGAAGAGCACTCAGTCCCCTCATCAGAAGAGCACTCATGACACCCAGATGATAAGAATTCTGGGTATTGTTGACCCAAGCTGAGTGACCTTCATCTATAAGTTGCTTCGTTATGAGCTCTCCCAGAGAAAATCATATGACTAGTGATTGTAGAGATAGAACAATGCTTGGGTCTTCGAGCTTCGATATGAGGCAAAGATGAAAGAAAATCCCAGCTCCCTGCAGGATCAGTAGAGAGTGCGCTGATGCAGGAATACAGAATATTTTCTCCACCCGCCTACTCCTTCCTTCCTCACCACATTGCAGATACATATCCTGAAAAGACTGTAAACTTCCCAGTGAAACTCTGTCTACACATTTATTTCTGAGCCCATAAACTAAGAGGACCGTGTGTCCACACATACCACGTGACTCTGCCATCAGGACAGGGAGGAGAGTGCAGTAGAGCCTTTTTTTTTCTTCTTGGTTCCATCTCCATTTCATCAAATCTAGAAATCTAGACGAGTAACCCTACATGCCTTGTTCTTAACTGATGAGACTATACTACAAGTTATCCAATAAAACTTCACATACAACCTGCTTCTTCTAACACAAGTGGCTAATAAAGAGAAAGTGAAAGACACTTCAACAGCAGAAAGTTAATGTCTTGGTTTCGGTCACCAGAGACTGACCTATAAGAAATGGTTAAGAGGAGATCAGTCACTGAGTGATCAAATGAGTAGGGAAGTTCTTCAACTCCCACCAGACTGTTTCCTAACGTATTGTTTTATTATTTTTTTTTCTGTTTCCTAATCCATTTAAAAAGCTTTTTCTGATCACCCTCAGAACTTCCTCTGCCAGACCTACCTCCTGGGGTTCTGAGAACAATTAAATGAGGTCAGGTAGCATGGCTTCTGTGTATTATGCACACTATGCCTACACCAGTTGTCAAGACAACTCGCGAACATACCCTGAGAACTCTAACAAGTAGCAAAAAGATGAAGGTATGATCACAACGTAACGCGTCTGGTATGTGACAGTACACATTTCCCAAAGCTTTAACCTTGTCTCCTTAACAAGTACAGAACCTTTCTCTCCTGTTTCACTTAACTTCCAAGCAACGCATGCAGTATTTTCCAATGGGCAAATGCTGTAGTGGTTTTCTTGATTTGCAAGATAGGGGCCCACTGAGGAATACTGTGCCCTCCCACCCTATGACTGCCACAAAGGTCAACTGCTTCTGTAACCCCCCTTGAAGTGAGATTGAGCTTTCGCTTTGCATCAGTCTGAGAGAGGATCACCCAAAGTCACCAGAAGTACCAGCCAGAGAGTTCAAGTGCATCCCTCTGTCTGAGTGTGTCCCAACCAAAACCTGTATCTAACTCCCTGGTATCTTGGGATGCTGATGTTTGTGACCCAGCTCCATCTGTACCTTATTTAAAAAAAAAAGGAATTGGGACTGTGTCTATCCTACACTAAAACTTTTTAATGGAACAGAAATCCTTTAAGGATTATCTTAAATCTGGGCAATATTGTTAAGTGGGACCTGAATGTAGCCAAATAACTGCATGGTTAGAAAACTGTTCCTTCCTCCTTACAATGATCCCATGAATCAGGGTTTCTGTGTCGCTGATCCACTTCAATGTTGGCATATGTACTGTGAGGATATTAATTGATGGAAATACAAAAACTACTCAGAAATGCCAGTATGTCTCAACATGAGAATGCTTTGCAAACTCTATCACTGTAATCTATCCCACTGAGTCTCATCTTTAAGAGGACTTAAATCATGCGCACCTTTTAGTTGAATAGAATTAACTTGTCTCCTAGTTCACATCTTCTCCTTTTCTGGGCCAGTGTCCTGTCCCTGCACCAGCCAAATGGTTTTCTTTCCCAGGATTATGTCAAGCCTTACTTCTTCCCACCACACACTGAATTCTAGAACCCAACTCATTTAGGAAACTTGGAAATACACCGCGCCTCAAAGTGAAAACAATGTTGCAGTGGCCAGGTCAGAAAATGCGATCAGTCTTTGTGCCTCCCTGAAGTCTATGCAAGGCATGGGCAGCTATAGATCATAAGGTTGTAATAATTATCTAGTGCACTAATTAGTTTTTGGCCTTTGAGTGACAGATCTCATCTTATAGAGAAGATATATTGCCAAATATAATTCACTCATTCCTATTACAAAATATTGTTTCTTTCCATCAGTTTTCCACATTGACACTATACTGGAAGACTCATATAAGATGTGCTCAGAAGTTGAGCATGGATTCCCTTAAATTGCAACAGTGGTGTATCGTCTAAATTTTATACAGCACTTGAAAATATTTCTGCTGAGTTCTACCCCTTTAATCACTGCTCCATGCGAGAACTGTGTGATTGGAACAATACGCTGAACTCTTTTTGGTTGATTAGCTGTGCCTTTTCAGGATGGTATCTGTTTCCTAGTTAGTTAGTTTGTTTGTTTGTTTGTTAGCAAGGTATGAACTGGATAGCCTTAAAGAAATAAAAAGGGATGGAAATTTAAAACTTAGGCAAGCCAGGGAAATAGTCAAGTATGAAAAAATGATTCAGAGACCCTGTAGCTGGTCACTTTTAGGTCAAGAAAAGTATTCAAACTTCTCAGATGCTGTTTGTTGCAAAGTATGAGCAGAACAATTGTACGAATGCACTAGGGCTCAGGAGACGGGTCCAAGCTAAGGAGCAATGTTTTTTCTGTTCCTCAGACTGAGAGTTAAGAAGAACAGTTCAAGTGCCCACCGTGCTGCTGTCCAAGGGACCGTTCCCATCTTCTCCTTTCCCCACAACCTCCCTCTGGGATACCATAATGAAGCCTGATGCTTCTAAATAACTAGATGTGCAATATGCCAACCACATCGAGTGATAGTTGAAGACATGGTCAATCATACCTACACTCAAATTCCAGCTTCACAACTTACTGGCAATATGATCAAAACACTAGATCTAACACCCAGTTTTTCCTTCTATGAAATGGGAGGGGTGATAGAACTACCTATTTCATAAGCTAATTTAAAGATAAATGAGACAAATGGGTAATCAACAAGCAACAGGACAGGAGCCTACCACAGAGGGCCTCTGAAAGTCTCTAACTAGAATGTATCAAAGCAGATAATAAGACTCACAACCAAGCCTTCGGCAGAGTGCAGGGAATCATATGAAAAAGGGGGAGTTAGTAAGACTTAGCGAGGACAAGAGCTTCACAAAGACCAAATAGATCAGAGCACAGGGCACAGTCTTCTATGAGACTGTTTCTCCAACCAAGGACCATGTATGGATATAAACTAGAACCCCTGCTCTGATGTGGCCCATGGTAGCTCAGTATCCAACTGGGTACCCTAGTAAGGGGAACAGGGACTATTTTGTTCATGAACTCAATGGCTGCCTTGTCAACCGCCCCCCCCGAGGGAGGAGCAGCCTAACTGGATCAGCCAGCCCTGAAGAGACCTGATAAGCTAGGATCAGATGGAAGGGAGGGGGAGGTCCTCCCCTATCAGTGGACTTGGAGGGGGGCAGGGAGAAGATGAGGGAGGGATGGGAAGAGTGGGAGGGAATGAGGGAGGGGGCTATGGCCGGGATACAAAGTATATAACCTGTGAATAATATAAAAATAAATAAATTACTTTAAAAAAAAAAAAGAAAACACAGTCCACAGAAAAGGTTTAATGACCGCATTATTCTAGCCAACATTTGACTGCCTAGGAATAAAGCCACTACCCATATATCCCAACTGAAAAAACATCATTGATATATTGTTGGGTTTTTTCTTTTTTCTTTCTTTGTTTTTACCACAATTGCAAGGACAGTTGAAGGTGTGAGGAGGCAGACAGCTCTGAGACAGAACCAATAGATGGACTAGGTTTTGGACCTTGCTTTATCAATAACTGAGTGAGTTCATGAAACTAACGGGCCTTTCTCTAGGCTTCAAATCTTCAGAGATAAACCAGGAGTGAAAATGTCACACATGTACCCCAGTGAGTGACAGAGACACTATAATGATATCTAACATGTTATAGTACACCAAGACTACAGAGTGACCGGAAAATGTGTTTATTCTGTGGAGCCTGCAGCAAACAGAAATAATCAAGGCAACAGCCTACCGCAATGGTTCCCAACTTCCTAATTCTGAGACCCTTTAACACAGTTCCTCCTGCTGCATCATGTTCCCAACCATAACATCATTTTTGTTGCCACTTCTTAACTGTGATTTTGCTACAGTTATGAACTGTAATATAAATATCTTATATTCATAGTATCTGATATGTGACCCTAAAGGGGTCATGACCCACAGGTTGAGAACCACTGTTCTATAGGACACTATTCACACCAGAGTCAGATCTGCAGCCTCCCATCTCTCTAGATAAACAAAACATCATTTCAGCTGAAGCAGAGATCTTTGCTGAAGTCTTCTGCTACATGAATTGTAATTGCTTGTCCGATCACGTTTGGCTAGAATAATCTGCATTGGTGGATTGTCCTTCTTATTGCAAAGCTGTTAACACGATCGCTACATGGAACACTCACAGTGAAACCTGTCCTGTCTCACTCATCTTTGTGTCCCAGTGATCAGAAGAATACTTTAAACTATTTTATGTGCTGGTCAAATTAATGAGTAAAAGAGATGGGAGGGAGAGGGCAAACCACCAAGAAAGCTAACTCATTTCCAGCTCTGTTCTGAGCAACTAGCTCTATGCCTCATGACGTGAAATTGGATCTCATACACCTAATTTGTGAAGTATGGATAATTGTATATCATCTCTTAAGATAGAGAGCTGGAAGGAATAAAATCTTGTTTTGTAGAATAAAAATGCAGCTGCTAACATCATGTCAGTGACAAAAGTGTGGGCAAGCCAAGGTCCTAGGTTTAAGTCTTCACATGGTTTTTCTGAGTCATTCCAGGACCTAAAACCCTCCTGACTAGGTAGGATGCCTCAGACTTATTTGATGAGAAGTTGCAAGGAAAAGGCACATGGTTCTGCCTAGGACCCAAACATGCTGATGTCTAGGCCAGGGCTTCTCTCTTAGATCAAGCTATTGCATTCTAACTTTACAACTTCCCTCCAAGAATGAACATAAGCCTTTCCAGGAATAAACATATCTAAAGAGAGTGAACATCCTACAAAGCCAGATCTGAATCCGTTTTCATTGATCTCTTTTATATTTATGATTTCACTCCTAATTTGAGCTTAATTTCCCATTAGTTCTGCAATCTTGAAATGGACATATAGATATATCGATATGAATATACATAGATACATATAGCTCATTTTCACTCTTGTCTAAGGCTTGCATTTAATGCTATAAATTTATTTCTAACCAGGGTTTATCTCTATTCCCCTAAGCTTTTGAGAAACAACATTTACATTAGCATTCAAAATAGTCTGTGATTTCTTCATTGACAGAACAGTTATTTAATAGCATAGTGTTCAACTCCAAAACATTGAAGAATTTTCTGGTGTTTTACAGGTGCTTTCATCTTAAATTCCCTGTAGTTGTAGGAGATTAAAATTTTGAAATCAGTTGAGATGTGATTTTTATCTTAGCATACAATTTTGGCAAATTTTCTATCTGCACTTGAAAATAAGGTTCAATCTCATCATGGCTGCCCACAAGGTTCTAGCATAAATAAAGTTTGTCTAGATTTTCCTATATTGCATTTTTGTAATTTATTGTGTTACTTTTTTCATTCACCACTATCCAGTTATTAACAAAAGTATGTTAAAGTTTTCCACTATGACTATGTTGGCATCTTTTCTTGCTCCCTTACTTTTATCAACCTTTAGTAATGGTTGTGGTGCTTTGGGTTGGTTGGTGGGTTGGTGTGTGTGTGTTGGTGTGTGTTGGTGTGTGTGTGTTTAGCCACAATGTCACATAGCCCAATCTTGCCTCAAACTCACTATGTAGCTTTGGACACCTGACCTTTCTGTCTCTATTTCCTGAGTGTTAGGATTATAGACATGCACCACTACACTTGGCTCAAGCTGTTTGTATGTATATGGGTGTGTGTTGCATGTTTGTGTACATGTGCACACATGTGAAAGTCAAAGGAGGGGTTATCTTTTGTTCTTCTCCACATTATTCCTTTGAGACAAGCTTTCTCAGTGAACCTGGAGTTAGAGTGGTGGCCATCAAGCCCCACTGATCCTCTTGTTTCCAGCATCCATGAAGCTGGAGTTGCAGATATAGTGGCTTTTTATTATAACTCAGACCCTCATTCTATGTAGCAAGCATTCTTAACCACTGAGCCATTCCCAACTGACGCATTTACTTCTACTTTTCAGGCTACGTTATTAGATGTGTATCTACCTGCAGTTCTATGTTTCTATCACCCTGTTTCTTTTGTCATTAATCTTGGCTATAAACTTGGTTGGGTTAAGAGACTCCTAAGAGATCAGTAGAGCACATTCCTGGGTGTGTCTGTGAGAGCCTTATCTGAAGAGCCTAAAAAGGAGAAATGAAGTTTCTCTAAGGACAAAATTCTGAGTCAAAATAATACCAAGTTCAGCCTGGGAGTCTCCAGCCTACTGCTTTGCCATGGGGCAAAAGACTTTATAGCCTTTACAATGCAGAAGACAATTCCTTGAAATGAATTTCACTGATCTGATACACAAGCTGAAATAAATTCATATTTTATGCTTCCCAAGAAATGCTGCGAACGTTAAACACACTAATGTGGCCCACACCACGTTTTGTTTTACTGGGAACTTTAGTGCTATGAGTTCCCCTCATAGTACATTGTTGTTTCACGTCGTCAGTGTTCATTCTCTTTCTCTGCGTGTTCTTTCCAGTGTGCTTTGTTTCCGCTTGTATTTCCATGAGATTTTGGTCTTCTTCTTCCGGAAGCATGGGCAAAGCATGCTAATAACAAAAGATCTTCTAGCTTACGTAAAACTTTCTTATTATGCCTTCATATTTGAAAGATGTTATTCCACTGGTCGCAAAATTCTAGTTCTGCCCCTCTCTGTTGGTTAGACCTTTCCGAGCTGAAGGAAACTATTCAAAGGTGGAAGAGATTATCTTGGCTCATGGAGTCAGAGATTAGGTTTCTGTCCATGGTCAGTGGGCTGCACTGCATCGTGCCTGTGGTAAGGTGGAAAGACACGGTGGGAAAATGATGCATATCTCAGAGTGGACAGAAGTAGAGAGAAAAGAGGAGACAAAAGACAAATTGACTTTGCAGTGACATCTAACCAGAGGACATCTCAGACTCAATCACAATGCTCTCAATACTCCTAGCACCTTAAATATGCCATCCCATTGCTTCTGGAGCCTGTATTATTGCTCCATCTCATTGCTGCATTGAGGAGTCTGTGAATTCATTGTACATTGTCTTTGCTCTCAGGCTTCCCAGAGATTTTTTTGAATTTTATTAAAACATAACAAAATACATCCCTAATCATTCTTTGTGATGTTCATGGAATTTTTAAAACTATGACTTGGTACAATTCATTGATTTTTTTCAGAACTTTCAGCCATAATCTCTTTCTATCTTTTTATTCAATATTCTTTTTATCCAATTTTCCATGTCCCAGTCTAGAACTCCAGTTATAAATGCACTAAGCATGCACATGGTACACCAGATACACACTCAGGTATACACATATCTTATTTAATTAGATAAACAATAGGTAGATAGATAGATAGATAGATAGATAGATAGATGGCTAGTTTAAATGAGATCCATATTCTCACAGAATTATAGTCAAGATACTTTTACTGAAAAATATTGTATATAAATTATTTGAAAAATCTCCAACATTATGTCAAAAAAGAAAGTAGTCACTAACATTGAGATAAAAACGTATTAGAATATTTTGTTGGCCAGGAGGTGGTAGTGCACACCTTTAATCCCAGTACTTGGGAGCCAGAAGTAGGAAGATCTCTGAGTCTGAAGCCAATCTGATCTACAGAGAGAGTTCCAGGACAGCCAGGGCTACACAGAGAAACCCTTTCTCAAAACAAACAAACAAAAATGTTAAAGGCACGCACTACGGCTATTCTCAACTCAACAATTACATGTATTTAACACAAATGAGTAAATAGTCTCAAAAATACAGGATATAAAGAAGACAACTGAAAATAGAGAGCTTTAGAATATACAGAAGAAGAAGAAGAAACACTTGATGGATTAGACAGAAGAATGGAGGAAGTAAAAGAAAGAATCAACAGAAGACGGAACATTAGAAATCATACAATCCAAACAACAGAAATAAAATGGGCTGGTAATATGAATAGAGCCTTGGACATCTATGAAACTATAACAAAAAAGTAACGACCACGGAATCAGAGCCCTAAGAGAAAAGAGGGGCTCTGATTTAAATAATAATAATGATGATGATGGAAAGAGGCTTCTAAAATCTAGTGGCATGCACACATTTATAAGCAAAATTCAAACATTAAATTCAAAGAATCCCTCACCAAGATAAACTACAGTCAAACTTTTGAAAACTAAAAGCACATATAAATATATGTATACATATATATATGTGTGTGTGTGTATATATATATATATATATATATCAGAGACAGAAAGAAGTAAAGGTTTGCCTATCAGAAGAGAAATCACTAAATAATAATGGATTTCTTTTATCAGAAACCATAATGGCCAGAAGCAAACAAACAAAAAACATGTAAGTCAATATTATTAAGTGACAACAAACAAAATCTGTCTATCCAGGATGAATAGGTTATCCGGATAGAATACGCTTCAGTATAACATCTGGCATGGCTTTGTTTTGGAAATCTGACTGGGGCAGAAAGGGAATAAAGAAAGGACAGACATACAGACACACTTACAGAAAAGCTGGGATTGGATGTGTTGTGCTCTCTCAGTTGAAGTAACACAGACTTATGCAACACCCTGGAACCTGTTCATTTACATATTTATATACATTTGTATGTTTAAATATGTAGCGTGTTTATTATGTACAGAATGGGGAAAGAGTTAGCTGGTCTTTGCAGGAGGTATCTGTAGGGTAACAACCTCAGGCTGTGGCTAGCCAGGAAAAGAAAGCTGGAGTTGGTAGGTTTTGCACACACTGATCAATCATTTCATTACACTCATCCTTGCACACACCGTCAGCATTCACACTCGAACCAACAGAAGTCATTGCCATCCCTTTGACTCCCATGAGTCTGAGGCACTGGTCCTTGGCATGTCTGTGTCTACAGTAATGTGTGGTTACTCCAACATTATCTCCCCAATCAGTGAATAGTAACTAAGTAAAATCAACAGGAATAGAGGCGTAGCTAATGGTTTCAACAATCAACAAGGTCTACCTAACATTTACAGGCACATTCCCCAAGAACCCTCCATGTGGTTTATATACATTCCTTTTAAGCATCCTTAGATGAACCACGTGGAACACATTAATATATCCTGGGCCATGAAAAAAAAAAAAAACTTCAACAAATTTAAAACGACTGAATCAAAGTGAGTGTTCTCTGTCAATGTGGAACCAGGGTAGCAATCAGTAACAGATAAAGGGAAATCTTTAAACATTTGCACACTAAGCCTCACACTTCTAAATAATCCATCAGAAAATCTCAGAAAGCTTTAAACACACACACAGCTGAATGAAAACAAAGGAAAAAAAAGACAAACAAACAAAAAGATAGGATACAGATGAGGCAGTGCTGACAGAGAAATGTATGGCACTTGGCATGTACATAAGAAAATAAAAAGTGTAATAACTATGTAGCAAGCCTGGAAAGAGAAGAGCAAACAAGCCAAAAGAACAAAAGGTGGAGTGGGCAGAAAGCAATGGAAATACAGGTTATTTTAAAATAAATGAATAGAACTGGCAATCTCAAAATAACTAAAAGGAAAAAGACACAAATTTATGATCTCAGGAACAAGATGGAGGCTATCCCTTAAGGCTGTAGATACCAAAAGGATAATAAGGAAGTATTATGAACATCTCTACATACATAAACTTAACAACTTATATAAAATGTGCCCATGCATCAAAAATCATATACATGTAACAATGAGATAAACTAAATAGTGTTCCTGTTCTAAGGGAAATTGAATGTTTTTTAAATCATTTTTATTTTTAGTAATTACAGTTTATTCACTTTGTATCCCCCTTCCTCCTCCCCTCTCAATCTTACCCTCACCCATCCACTGATAAGGGAGGTCTTCCTCCCCTTCCTTCTAACCCTAGTCTATCAGGTCTCATCAGGAGTGGCTGCATTGTCTTCCTCTGTGGCCTGGTAAGGCTGCTCCCTCCTCAGGAGGAGGTGATCAAAGAGCCAGCCACTGAGTTCATGTGAGAAACAGTTCCTGTCCCCATTACTATGAACCCACTTGGACACTGAACTGCCATGGGCTACCTCTATGCAGGGGTTCCAGGCCATCTCCATGAGCGGTCCTTGGCTGGAGTATCAGTCTCAGAAAAGACCCCGGTGGCCAGACTTTTTGGATCTGTTGCTCTCCTTGTGGAGCTCCTATTCTCTCCAGGTCTTTCTATCTCCCCCTTCTTTCATAAGATTCTCTGCACTCTGCCCACAGTTTGGCCATAGTCTCAACATCTGCTTTGATACCCTGCAGGGTATAGTATTTCAGAGGCCCTCTGTGGTAGGCTCCTGTCCTGTTCCCTGTTTTCTCCCTCTTTCAATGTCCATCCCATTTGCCTTCAAATTGCACTGAAACTTCACATCATTTGACAAATGTCTCCCCAAACCTCTCTTTCCCAATCTCTTGGTAGCAACTGCTTACATTTTGTCAACTTGACGCAGATTGGCCAAAAATGTTCTTTGTTAATTTGTCATGAGGAGGTTCGCTTGGAGAGAGGGAACAGTTGAGAAAACACTCCCATAGGATTAGCCTGCAGACAAGGAAATGGGGTGTTTTCTTGATTAATGATTGGTGTGGGGAGGCCCCACTTGCTGGGAGCGGTACCACCCCAGGCAAGGTGGTCCTGGGCTGTACAAAATCTTTTTTAATGTAATTTATTTATTTTTACATTAATCACAGGTTAGGTACTTTGTATCCCAGGCATAGCCCCCTCCCTCATTCTCTCCCACTCTCCCCATCCCTCCCTCATTTCCTCCCTGCCCCCCTCCAAGTCCACTGATGGAGGAGGACCTCCTTCCCTTCCATCTGACCCTAGTTTATCTTGTCTCTTCAGGGCTGGCTGCAATGCCCTCTTCTGGGATCTAGCTAGGCTGTTACTCCCGGGCGTGTGTGTGGGAGGGTCAAAGAGGCAGCCATTGTGTTCATGACAGAAATAGTCACTGTTCCCCTTACTAGGATCTCCAGTTGGATACTGAGCTACCATGGGCCACATCTGAGCAGGGGTTCTAGGTTATATCCATACATGGTCCTTGGTTGGAGAAACTGTCTCGTAAAAGACCCCTGTGCCCTGATCTATTGTACAAAATCTTAATTTGAGCAAGTCAGGGAGAGCAGGCCTGTCAGCAGCAACAGCATTCCCCCTGATCTCTGCTTCAATGTTCTTGAGTTCCTACCCAACTTGCCACAACAATTGGCTGTGATCAGGATAAGCAGGGCAAGTGAACCCCTTCATCCCCAGGCTGCTTTGGATCATGGTCTTTACCATAGCCACAGAAAGAGAACTAGGACACCA
Organism: Pachyuromys duprasi; assembly: GCA_028658305.1. NCBI lineage: Eukaryota > Metazoa > Chordata > Mammalia > Rodentia > Muridae > Pachyuromys > Pachyuromys duprasi. Next base: position 134,721,178 of record CM053764.1, read on the forward strand.
GCCTACTCTTTGTTTCTTTGAGTTTCGAGGATTTTGACAGTTTTGAATTTTACACATAAGTGAGATTATTTGCATTTGCCTCTCTGTGCCTGGCTTATTTAACATGCTGTTTTCCAGATTCATCTTTGTTGCGACAGATGACAAGACTTCCTCAACTTCTAGAGCTTAATTATATTCTGTTGTGTGAATATGTGTATATAGGTGTGTGTACATGTATATGTGTGTACATGTATGTATATATACAAATGAGTTTTATTCCAGGAACACAACCTAGTTCCAGTACTAGAAAAGCAATCAATGTAACCCACTGTATTAACAGAATAAAGAAGGAAATTATACAACTATATCAGTCAATGTATAAAATGTATTTAATAAAATTGAACATCTATCCTAAAAGTCTTATAACATAGAAATATAAATGAATTTCTTCAGATTAAAAAATCTTACAGCTAAATTACAGTAACTGATTAAAAAAAAACTAAATATGTTTCCTGCTAAGACTGAAAACAAAGATGTCCACTGTCACGTATTAAACACAGAAGGTATAATGAAAACAACACAAAAAGAAAACAAATTATACAGACCAGAAAGGATGAAATGAAAGCTGTTCTTATTTGTAGATAACATGAGTATCTATGTAGAAAATTCAAATGAGTCTATAAAAAAACAGAACTAATAAGTCACTAAAGGCAAGGCAAGATATTGATTGTGTTATACACAGTAACATTATGTGGCTATCAAAATGTTAAATATGATGTGATTTATAACTCTTACCTCCCAGAAAAGTGATGTTTTTAGAAAAAAATAAGCAGTGGGATTTTCTCGCGGAAAACCACATGACAGTAGTAAAAGAAATTAAACTAGATATAAGTGAACATGTCATTGTCATGGAATAGTGGACATGGTAAAGATTCCACATGCCTCCAAAATGATAGCTAGCTTAACACAATCCTCATCAAAATCCCTGAAAGATTTTTACAGCTATAGACATCATTGTCCTAAAATTTAAATAGGTTAAAGGAAATGAAATGGCTAAAACAACATTTTAGGGAAAATAAGGAGGTTGTAATAACTAGCCTACCTAATTTCAAGACTTACATAGCTCAATAGTATCAATAGTATGCAGTAATAGTGGAAAGAAACACAGACTAACGGAGAACAGAGAATTCATCAATAGAGAGCCCACGTGTCTATGTCAAACCAATTTTTCAAAATGGCACAAAGACGATTCAGTGGAGAAAAGGTAGGCTTTCTGATGTATGGAGCTAAGGCAGTTAAACACTCACTTATATGCAAAATAAAATACTAAAAAGTATTATAAATCTCCCTTATGCAAAAATTGGCTTAAAATGGATTACACATTTGATGTTAAACACAAAACTATAGGAAAAAACCAAGAACATGTGAGAACATCTTCAAGATCCAGTGCAAATTACCCCTGAAGTCAAAGCCATAGTCCATAAAAGCAAAAATAATAAATTAAACTTGATGAGAATTAATAATTACTTTGTGAAAAGTCCTACTTAGAGGATAACATAACAGAAACACTAAAAGTGGGTTTAAAATGCTTTCAAATAACATATGACAAAGGGCTATTATCTGAAGCAAAGGGGCTCTCAAAATTCAATAATAAAAACTACTAAACATGCTCAAAAAGCCCACTTTAAAAATGGGCAACATACATGAGCAGACATTTCAGTGACACATACCTATATATGGCACATACATGTAGATCACAAATAAGCCCATGAAAACATGTGTTGTGTCATTAGGAGGGAGCCTCCAATGTGAAATTATTGCACACTGAAAAACTTGTCAGGTCCCCAGCTAAAATGGCCTCCATGCTGGCAATGATAGGGTGAAACTGAATTCCCCTCACATTGCTCATGGAAAACCGAAGCAGTAGTCACTCTTGAGTAGAAGTTTCTTTCTAAAATGAGGTAGGTGGGCTGAGAGTGCATCTCAGCTGGCAGAGCGCTTGCCTGGCAAGCCAGGTTCTGTCTCCGCAGCACTGCATAAACTGGACCTTGTAGTTTATGCTTGTAATAGCACTTAGGAGGTGGAAGCAAGAAGACCAGAAATTAAAGGTCATGCTCAGCTTAATAATAACAATAATAATGAGGAGGAGGAGAAAGAGAAGACAGGCCCTGGCAAGATAACTATTATCCTCCATAGGCTCTAAGGTTTGAGCACTTAACTCCCCAGTAGGTGATGCTGTTTGGAGAAGTTTAGGAAGTGTGCTCTTGCTGGATGAAGTATATCACTTGGTGGGGGGGCAGGGAGAGGTTTCCAGTGTTTATGGTCTCACCCCATATGCTATCCTCTCTCTCTCTCTCTCTCTCTCTCTCTCTCTCTCTCTCTCTCTCTCTCTCTCTCTCTCTCTCTCTCTCTCTGCAGAGTATTTGCATTTGAAGATGTGGGCTCTCCTGCTCCTGCGAAAATGCCTGCTCCTTACTGCCATGCTTCTCTGCCTTGATGGACTCCTATCTTCCTGGAACCATAAACCCAAATAACTCTTTCTCATATAAGTTTCCTGGTTTCTGTTGTTTTAGCACAGCAACAGGAAACAGGAAAGTACCTAAGGCAACTGCAGAGCATTTATTCCAGAGAAACACAGACCTACGCCCAATCACACAAGAACATGTGTATTCATAGCACCTATATTCGTAATAGCCTCACCCTGGAAACAAGCTTTAGAGACTCAAAGGTTAACATCCATGGGACATCTTACCACAAGCCGGTACTCAGCATAAGAAAGAGCATACCATTCACACACCTCACAACCTGGTCGGATCTGCAAAGAATTAAGTGGGGTGAAAGTCTATCTCTAAAGGTCATGCACTGTATGACTGTGCCTATGTAATAGTCTTGAAACCATTAAACTGCAGAAAACTAAAAATGATTGAGATGTGGGAGAGCTAAGTTTGTCTGTAAAAGAGTAACACAATAAACTCTTGAGGTGAAGGTAATGTTCTGGGTCTTGACTGTGAATGTCCTGATCTTGTGCTTAATTTTGTAGCGTTTTCATTGGTGGAAATTGTGTCAAGGGTACAGGGAATATATTTGTATTATTTCTTGCACATATATGTGAATGTATACTCTTAGAAAAGAATCTGCTACTGCGGCTTTGCTAGACCAGCATAATTCTTTACTACATTCTAAATCTTATTCTTAGACCCACACATAAGTGTAGCTACCACCCCTCATTGACATAGCCTCTCTTTACAGCAAATCGAGACCGTCACAGAGAACCACTCTGGATACAATGGACCAGTGAAATCAATGAACCATGGGGAGCCCGGCCCCCACAGCTGCATCTACTTCACAGAGCCTGCTTCTATGGTTCAGGGAACATGGAGGAAGATGGGACAGAAAGCTGGTAAAAAGTGGAATACCGGGAAGTCAACCATGTACACACCACCAACAAAAACAGACTCATCCTATTGTTCTTACATGCACCTGTACATAAACACACATATATACATATGCTGGTAATAAAGTCAAAGAAAAAAGACTATCAGCTTGGGTGGGGGCTCAGAGGGGGTTGAGAGAAGGCAGGTGGGAGGGATGGGGGAGAAAAGAGAGGAGGAAGTAATGTAATTCTACTTTGATTAAAAATATTAGAATTTAGTGTTTTTTTTTAAATCTCCAAACACAAAACATAGGAACAAATTATTCTGAGGAGTCAAGTAAAAATAAATGTCTATGATCAGGGGTTGGTGAGAAAATGAGCCTTTTTACGTCAAATAGCAATTCTCAGTAATGTAGGTGTTAATACAGTAAAAATGTAACTAGAATCCAAATTAAAGCCTCGGATCCAAGTCTCATTGTGACGCTTTTTAGTTGTATGGTCCTTAGTAAGTCACATAAATCCCAAGCTTCACTTTTCCATCTTTAATATGGGAACAGGGAGGGCTGGAGAGCTGGCTCCACAGCTTGGAGCGCTTAGCGACTTCTGCAGGATACTGAGGCAATTTAACACTCACGCATATGCAGAATAAAATACTAGTACATATTGTAAATCTCCCTTATATAAAAATTGGCTTAAAATGGATCACAAATTCCACGATAAACACAAAACTACATAAAAAACAAAGCCATGTAAAAACATCTTCAGGATCCAGGGCAAATTGTTCTTACCCTTGAAGCTGAAGCCATAGTCCATAAAAGCCAAATTCACAAAACCCAGATTGGGTGACTCACCCCAGTAACTCCAGTTCTAGAGGATCTGGTGCCCTGTCCTGGCTTCAGTAATCACTTGCACATAAACTCAGGCAGACACACGTGTGCACATGCATGGTCACACACATGAACACACACTCGAACACACAATATTAATAAATAAATATTTTAAATTGAAATAAATGAATGGTAGCAGTACTATTTTCCCTGCCCACTTCACATGTTCTCCTGAAGCCCGGATGAATGTGTGATTACACTGAGTACAGTCTTAGTCTCATTCATCTCTGTGACACTCCTGCCTAGTTGAGGACCAGCAGGAACAGGTATTCCATAAATGTCCACAGAATGAATAATAGTTTTAGGAAGGATATGTAAAATGAAAGCCATTAATTAAGTGTGGTACTAAATTCTCCTGTTTGGCCAACAAAGCTGTGCCATGGTCACTCGGAGCCAGCTTTAAATGATGTCACATATTCTTCGGGAAGAGACCCTCAACACTGACCATTTTTGCCCAACCTTTTTATAAAATAAATATAGAAGTGGCAGAACCACTCACTCCTTCATTATAGGGTGTAGATTTGGCTGAGAGAGTAATTTCTTTCTGCGGCCAGTTTTACAGCCTATATATATATATAGTGTTTGAGCATTGTTCTAGCATGAGGGGGGTTGTAGTGTATGGTTTATTATCTAGACTTCAAGCCCATGAGTTCAAGTCACTCCACAAAAACAGGAAGTATCTACTTATATGGCTACTAATGCTATATTAGGGCACAAATCCTCGGGGTAGACTTTTTGAAGGTATCCTTGATTAGATATTTGAAAGCTATTCTTGGTAATTATCATATCTCACAATCTTCCAGCAGGGTCAGGAGTCACCTGTTCACCGAACACGGAACTGTGTCTGAAGGCTGGATCACTTGCTTCTCCTCTAGGCTGAGATTCTACTCCAGCTCTTCCACAGGAAACTGTTTTCTTTTTCTCTCATATGTGCCTGGATGTTGTTTTGTTTAGTTGTTGGGACCAGGGCTAACGATGTAGCCCTGGCTGGCCTGGAGTTCACTCTGGAGATTGGGCTGGACTCTAACTCACGGAGATCTGCCTGCCCCTGCTTCTGAGTGCTGGGAGGGAATTAAGGCGGTGCCACCACACCCAGCTGGGTAAATATTACCTGCAAGAGGAACAACAAATGATAAAAAGCCTCACATCAGCGAAGGTTATTTCAACACGCAAAAACCTAAAAGTGATTGAGTTTCCATAGCTTTACTTAATTGTAGAAATCCAGACAACAAATAAATATTAGATTTATGCTTCTCCGAAGGAATGTTTTTGTAGTGTGCTGTGATAGAAAAGATCTCAGTCATGTATGTTTAAAATGTGTAAAGTTAAAAATATCCAGTGTTGGTTTATTTTTTTCAAAGCTATCTAAATCAAATCACTTTCACTGTTTACTCTTTATTTTCAATATTCAAGCTGGCAAATCCTGTGGTTCAGTTAGAGATGACTTACTTCACCCTGATGCCTACCTGACACCCTCCTAACCCAGCAGTCACAGCCCTGGGAACATTCTTTCCAGTGAAGAGCTCGCCCTGGTGTGTGACAAACTGCTGTTCTCTCTGGAAAATGTAACTACTGGACACAAAAGCAACCTGTGTTACCCTTTGCTCCGAAATCTGAATGGGGGATGGAGGTGTAGGAAAAGCTACGTGGCCTGTCCCTGCCATGCGACAGAGTCAAATATTTGAGAGGGCAGTCACATAACCGGGTCACTTGCCTCTCCTCCAGGCTGAGGTTCTGCTCTAACTCTTCCCCGGAAAACAGGTTTCTTTTTATATCACATCCCGATGCTTTAATTTATCAGTGTCCGGATTAAAGTGAGGTGTCCAGAGTTGAATAAATCACCAGCTTTGATTATAATGAGCCCGTTGTCTGCCTTATAAGCCGCACGTCGTATTTTTCTTTTTCTTCTATTTTTATTGCATTGTTGTATTGTGTAAGTGTGTGATGTGTGAGGATGTGTGTGAGAGTGTGTGTGCGTATATGTGAAAGTATGTGTGTGAGTGTGTTTGAGAGTGTGTGTGAGACAGTGTGAGTGTGTGAGTATGTGTATGTGTATGTGAGAAACTGTGTGGAATGTGTGAGAGTATGTGAAAGTGTGTGTCTGTGTGTTATGAAGTGTGTGTAGAAGGTGGGGACTGGGAATAGCTTTATGAACTTGCTTCTCTCCATCTACAGCTTGACTTGAACTCTGATCATCAGGCGAGGCAAGCAGCGCCTTCACCAGCCATCTAGCCGATTCTGTACACTGCACTTTTCATAATGTAGTCTAAAGTAAATAGTGCAGCAAAAGATGTTTGTACTACATCTGAGCAGGAGTTTTAGGTCCTTTCCATGTATGGTCCTGCTCAGATGTAGCCCATAGACTCAGTCTCCAAGTGGGTTCCGTAGTAAGGGGAACAGGGATTATCTCTGATATGGAACTCTGTTATATGCTCTTTGATCACCTCCCCCTGAGTGGGGAGCAGCCTTACCAGGCCACAGAGGAAGACAATGCAGCCAGTCCTGCTGAGACCTGATACACTAGGATCAGATGGAAGGAGAAGAGGGCCTCCCCTATCAGGGGACTTGGAGAGGAGGAGACGAGAGAGGGAAGGTGAGGTTGGGAGGAGACAAGGGAGGGGACTACAGATGGAATACAAAGTGAATAAATTGTAATAAATAATAATTTAAAAATTAAAAATAAAAAATGTGTTTGTACTAATACAGATTGAGTGTGCTTAGTCTGAAAATCTGAAATCTAAAAATCTTTGCGCACCAACATGTTACCAGAGGTGGAAAATTTTACACATAATCTCATGTGATGAGGCAGAGTCACTCAAAGGATTGTATAAGATTACTTACAGGTTATGCGTACATGCTTCATGGAAAGCATAAATGAATTTCATATTTAGACTTAGGTCTCATTCCAAAATATATCCTCTGAAATCCCAAACCACACAAACCAAACACGTGGACTAAGACTTGCAACCTACAGCACATTACCACCACCGTGGTTCTTACACATACCACTGCCATAGTCCTAGTCCAGGTTTATATTTAGAGCTTTCAACTTAAATAAAGGGTGTTCAATTCTTTGTCACTAAATTGGACCATGTTGTTTTAGTCCCAACATGTTTGTGTTTGGTATGTGTTGACTCTCTGCTTCCTACAGCTTTGATGAGCATTCCTTCTGACCCTCAGCAAAGACTTTACTGAAAGCGTTGAGTGAAGGAGAATCAAGAGCTCACTGACTTGCCGCTGGAACCTTCTTGGCAAGGCAGCATCCAGAAGTATCAGCTAACGAAAGGGTCGATACTACATATGCAAACAGCAATGCCAGGCAAAGTCTCAGGTGGCATGTACGTAATGAGTGTGGGGCAGTGAAGAAACAAAGACAGAGGAGAAAAGAGTGCATTCCTGAACTATCAAAAGTCAGCTGTGGCTTTCTCTACGAGACGTTTCAAAGATGTCCTTCTTGCTTAGAGAAAGTAAAAGAACTACCAGATGTCCCAGAAATCTCCAAAAGACATGAGTATGTCAAAGAGATATGCTGTTAGTTCTCATGTTAGCTGAAGCAGTGTTAATAGCTGAAACAGGGAATCACACTCAGTGTCACCAATAGAGGAGTAGATTGGAAAATTGTGGTAGATATGCATAGTGTACGCACTGTCTAGTAGATTCAGCCACAGGAAGTTTTGCGGTTTTGTACAGATGAACCTAGCAGAACTAATCTAAGAGAAATATGATGCGCAAAGAAAGACAAAAAATGCATGTTCACGCTTCTATGTGGAATGTAAAAATGTCAAATTTATAGGAACAGAAAGTAAAATGATGATTGCCAGAGACAAGAGAGTCACAGCTTGGAAGGTTTGGGGAAATTTGATGAAAAACTATAAACTTGCAGTTTGAAAGAGTAAAATCGAACTTCTATTGTGCGTGGTGACTCAACATTCTTTTTTTATTCTTGATTTTTCAAAACAAGGTTTTTCTGTGTAACCTTGGCTGTCCTGGACTCACTTTGTAGACCAGGCTGGCCTCAAACTTGCAGTGATCCACCTGCCTCTGCCTCCCTGAGTGCTGGGATTAAAGGTGTGTGCCACCATGCCCAGCTGACTCAATATTCTTAATACACACAAAGTGAATTAACACATATGTTAATTAGCTCTATTTGGCCATTCTATTATACACAAATTTCAAACTAACATGCAGTACATTATAAGTATATAAAATTTTTGTCAATTAAAATATCTTTAAGTTGTTTTTTGTTTTTTTCATAGCAGGTAAAGGTACTTCCCAGCAGTCCCAACAGCCTGAGTTCAATCCCTGGGATGCACACAATAGAAGGACAGAAATGACCTGTGCATGTAGTCCTCTGACCTCCACAGGCCTTCATACACACACACTAAATAAATAAATGTTCTTTAAGGGGGAACATTTGTAAGTTAAAAGAAATCCGTTCTGGAGAGGGAGAGACAGTGTGTCTTAGGATGGCAGCATAAATTCATTTCCTGCTATGAATCTCATCCAGGAAGTTGACAAATGCTGTATTAAAAGATGAGTAGGATTTGGAGTAGATTAGAGAAGGAGTAAACAAACCAAGGCAAAAATAAATAAATAAATAGATAGATAGATAGATAGATAAATAAATAAATAAAATCTCAGACTATTAAAAATCCAGAAGCTCTTTTAGCATCTCCTGCTGCCAGCTGCCCTCTACTCACTCCAGACCCGGCCACTGTAAGTAACTCCACTTCATAGAAATCAGCACTGCGCTTGTATCTTTAGATGGCTGTTTCATTATTCATGCCCCCCCTTTTTTTCAAGACAGGGTTTCTCTGTGTAGCCTTGGCTATCCTGGACTTGCTTTATAGATCAGGCTGGCCTGACTATTTACTTTTTAAATGGGTTATACACATACACACCACACACACTAATGTGCAAGAATTAATACACAAAGCAAGGACCTGGTTTAATTTATATTCATCTGATCGATGCCCAAGTTTTTTAGTACACCAAGGATGCAAAAATAACCAGAAGTGCTCTTATTTGCTTCTATTGGGTAACAAACCTAATGTTAAACATGACCTTTGCAACTGTTCCCTCATCTTTCTCAGGCAAAGTACTTTGCTGCCTGGGAAATATCAATATGGTTCCATGTTGAGGAAACAGGGGTTTTCTGGAAAGATTTCACCTTGTCAAGCAGTTGGGGTTTTGTTGTTGTTGTTTTATATAGTTTAAAACTCTCTTTTTGAAAGGAATACATAAAGATCTGCCATAAATTCCAAAAGACAGCATGAACTGAGACAATCACTTTAAACGATGACAATCTCCGGTTCTCTCACATTCTCTGTCCAGTCCTTCTGCCCTTTTTAGTCTGAAATGAGAGGCAGAAAAGAGCCAAAATGTTATCATTGGAAAATGGAAGCAACAACCCATCCACTGACACACATCATTTGGAATTAGAAGTAAAATTTATTTTTGAAAAAATAATTCTGAAGGCTTTCCAGGATATGAAGTCACTTTGTATTTACAATTTATTCATCAGACATAACTATTTTTTAAAAAGATTTATTTTTAAGCTTGATGGTGGTAGGCACTCCTTTAATCCCAGTGCTTGGAAAAGCAGAGGTGTGCTGATATCTGAGTTGGAGGCCAGCCTGGTCTACAGAGCAAGTTCCAGGACAGTCAGGGATACATAGAGAAACTCTGGAGAGAGAGAGAGAGAGAGAGAGAGAGAGAGAGAGAGAGAGAGAGAGAGAGAGAGAGAGATTTCTATTGCCGTATATCAGCATATTGTCTGCAAGGATGTAACTGCATATGTGTGACTGGTGTTGGAAGAAGCCAGAAGCAGGCTTCAGATCCCCCAGATTTGGAGTCATAATGGCTGTGAGACATCACGAGGGTCCTAAGAACCAAACTCAGATCCTTTGCTAGAGCAACCAGTGCTCTTAACTACTGAGCCAACTCTCCAGTCTCCCAGAAATAACTTTTTTAAGACCATAAGTCCTAAAACCATTTGGGCTCAAAGTCAAGACAACTAAAGAGGCTGAAGAAAATGAGTCCAGTCATTTAGACCCAATTTGCCCCATTCCTAAAACTAGTTAAATAGCACACATTGGACTAGATGGATAAAAGAGGAAAAACTGAAAGAAAACTCAGTATTGGGTGTGGAGGGGCTAAGAATGGAGGCAGGAGGAATTGGGGAAGGGGTGAGTATGGTCAAAATACATTGTATAACATTTTCAAAAAATAATAAAAATATTGTTTTTAAAATGTAAAAATATTTTTTAAAAAATTTAAAGACATCATTTTTACAATAATTGACCCATGCCAATAAGGTTTTAAATGCAGGGCACCTTAAAGAACCTCAAGGCCCTTCATCAACTAGCTGGCCAATAATAAGAAAGGACTGAAATGCAGGTCCCTGCCTACTTTGACCTTGAGATTTAGGGTCATGGGCTAAACATAAGAGCCTCCTACACCAGTAATTTTTAAGGTCTCCTGACCAACAGCCAATCATACCAAAAATAACAAAAAAAATGGAATCTGAATAATTGTTTTATAAATGGGATCTGAATAATTCTTCCTTGTTTTACTCTTTACATTAAAAAAAATAAGTAGTTGTTGACTTACTGAAAATGCAAGGTCTGTGAGAACAAGGGCCACAGTCACACCTCTCCCTGTTTTCTCGACAGCATCTGTGTGGTTACATAGTTCTGGATGCTCTGTTTTGTTCCCACTCTCCAAGCGCTCTACCATTTGGATGGGATATCCTGGTGTGTCCACTGCACAGGGGAACACAGTGCTGCTCTCTCCAGTCCTGATATATGTACTTAGGACACACACACTGCCAGCTCTTGTAACCGGTGACAATAAATAAATAAATAAATAAATAAATAAATAAATAAATAAATAAATAAATAAGGGGTGAAGTGGAAGCTACTCTTGGTGCAAGAAGCTGAAATACAGCAAAAACAAAGGCTGGCTGAACAGCCTCTGGCAGGGCAGGATCCTGGCTCTTTTCTGTGCTTTGTTCTGCTTGGTTCCTGCTTGGCTTTCCTACAGTTCTGTCAGCTGTCTGGCTTAAGCCATTGAAGTTCTTTTCCTTGAAGTTACTATAAAGCAACTTCTGTTACTTACAAGCAAAACCACTAATAAACTTATAATAAACACTCAAATATTTTTAGGTGAAAAACCAGGCTAAAAAGATCCGTTGCCTATTAGAATTTTGTGTCTAAAACTACAATTTCCACTGTTTGTATGCCTGCTCCAATTACATTTCAGACAGGTTATCCTATTTAACAGAGGCATTTTCTTCTTGATGGGAGAGTCGAGTAAGAAAAAAATAAACAAACAAACAGAACAAAGCAACAAAGAAAAAACTTTTAAAAGTCTAAAGTAGGCTTGATATTATTCCCCCAAGTATACCGTGAAATGTTAGTCTTCACTCCGGGTGGCATTGCTAAAGTCATTAGGAAACTAAAATAGAGAGAGAGGAAAAGCTTAGAACATTGTCTGGGAAATTGAAACCAGAAAGAGGGGGCATGAAAGAGAGTTAAATGAAGGTGCAGTGAGCGGGAGTGGAGGGACCTGGAGGAAGGGGAGAGGAGGTGGAAAAGGAATAGGGAGTCTCTAGAAAGGAAGACTTTAAATATGGGCTGATACTCACCAAGTGAGCTAAGGTGAAAGTGGTTCAGTAACTTAGGGAACAGCTTCTTACAAAGGCAAAAAAAGCACTAACACACACACACACACACACACACACACACACACACACCTGCCTTCACGGTCTGGCTCTATCGAACCTAGACAGATCATCTGCTCTGTAAACCCTTAAAAGCGTCTTCATCCATCCCCTCTCCGCCTCCCTCGGCCCTGTAACTGTCTCTTTGCTTTCTAATAGAATGTGAACAGGGAAAGCCACAAACTTCCACGTATAATATATAAATTACTGCAAGAATTCTACTGTCTGGCTATCAGTTTACCAGAGTGAAGAATTTACCAGTGTGTGCCCTGCTCGGTTTGTGTGAGCACAACCCGCCCCCCGCCCCAAACTAGGTTACCCCGAAATAAAAATCCATTAAACCAAATCAGCTGAGGAAGAAAGGAAAGGCCATTTTCTGAAAACTGTGCTTGCTCAGCAGGCAGTTCAGCGCTAGCCAACCCAGCCCCCACCTCTGCCAGGTCTGACCTCCAGGGAGCCAGAGCTCAACCCTACCTAAATAAAGCCGGAAGAACACACCCGCTAATACTAAAGAGCAGTTGTGTTTTTTTTTTTAAGTGGGGGAGGAGGAATGAAATACTTAATTAACGTGGATGTCTTGCACGCCAGGCATTCTGCATAACGTGATTTCTACAAAAATTAAGTATATGAAGAAAGTTCAAATTGTAATGAAAATCCATAGACGTGGCTTTCAGTGGACCGATGAGGAGACGTGAAGCCTATATATTGGCTTCCTGGGCTTTTCTGGTGCAGACACGGAAGACAAAGGCGTTGGGTCAATGGATTCATCAAACGCGTTCTCTGTGGTTGCATCAATTACGCAGCCCTAACTACCCTTTAGCACGTCGGCTCCACCCGGGCTCCTCCATGTTCTGAGGACACAGGCAATTCTACCCCAGGACAAACACTCCTCTCTCAGGCTTAGGGACTGGAGTGCCCGGCCACCCACCGCCCTGGCAGCAGCCGGGACTTGTTGCTGGATCCTTTTGCGCTGCCCGGTGCCCCACGGAGTGCCGAGAGCCCGCCCAACGGGGGTGGGGGGGATGCTCCCCTGGGTCCCGAGCTTCAGCTCAGGCGGTCCTCCCTCGGAGGTCACAGGGTCGAGGGCACCCGAGGGCCTAGCCACTCTGCTGCCTTCCCCCGCAGCCTCCCCACCCCCACTCGGCCCCGGAATCAATAGTGGGCGCTGATTTTTCACAATTGCAGCTGTCTGATTCATCAGTGAATAATTAAATCAGAGGCAGCCAGGCCTGCCTGGCGTGGGAGTTGAAGGGAGCCCCCGCCTGGATCCGTTCAAACTAGGGGTCAGTGGGAAGCTGAGAGGGAGGGCAGGAGCCAGGCCCATGCCCACACCTAAGCTGGGAGAGCTGCCCCGCGGGGCCGCAGGAGCCGGGGGAAGGTGCTAGGAGCTGGCCTGGCCCCTGGGGAAGAGGAGGGGAAACGGAGCGCCCCACGGTGGCCCTTCACGTCGGGCTTCGGGTTCGACCACCACACTTCCGGTCCCTCGCTGGGAGTCGCGGCCGCGTTTTGTGCGGACACTTTTTGAAGGGACAGGGAGTCCGCCCCTCGGAGAGCGAGTTGCCTTTGAGGAAGAGAGAAGCGCCTAGAAACGGCATTGATTTAGACATCAATCCTGACCAACTCCCTCCTCCTCCTCCCCACCGGCTTGGCGCGCCGCCCCCTCCCCGCCGAAGGCAACCTTCGCAGGCCCCGGGCCCACCGCGTCCAGGCCGGCTGGGACCCGAGCCCCGCTCACTCAAGCCCCACAGCCCGCGTGCCCGCTCCCCAGGGCTTGCGAGCTAACTCCCCGGACTCGACACCCTCACCCACCGCCTCCACATCCGCCCTGCCTGCAGGGTCCGCTCACCAGCACACACACACACACACATACACACACACACACACACACACACACACACACACACACACACACACAGACACCCATGATACCCGCCTCTAGGACCTCCAACCCATCCGACACAGCATCCATCCACCAGGAGGACGGAGGTCAGCACCCAGGGCCTCGGGGCCCAGGTCCTACGGTATCCGCTTTCTTCTGAAGGCTGCGGGGCTTCGGGGCTTCGAAGTCCCCACGCTCAGCCAGCCGCCTGTCCGCGAAGGCCTCCTCCGTAGTCTCCATCCTCCCCGGCGCCGTCTCCATCATCACCTCCAGCTCCTCCACGCGGTAGGCCTCCAGGCTCGGCCCCCCAGCCGCCCCCACAGCGGGCAGTCCGCGGTGCAAAGGCAACTTCTCTGCGGCCAACAGGTCCTCCAGCTGGCAGGGTGGCGGGTCGGTCCTCCCAGCCGGGCCTGGAGGTCCTCGGAGCTCAGTTTTCGTCTCAGCAGCCCCACCGAGTCGGGCCTGGGAGGCTCTGCCTCACAGAGCTGGCCCGGATTCTAGAATGACCGCAGCCCCCTCGCCACCTGCAGCTTCCGCTGCCGCCGGTCCCGATTCCTGACAGTCGTTTCCAAGCAAAATTACTCAGAATTCGTAAAGGGACATCGAGACGATTTTGCGCTCGTGAAATTCTTCCCAAAACAACCTCAAGGTGATCTATGGCTTTTAATAGCATAACCCCCGAAAGATCAACTCAGAAGAATCTGATTCTTTATTTTCTTTGACAGCAGAGAGAGAGAGAGAGAGAGAGAGAGAGAGAGAGAGAGAGTCCAAAAATACTGTGCGATTTTTAAAAACGGACCGAATTCACATAAAGATTCTTAAAACGCCTGTTTTATTAGTTTCCGACAAAATATACATATTTTTTAAAACGAAAAAAATCATTTCTCAACTTTCAATTCTGGCCAGGATCTAAAAAAAAAAAAATCTTCCCTTGTGGTACCTAAATAATTGAAAAATATCTTAAGCTCTCGTTTTCATTGAGAAAGTACTAGATATTGGTGGTAATGAATAAACAGTGCGAAGTCCTCAAATTTGGTCTTTGTAGAACAAATAAATGGTTTTTAGAGGACGGTAAATAAAAAAGTGATGTCATACTGTCTCCGGTGCCTTAAAAACAGCTCCACTTTTAAGGAGCTAAATTTGTCCTTTTTACAACCAACTGCAACTTTTGCCTTTCTTTAGAAAAGACAACAAAAAGATTTCACGCGCAACTTGACCTGGACAAAGGGACCTCACGCCCGGTCTCCTTTTGTAAGGTGACAACTGACAAAAAGGACAACTTTATTTTCAGCACACTTGAGCAGTACATCTGGACGCCCTCTTTAATGAGAAAGTGCAGAGGACGTTAGCTACTTACTGGAAACTGAGGCCAAGGGACTTTGAGGCCAAGGTGACAAGTAATCCTAGTAGGGGAACTGAAAGTCAGGGGAGGGGGTGGGATTCCTCACCGTTAGGCTTCAAGCTTCTTATTTAAAAGTACCACGTGGTTTTAGAGAAAACTATCCTTCTCTCATGGGGGGGGGGGGAGGGACAAACCACAAGCTCTTCCTTCCCCCAAAGAAGTCCTGAAGTATTTGGAAATTTGTAACTTAGAACCCTCAACTTCCCCAGATACTTTTTAAAAAAAGAAAGAAAAAAAAAAGAAAAGAAAGGAAAAGAAAAAAATGTTTTCTGCAAGGGGGAAAGTGTTTTTTAAGCAGCTTCAGCAATGTTGGCAGCCTAAACACCATACCAGGAAAAGGGTGCCAGCGGGAACTCTGGACAAGGAGGGTGTCTTGGTAGAGGCTACTCTACCTAGATTAAGCTATGGTCTGTCTGGCTCAGAGCGCCACTAGGCACTGTCACTTGAACTGCTCCAGCCGGAAAGAAAAGGGGCAAGGGTGAAAGACATAGAGACAGATGCTGGGCACCAAACTTTAGCAGTCTAGTCTATGGAAATAGAGATTAGGGTTGGCAGACCTGGGTTTCCTAAGAACTAAGCAGGCGGACCCCCTGATGGGTCCTCTCAGCTGAAGGCGGGATTCTGGTTTTGGCTGCCTCTGAAGACTGGCAATCCCTGGAAGCTGGTGCCCATGCTCTTTGGGTTGGTGGCTACCCCTTCTCAAACATAATCCCACCCCCAACTCCTCCAACTACACCTTCTGGGCTTAGAGTTGAACTTTTGGCTCAAAGGGAGGGGGGGATGCTTCTCCTGAAACAGGCTTCCGTAGCTTCTTTTTTCTTCCTCCTAAGAGGACAGATAAGCTGAAAGAAAGAAGAAGAAAAAGAAAAAAAATGCACGCAAACACCGCTAAGAAAACTGTCCTTTGCCAACCTACCTAACCTAGTCTGGGGCAGGCTTTTGAAGGATCTACTCGCCTAGAGCTCACTTTAACATGATCTGAGGTAGGAGTTGTTTCTAAGGGACTGATTTGGCCTCAGCCACCAGAGAACGTTTAAGAAAAAAATGATCTGCTTGTTCAAATTTCCTAGATCCAGTAGGACATTTTTAAAGTGTGGTGAATTTACTGAGAACCTGAAGGGACTTGGGGTACACTTTAGTTTTAGTTCTCTTCTTCCTGTGTTCAACCAGCCTGAGCTTTCAGACAGACGAAAATTGAAGCTAATGGAGATATCAAACAGAGCCACAATTCTGAAGGCTCCCCCTCTGCTCCAAACACCCACCGTGCACCCGCACGTGTAATCACAGAGACTTGCCTGGGTCTTCATTACCAGGGACTAGGAGAAAAAGGGAAGCAAATTCTCCGTCGTTAACAGGAAGCCTCTATTATCACTACTATAATCTGTGTACGGCAACATAAGAATTTCTTTCTCTTCTTGAAAATTCCCCCACAATATTGAAGCAGCATTTGTTGTATGATTCATATAAACGCTTGAGGCCTTACTGAAAAACCATTACCATTTAATGGCTAGAAAATTGCTCTCCTACCTTAAAAAAAAAGAAGAAGAAGAACAAAAAGAAAGAGAGAAAAAAGAAAAAAAGGCTGTTGTAGCAGCAGCTACACACAGACAACAAAAACTTTCTCCTGGATAACCGTCCCTTCCCTACACAATGACAAAGAAATGATATTGACTTACCCAGGAATGGATGATGTGTTTGATAAGGGGGGGGTACTTTTTTGTGTGTGAAGATTTCTGTCCCGGAGCTACACAGACAGCTGCAATTCCTGGGCGATGCTGAGTCCCAGAAAGGCTATGGATTGGCATGGGGTCTGTAGCTCACAGTCCCTGATCAATACCCCTACACTCACACGCCAGATGGTTTGGGGAAGGGCAAAAATAAAACAGTCCAAAACAGCCCACCATTATGTCCCCTCCCCCAGTACTGCTCTGACAGAAGTAACTGTAGTACAAATGTGTGGCCAACATAAAAACCTGGATATATTTTGAGAGTTTTAGTGCTTTTGCTGGCCCTGCGCCTTCCTAGACAGAGCTATGTCTACTGTTAGATGGGTTTTTTTTTTTTTTTGCTTGTCTGTTTTTGTTTTGTTTTAAGTTAAAACAAAGCTGTTGTTACCCTATCCAGATTGTATTGACTTGGGGTCTGTTTATATTTTTGTGAATAATTTATGGAGTTCTTGTTTTAATTGAATTCTTTCCCCCCCCCAGTTTTTAATATGAAAAATACAAATGAAACACTGATAGTAAATATTTTCAGGGTTTTCATGAAATTTTCTAACTTAAGCTCAGAATCTTTTTCTTCTCCGGTGCAAATATCTAGCTGTTGAACATTTTTATCTGTACTCATTTACACTTCTGATGGTAGAGGATAGCCGCCCTGCACATATGATATACTGAGAAGTGGATCTCCTGGTTCCACACAATGCCTGACACTGCTCTCTAGATTCTAACAGGAACCATCCTAATAGGATACATTTCTGTAGACTATCTGTGAACCAAATGCTGGAGAGTATATTTACATTAAAAGGTAAACACTTGTTCAGCTTACGGCAGAGCACGGGTTTAAACAAGGCTGACTGAAAAGCGCCTCTCCCTTGTGTTTTACTAAAGACACGATGAGAAAGAAACACCGAACTATTTCAAAATTTCATTAGTATTGCTACTGTTACAATTATCTCCAGGTGGAAAACAGGTAGTCTTTCCCATCTTGGAAAGGAAGGGAAAGGACCATCTAAAACCCAAATCAGTAAAAATTAGGGTGCTGACAAAAGAAGCGCTTTCATTTTTCCCTTTAATTGAGTTCTAGGTTGGAATAAACAATAAACAATAAAGCTATTAAAAACATCATGGAAAAATCTGTTTTAATTTAACCCAGTGAAATTATATACAAAGAAGCCCAATGCGATTTCATGAATTTCCTGAGATCGTCAATATTGATTGAGAGGAGGGGTGGAGGAGGAAGGGAGGAGGGAGGGAAGGAGGGAGCAAGCATTGAGAAAATGGAGCTCACCTTGTTGCACTTAGCACAGAAATGCAATTCCCAGGAGCAGAGTTATCTTGGTGGTCTGGCAAATTAGTTTATCATTTCGAAAAACATTTAAATGGGAATTTGTATGCTTAGGGTTCGGTTTGTGGGAAGTGCCAGATTAGAGGTCACTTGAGCCTGAAGCCAGGACAACAGCAACTGGAAGTCCATCAGGAAGACCTTTCCCAGCCCGGGCCTTCCCTGGTGTTTGGGGTCCTGTCACAGAGCACTAGGGGACCCAAAGCAGGCTGCTATCTGGAGAACTTTTGTTTGACAAGGTGTGTATCTCAAACATTAGCTGGTTCAAATTATCCTGTGTCTAATCACCATAGATACAGTGAAGGAGGCAAGAGGGGAAGAAAACCAGAGCAAAAGAGAACTGCATCATTTTACCTGTCTCTTCTGTAACACTAAAGATGTGAATGGCTAGGAAACTAGGGGGTCTGGCGAAGACTGGGGTGTGATGCTTTCTTCCCCGAGCTTTGATGTCATTGTGGATGCTATTTGAAAGAATAATTGGCAACATATTGACCAGAGCTCAATAAAGTTGATCTATGAATAATAACATCACCGTACATTCATGAGTGGTAGTGGGATGTGTCTGTCGCTGGAAAAGAGAGCAGAACAGCAGAAAAGGTCACTTGGAGAAGAACCGTTTTCCAAAGGAGTTAAACCCTTCTCTAGCCTCAAGAAGGCACAGACAGTGTTGTGGGCTGTCCGTGTTTTCTTATCAAGTTTTCTCTAACAGCTGGAAACGGCCGGAGAGGGCTGTCTTAAGAAGACCCCCTGCTCTTCTTTTGACAGCTGATCAAAAGAAAATAGGTCACGCTTCTCAAACTTATGTCCACCCTGTCCTTAATTACTGTCTCTTTAAACAAAGGCAACATCTGCGCAACCTCAGCTAGCTTGAATCTTCGGAGGCAAACGGAGCGCAACCTGCTTTGGAAGAATCTGTTACTTCTAAGGCTTTCAACGCCGCAGGTTGGCCTCTCTGGCTGTCTCCAACCACCCCTCGACAACCCCCCACACAGTTCGCGGAAATCACTACCTCCTCCGCTCTGACCTCCGGACCTGGGTTTGTCAAACAACGGGAATTCTAGGAAGACCAAGGTGTACTTTTTAAAGCGACAGCTAACAGAGAGCTTTCTCCCACGTAGTCAACGGATCTTAAAATGCAAATGCCAGCGGACAGCCACGGTTACCTACCCTCAGCGGTAACCTAGGCTGGACAGTCCTCTCTAGGATTTGGGAAAATCTGCGTGTGTGCATGTGTGTGCGCGTGCGTGTGTGTGTGTGTGTGTGTGTGTGTGTCTGTCTGTCTGTCCGAGGGTGCTGTCCCCACTCTTTCGCATACTCCGTGCCCTTAGGAGAAGTTTGCTGGCTGTGAATATCAATAACAATCTTCACTTCCAGCCCCAGGAGTTCTGCACTCCCCCCCATCTTTTCCCCTGTTCTCTGAAGGGAGCAAGCATCTGGTCACCTCGAAACCGCAGCTGTTGGAATTTTTAGTTTTGTTTTGCAATCTAGTAGGGGCCCTCCTGGAGCCTCATAACCGAGAGATTTATGGGCTGGCCAAGTAATTAAATGATGTTATTGTGTTAACTTTGCGTGCAGCAGGGCCGCTTGCGCCGCCGTCAGTGTGAACCTTCCGCCGCCGGCCGCAGCTCTCAGGCAGCTGAGGCGCTCGAGTTGCCATTCCCCGAGATCATGCACAGACCAGTCTCGGACTTTCACCGTGCATCGGGACACACGCCTGCATTTTTAAAAGCTAGGCTGCCGGCTCCCGGCGAGGAAAGCAGCTGAGCCAGCATCCGTGCGCTGGTTTCTTTTTTTTTTTTTTTTAACCTCACCGCAAGCACACCAGAGTGAGGGGAGACTAAAGCAACCGAGGCAATCGGCCCAAACCGGAGCTGCCCGCGAGAGGCAGAGAGCGGCCTCTCTCACATCATCCCCCTCGGCCCGCCGCACTCTCGCTTCTTTCTCTCTCCTAGGCACCCCCTTTCTCCTCCCTTCTCCTTGACGCTGGGTTCCAGAAGCAAAAAAATGGGGGGGGGGGCGAGCCGAGCTGTCAGCCAAACCTGAAAGGCTCGGCCCCGCCCCCTCCACGCCCATTGGCCGGCGCTCCCAGAAGGGCCGCCTTCCCGAGGCAGCTGCCGCCGCCGATTGGTTGGTCGTGACGCCCGTCGGGCGCGGCCCCGCCCCGGGCCCGGGAGGATAGGTTGGCTGCTCCGGCAAGCGGCAGAGCCCTTCTGGACAGCTCCCGCTCACCCAAACAGAAGACGTCGGCGCCGGAGCGGGCTCGGACATGGCGAGGCGACGCGCCCGCACAACCGGCAGGGCCCGGTGATCCCTCCCTCCTTCCCCGCCCCCCTCCCCTCTCCCGCACGCACGCCCTGTCCGCCCCCACCCCCACCCCGGGCGCGCCCGCCCGCAGCCCGGGGCACACACCCGCACGCGTGCCGCCTTGGGCACACACTCCCGCGCTCCCACGGCCGCTCCCCCGCACCCACCGCCACCGCCACTACCACCCACCGGAGCCCCGCGGCCGAACGCACGCCCCGCGCGCCCCGCCAGCCCGCCGGCAGCCCCCCGCCGCTCCCGCCGCCCCCGGGCCCCGATGGACTGAATGAAGGCTGCCTACACCGCCTATAGATGCCTCACCAAAGACCTAGAAGGCTGCGCCATGAACCCGGAGCTGACAATGGAAAGTCTGGGCACTTTGCACGGGCCGGTCGGCGGCGGCAGCGGCGGGGGCGGCGGCGGGGGCGGCGGGGGCGGCGGGGGCGGCGGGGGCGGCCCGGGCCATGAGCAGGAGCTGCTGGCTAGCCCCAGCCCCCACCACGCGGGCCGCGGCGCCGCCGGCTCGCTGCGGGGCCCGCCGCCTCCTCCTCCGCCGCCGCCGCCGCCGACCGGGCATCAGGAGCTGGGCACCGCGGCGGCGGCGGCGGCGGCCGCGGCTTCGCGCTCGGCCATGGTCACCAGCATGGCCTCGATCCTGGACGGCGGCGACTACCGGCCCGAGCTCTCCATCCCTCTGCACCACGCCATGAGCATGTCCTGCGACTCGTCGCCGCCGGGCATGGGCATGAGCAACACCTACACTACGCTGACGCCTCTGCAGCCCCTGCCGCCCATCTCCACTGTCTCGGACAAGTTCCACCACCCGCACCCTCACCACCACCCTCACCACCACCACCACCACCACCACCACCACCATCAGCGCCTGTCGGGCAACGTCAGCGGCAGCTTCACCCTCATGCGCGACGAGCGCGGGCTCCCGTCCATGAACAACCTCTACAGCCCTTACAAGGAGATGCCCAGCATGGGGCAGAGCCTGTCACCGCTGGCCGCCACGCCGCTGGGCAACGGGCTGAGCGGCCTCCACAACGCCCAGCAGAGCCTGCCCAACTACGGGCCCCCGGGCCACGACAAAGTGCTCAGCCCCAATTTCGACGCGCACCACACTGCCATGCTGGCCCGCGGGGAGCAGCACCTGTCCCGGGGCCTGGGCACCCCGCCTGCGGCCATGATGTCTCACCTCAACGGCTTGCACCACCCGGGTCACGCTCAGTCCCACGGGCCGGTGCTGGCTCCCAGCCGCGAGAGGCCCCCTTCGTCCTCCTCCGGTTCGCAGGTGGCCACGTCGGGCCAGCTGGAGGAGATCAACACCAAAGAGGTGGCTCAGCGGATCACCGCTGAGCTGAAGCGCTACAGCATCCCGCAGGCCATCTTCGCGCAGAGGGTTCTGTGCCGCTCTCAGGGGACTCTCTCCGACCTGCTCCGGAATCCCAAACCCTGGAGTAAACTCAAATCCGGCAGGGAGACCTTCCGCAGGATGTGGAAGTGGCTGCAGGAGCCCGAGTTCCAGCGCATGTCTGCCTTACGCCTGGCAGGTAAGCCCAGGGGCAGCCGGTGAGCAGCCTGCTGGGGAATGGGCTCCAGGGGCTTGAGGGGCTGGTCCCTGCACAGCTCTGCTCTTTGCTTTGCTCCCTTCTGCCGTATCTACTTCTCCTTTCCTCTCTTTTCCTTCCATTTTCACTTTCTCTTCTTTCTTCTTTTATTTTCATCTCTTGCTTTCTCACTCCTTGACTCTGAGTTGTTACTGCCCCCTCCCATGTCATTTGCCCTATTATCAGTATGCCAACCTTTTCCTTTCCTTCTCCTGCAGTAGGAGGCAGGATCCGGGCTTAGTGTTCCCTGGAAGCCCTGTTTGTTCACGAAAACCCAGAACTGCTTTCAGCCTGTGCAGCTGAACTCTTGGGACCTCATATCTCAGTTTTCCAGGATGCCTCGTCTCCTTATGTAGATGCTTGAGACTGTTAGTGTGCCCTGCTCCTCAGAAAAGAAAAGGTCCTCCACTCGCTTCCCACCCACCAAAGCAGGCAAACTTCCTTGGGCATTGGCAGGAGGTACGCCCTTGCGGCTCTGGCAAAACAAAACAAAACAAAACAAAACACCAGCCAGGATACTACACCGGTGCCAGAACCTATGCGAGGCTTTCGTGTTAGCTCAAAAGACTTTATGACCCACTAAAAGAGCAGAGTCTGGATAGGTCCTGTATAACTGCCTACAGAAAGGAGGGTGCAAAGACGAAGGTTTGGGCTACTGCATTCTTCGCTTTGGGAAGAAAAGGGAAGAGACGCTGGAGTGAAGAACTTGCTTCCTAGCTCGCCTGTAGCCCTCCCTGGGCTGCAAGCATTTATGAGGATTTGCTGAGGTTTGCCAGGTCTCCGGGAGAGGTTAAGGAACCCTCGGAAAGAGGTGCTGAGAAAATAAGATGCGAGCTGGTTAACGCCTCTTGGCTGCAAGCAGTCTGAAAGCTCCGCCTTTGCACTAAGCGGGCGCTGCTGGTGCGCGTAGCGGGGCGGCGGGCGGGGAGGGCCAGCAGCCCACGGCAGGGGACCGGTCAACGGGCGGCTACATTGTTCTGGAGCGGGCAGGGTCCTCTGTGCCTCCTCTAGCGGCCGAGAGGCGAGGTACAGCCCTCTATTGTTCTAAGAACACTGAAACCTCCCGTGTGGGCGGTGGGTGCAAAAGCGAAAGAGGCAGCCCCGGCTGCGGCTGACACAGTTACGAGATTTTGTGCACCCAGATCCCGCTTCCAGACTGCTCTGCCCCTAGGCCTGAGCCGCGCACCCAGAGGGGCAGGGTGTCCGGACCCCTCTCCGGCGAGGGTATACAATACCCAGCTGCAAGCCTGTCCGGGAGATTTCTCCGTGCCTCTTGGCGCTCTAGAACAATTAGTGTCAGCCTTAGTAAGCATAAAGCCCGTGTTGGGGCTCGCGTGGTTTTGAATCCGCGGCTCAACTGCTCAAGTAGCTCCGGATCTGCTAACTCAGGTGTCCATTTCGGTCCCCCGGGACTTGCTTCCACCACCGAACTGGGCCTGTGGGATGCATCCTACCGTTGCTAGCAGGACTGGGGGGGGGGGGGGGTGTGTCCCGCGGCAGGATCCCTGCTCCTGAGAAGGAGGCGTTTCCGCCTACACCCCCCTCCTTTGCCCACTGGTGGATTTTGTTCACTACTCAATAACCTCCCCTGTCAATCTAAAAGGATAAACAAACAAACAAACAAACAAAGAAACAAACGGATTTGTTTCAGAGAACTCCAGTAAAAATCAGTGGGCTGCAGACACTTTTGAATGGAGTTGGAAGTCGACTTTAGTCTTTTTTTCCTCTCTCCGTTAGTTTATTCTCAATCCTCTCCTACAGTCTCCTCGGATTTGCTCCTGGTCCCTAGCAATGACAAAGCTGGGAGGGCTGGAGATTTACTGACTGCTCTCACTGTAGCAACTCTTTGTTTTAGACTCCCCCTTTCCCCAGTACAGCGGGTGCTCTGAGGGGTCTCCAAGCGTCGCCTGGCTTCCTGCGCTTGGGGGCCAGACAGAACTTGGCAGCTGCTCTTTGGGGTAGAGGAAAAGGCTGGGTGACAGCTGTTCTAGTCTGGCCTCTCTCGGAGCGCTGCCGCCCCCTCACGCCCAGCGGGCAAAGGACATGGCTGTTTGAAAACACTACAGTTCTGCCGTTGTAGGTCTTGAAAGTTAAGCCTCTCCTCGCATGGAAAACTGCAGTGGACAAGGAAAGAGTGTGGTGCCTGGGGCTCTCAGCTCCAGACTCCTGGAGAGTTGCCCAGTGACTGCTGCAGGCAAGCCTTTCACACGTGCACCGGCACCGTAATTTTCGGCGTGGACCGCCGCCGGGGGTGGGGGGGAGCGCGCTGAGGACCCCGCTTTGCTCAGACATTTAGGTGTGAGTGAGTCTGTTTTATTACCCCAGGTGAAAGGGGACAAGAGCCTTCGACTTTTTTTTTTTCATTTTATCTGACCGTTTTATCGGCAACTACAAGTGTTGAGTGGTTATTATTACATAGGAGGCTTTTCAGCATGGGGTCAGTAGATCAGTCTGTTCAGACTGCGGCCAAAGCTGGGCCGAGTAAATAGGTATTATGTGCTCAGTAGAGTGGGGAACAGAAGCGAGCAGGGGAGAAAAGGGAGGCCTTTTGATTGTTATTGATCGCTGGGAAACCCCGCTGGGAAGCATCCGGGAGCCCAGGCCTTTGGGACCGTGGGGTTAAGCGAGCCAGCGACTCCCCGGGACGGCTGTCCCATTTCCAGCACCTACACTACCTTGGGGCCACGTCCGGTCACCCATTCATATTCCCGTTCATGTTCATTCATTCAGTCGTATAGTCTCTCTCTCTCTCTCTCTCTCTCTCTTTCTCTCTCTCTCTCTCTCTCTCTCTCTCTCTCCCTCTCCCCCTCTCTCTCTCTCCCTCTAGCTCTTTCTCTGTGTGTGTCTTCCCCCCCCCCCTTTAAAGTCTTGGGTCCCATCTGGGTGGACAGGGTTCGGAGGGACACTTTGATTCGGGTCCATCTTTAGGTAAAGTATACCTAGTCAGCCCAAGGCTGGGTCTTCCAACCAGCCCATGCACCTCCTGGTCTTTCTGCTGCCTTCACAGCCAAGCTCAGGTTACGCCAGAGAGAACCCAGCGAGGTTAGGGAAGCTCAGATAGTTCAAACCTAGAAGTCAGAAAAAGGAATGCTACACACAGTGGGTGGTGAGAACAGCTAGTACTTGCAAGTAGCCAAATAGGCTGGGAGTGGCCCAAGACCGGATCCCGCTGGGCCGTTCTTGTTATCCTGGCCCCAGGACAAACTCACGCGGGTTTGAGCACACTTTCTCCCGCTTTGATCCTCAAGCGGCCTCTGCACAGCGCACAAAATCCAACTCGGAGGGACCTGGAGAACTCAGGGAAGAACCGGAGCCCATTGCCTGGTGGAGGAAAACTATAAAGATGAGGGTGGTTTTGTCTGTCTGTCTGTCTGTCTGTCTGTCTGTCTGTCTGTCTGTCTTTCCAACGCAGGAAAGCGTGGCAGCTATTGCCTTCATAGCTGAGGTCTCTGCCTCTTGGGAGCTAGGCTCCACGCTCGGCCCTCCAGGAGCCAACAGCGCGAAGAGAGCGCGACCTTCTCCAGCCCCCAAACAGTCAGGATGGAACCCACTCAATCCAGGGCGTCTAAGGTCCTTAACCAAACCACGCAGCGCCCACCACCATGGTGTGGCCGGAGCGTCGAGAGGCTCCTGCCCGGGCACACGTACGCGCGCGTCTCCTGCCGCCGCGCTACAGGTGCTTCACACGATGCGGGAGACAGGTTTTTTTTTTTTGTGTTTGTTTGTTTTTGCTAAAAAGAAGGGCTGGAAGAGAGCCTGGGCCACCCAGACGCAGCCTTTCCCGCCACTCCCAACGGCTTAAAGGTTCGGGGATCCGAGCCGGGACGCCAAACCCAACACAAACCCCGCAGAACAGACTTGTCCGCTAGTTTGCTGGTGATCGGATTAACAACTGAAAAGCTCCGCTGTCCGTGCCAGAGTCAAGTCCCCAGTCCCCCATAGAGCGCCTTCCTAACCCAGATTAGGACGGGCAGGAGCTTGCAGAGAAGGCAGGACGCGAGGGCGCGGAGCGAGCCGGAGCTGGAGGAGTCTTGGTAGCCGCGGGTAGCGGCGGATTAGAGGGGCCGCGCGCTGATTTTATTCCAGTCTTTCCACCGTGTGGTTATGTCACTTTCTCAAACAAATGTGTATATGGAGGGAGATCGATGCTGATAATGTTTAGAAGATTAAAAGAGCATTAATGCTGGCAACAATAACGTGAACGTGTGGACCCGGATTTCATTGATCTGGAACCTGATCCGGCGCGTTTCCAGTAAGTCCGGCGGCCCGCTCGCTCTTCCCAGAAGAGCGCTCGCCGGTGCCCAGGCTCCCTGGCGCTCCGGCCACGCCACTTCACCAGCTAGGGCCGCGTTCTCGGGTCTGACCGCAGCTCCTCCCGCCAGCAGCCGCTGGAGCCAGCCCCAATCTCGCCAAGGGTTTCTTAGCTTCCCCTATCCCTGTGCGAACACTGAACACTGTGCACTCCCTAGAGTGACAATTGGTGATCTGGGGAAAGAGGGTTATAGAGGAGAGAGCGCCTTAGTCTTCCCTGCCTTTGACTATTATACTTGTTCTGACGGAACTCTGGCTAGTCTCTCGCTCGCTCTCACTCTTATATCAAAACCATCCTTGAAATTCTCTTAGTTTTGAAATTCATTCCTTCTAGATTAAGTTTAGAGACAATGCGTCTAAAGCTGTCAACGAACGTGGCTTTTTAAAGATCAGAGTATCTCCCCCTCGCCCCCCCCGTCCCCCCGCCCCCCGCCCCCCTTAAAGGTTTCAATACTGAAAGTCCTGCTTGCAGACTTTGCACGGAAGCGTTAGTTGGGTTGTTAAACACAGCCTCAGTACCAAAAGCCTGGGCTTCATCCCTCAGAATGGCCTGCTCTGCAGCGGACTTATTGGGCCAACCTCTGGAAAGATCTTCTTCTCTATCTTGATCTATCACATACTTTTCCACCTGACTGTGAGCCACAGGCCTATTCTCTCTCTCTCTCTCTCTCTCTCTCTCTCTCTCTCTCTCTCTCTCTCTCTCTCTCTCTCTCTCTCTCTCTCTCTCTCTCTCTCTCTCTCTCACTGTGTGTGTGTGTGTTGTAAGGGGTGAGGGCGTTGCTCTGAGACACACATCCAATCCACCAGATAGCAAACTTTTCCTTTCCGTCTGTGGATGAGGGGGGAGAGTTACACTCTTAATTTCTTTTCTTGCTAAATGGTGGCTTGTTCTTTGAGAAGGAACATTGAGGTAAAATTTCTAGAGAGAGGTCAAGAGCTGTTTTAGTTGTTTGTAATTATATATGTATATATGTACATATATATTGAGAAAACATATTTTCCTTCAAGAGTGTCTTAGACTTGATAGAAAAGGGGCATTTTCCTACTTTGTCCAAGAAAAATGGGGGTGGGGGAGAAGAAAAGAAGGAGGTATAAATCTTGCGTTCTGCTTTGAATGTGGGAAAGAGCAAGTGGTTCTTTCCTATCTTTCCACCCTCAGCCTCCCTTAAAACAAGGGAGCAAAGTGCACTAGTCCCTAAAAGCCATGTGCTCACCAGACACCCCAAGGAGCATAGAAGGGTTCCTTTTGGAGTGGAAGGCAGCTACCCATAAGCTCTGGGTGACATCTGTCATCCTCTCCCTCTAAAGGGGTGGGGGGAGCTGAGTAAGCCTTTATTGAGTGTGTGTGTGGGGGGGTGTCTTAGAATATGTCCACCCCATTTAAAATCTAAACAGCAGGATTCCTGCTGAAATGTGTAGGGTGAGGATTAAACTGATTGTTCCACATTCTCTTTGTCCCTATAATGTCTTAGTAACAGCTATATTCTCAAGTCAAGACTGTCCACAGAGCACATGACCCTGGGCACTCTTTCCAGGAATTCATTATATGGCCATCTCTGGGTGCAAGGAGAACCTTCCCTTCAACTTCTCTGGCTTTAAAATACCCATTTGCACAGGACAAGGTGGGAACAGAGGAAAAGAGCTCTTGGGAAGAAATTACTGCTTAGGGCATGTCTGGTAGCTAGGGTTGTCAGAAAATGTCTTTGCAAAAAGTGGTACCATCCTGGGAAAACCTCCAGAGAAACAAAAATCTCAAAGGAAAAACAGAGAGATTTAGTTTCTGGGTCCTTGCCAAAGGAAGAGAAACAAAGAAGGCGTAAATAGAAATAATTGTCTGGATAAATGGCCCTGGGGAAGAGAATGAGATATGGGGGCACTTGGGCTTAAACTTCATCTGCTCCCTCTCTGGGTAGTATTTGCTTTCATCCTTTTGGGGACTCTTTTCTCCCCTTCTGAACTGAGGAGCACCATTTCCTTCAGAGAAATAACTCATCTTCATGGCTGAGTGCATCAAGAGGAAGTCTTTTGTGGTCCTCTGGCCTGTCTGGTTCAGAGACTTTCCTCCTGGTGAGAGACAATGCCACTGTTCTTCAGCATAGCCTTCCCTTTAACCAACCTTACTGCCTTTGAGGGAGGTGTTTTGATTGCCAAGTGTCAGTCAAAACAGTGGCTGCAAAAATCATATGGGTGTGTTAGGGCAGGAAAGTGGAAGGAAGGCAGGGTGTTGACTGGGTATACCAGACTTGTGACTCTGACATAGAACTGACAAGGCACAGAGACAGAGATTGTCTCACTTGGGGATCGAAGATTCCTAGAAGCTGTGGGCACTTACTATGAATACAAGTCCCCCACAGATTGTCCCAGAGGGCCAGGGGGCTCAGCATTCCTCCTTGGTGCCTTTCCCAGGGTCTATTACTCTTGCAGTAAAAGGCAGATTTTGTTTGGGTTGGAAGCACACCTCCAATGTAATTTAATCAACATTGGACTTTGGCTCCTGTAATCAAATATACATATACTTTCTCCTATAGGAAGAAAAAAATCTCTGTAACTGGTATTGACTGAAATCATGTAATTTCTGAAAGGCATCAAAAGGGAAAGGTAAAATTAAGGGGGAAACAACACGCTATTTTTGTGGTGTGCTTTGTCATTACCACAACCCAGTTACCACCTAAGAAAGGGCAAAATGAACCCTCACGGGGCTCAGAATGTTCAGCCCCTCTAGTTGCAGAATCTCAGTACAGCATCTGTACAGTCAGCCTCTCAGATCTGTATTGATAGGAAGCTACATTGACTGGCTCACCAGATCCCAGAACACAAGCTTTCTATTGCCTGACATCCTTGAAGAACCTGTCTGTCTTGCATTTCATTCCCCTCTTTGGAGAGGTCACAGGCAGTGAGATCTGGATGTGCAGTAAGCCAGTTCTTGCTTGGTAGCAATTACCAGCATATTCCTCATTCTACCCTAGAGCAGCTTGGTCTCCCTCATCTCCTAGGGTGAAGCTTTGGGCTTTGCCCAAGCTGAGTCTGTTAGGGAATCTGTTGTAAACACAGATCCATTGATTTGCATTTGTCAGAGAGTAAAGTTAAACCAGTGAAAAGAGAAGCCCTTACCCTTTTATGCAGGGCCAGGGAAACCTTTCATATTGATCCTATTGATCCAACCTTTCCCTTTAAGGAAACCACATAGTTAAAGACCCTCGTTCAATAGATTTACCCTTCGTGCTTATGATATTCCTCTAAGTGTTCTCATCTAGGATAGCTGGGCATTAAGCCCACATTCCAAACCAAACAAAAAATGACAAGGGGGATGGAAGGGGAGGGGTCAGGAGGCAGAATTGTGGGAAGTGAAATTAAATCAGACTGAAATGTATAGTGACACAGCTGGGAATGTTTTGGTCTTTGTGAGATGACATGCAGAGATAAAGATAAATTAGATGCATCTAGCATCTTTCCCCACACTCCCCTTTTCCCCCCACAAATGGAAATCAGTTTATTTGCACAGACTAGCAATGTCTTAGGAACATTATTTTCTAATGTAAGGAGATTTCAATCAAACCACTAACTTGGCTCATTTAAACTGGTTCGTGTAAAAACACTATTGTTGACACAATAATTATTGTGGTTTGTTTGTAGAAAATCAAGAATAGAATTGGTCCTTACAAATGCAATACCTTGGACTCAGTATATGATTATGGACACTAAAGCCATGTAAGAAGGGACTTCGAGCCGTAGTGAGGGTAGCAGTAGAAGCCAGTTTAAGAATGAAGTACAGGGTTTCTCCCAGAGCACTATAGATGAAATGGGAGTTTCTACGTAAGGCTTAGTGTTTCTCTTGCTTGCAGATATGAAAATGAAAGTCCTTTTGTCCCTTGAACTATTGGCACAATCCCTCTTTCTTTTCTGGCTCCCTTTTTTGTTCCACAAGTAACACCCATTCGTGATTCTTTTTTCCAGCATGGCACATGGATTATTCTCAGTTGGCTATCTCTTGGATTGTTTTGTACATTCATGTTTGTTTTATGTGATTGAAAAATATTAATGATTCCTTAGGTGAGCTAATGTATTTATCTGCTGAGTGAGTCAAAGGGCAGAGTTCAGCTATGGTTCAGGTTAATTGAACAGGAAGCAGTGGACTCTCTGGGCTGTGCTGAACAAGGGGCTAACCCCTTAAAATATCACTTTTAGCAAACACACTATTTCACTGTCCTTATCCTGGAGTCTGATATAAGAGGCACGGATTGATGTGGATTGCCTGTTTAAAAACCCAAAGCAAAGGGCAACAACTGCAGCAAAACCCGGAGTCCCCCTCCAGGAAGAAGACTTTTCTCATTGGCTAATTGCTTTATTGGTAGCCTGACCTGCAGAGCAGCTGCAGGGGCCTGGATGAAGGCTTAGGCCTTGGAATAATGTGATCCATTAGAACAGGGCAAGGCATTTTTTGTTTACTCAATTGAAGCTCCCTGCAAAGTGCCATTAACCCCAACCCCAATGTGTGTGCACTCCAAAAGCCAAAGGTCACTGCAGTCATCTGCTGGGGGAGCCCGTCTCTGCCTCTGGTGCAAGGGAAGGGGCATCTTGCTGGCACTGCCTTCCTTGGAGTTAGGCACAGTTTTTTGGGCCACTCCAGGGTTTTGACCAAAGCAAGCAGTTTCACCACTTGTTTACATTTCCCAACAGCTGAATCAAGTTATTGCTGATTAAACAGTTTTGCTCTAAGCACCAGCATGTGTGCAACTCATTAGCACACACACACACACCCTCCTCCCACTAACCCTCTATTACAATACATTACAGTAAACAGAATTGTGCACACACTGCTTTTAGCAGAAATGCAGTATGGATATACTACTTGGATCAAGCAGACAGAGCAGATAGGCACAGGAGCAGAATTAAGACTTGCGACACAGGCACTGGTAACTACAGTTCCACTTGCTGGGAGTCTCTGATTTGCTGTCAGCTTCACCACACCTAAAGCCCCTTCACTTCATGTCTAGCATCGATGCTTCCTTCCTTATCTTTCACATCGCTGCCCGTTGCAGACACTACCTTTTTAAGTTATATCACAAGGGGCCTTCCCATGCTCCTTTGAGAATCAAGCCTCTGTTCTTGTAATTCATTGCCAAGAAGAAACCAGTCAACTGTACTACCGTGAGTGAGATCTTGGACCATGGAGCCGATGAGGTTACAACATTCTGCTAAGTTGGGTGGTGTTTGGGGTGGAATGTCAGAGGAAACACAAAATGTGTGGAGGGCCAAAGAGAAGTGCTTACTTGCGGGAAAAGGCTGGCACATACATAAGCTGATCTGCAATGGTAAAATATTGTAAAGGAGGCTGGAGAGAAGGCAATACAGTGAGGGCTAGGAAGAGAAAAGTAAAGTCCTGAGCCAGGAAGGTAGACTGGAAGACTAAGAGTAGAACTGGCTGTAGCTGTATGGGATGCAAATGTTTCCAACGTGACCTCATATCCACCCAGCCAGGGGCATCAACCCCCAACCCCCAGCCGAGTGTCTGAGGGTCGGTTACAGCCTCCACACTGAAAAGGCTTCAGCACCATGAACAGCGCCATAGAGCCACCCTCCAGCTGCCTTCCCTGGCTTCCAGGACCCTCAGCCTAGACCATGAGGTGTGCTGGAGTGAAATCTGAGAAGGGGCATGACTCCAGCCCTACAGACTTCCGTGCCCAGAGGGGGAAAACTGGGTCTCAGATTTTCTTCTCACGTTGGTTTCTGGAGTGAGAAGATGCTTAAAAAAAAACAAGAAAACCCCACCTTGCCTCCCAAGGGAGAAGGGCAGGACATCTGTGCAAGGAAGCAAGTGGGGGTTGTCAAGAGTTAGCTTTTTTCTCCATGTCATTGTGGAAGGCAGTGATTGACACTCTCAACATGGTTTTTAAGATCTAAGGTTTCTTCTAAGCTCTATGCCTTATTGCCCTTTTCCCCCAGGTATATACACAAATGGATGCTTTGGCTCTCCACCTGCAATACTGTTGGCTTTTGAAAACCCAAGCCCCATCATATTAAGCAACATTCTGACAGTAAACCAGCAATGATGTTTCAAAGAGACCCAATTATAAGACACCAACTCCTATAAACCTAGAGTCCAAGTTTAGCTGGTCAAGAGTCGCTGGTGATGGGGCTGTGTTTAAGGAGCTATTTGCTTCCAGGTGCTCCCCGAATACAGAAAGAGCCAAGAGCCAAGATGTTGAGGCTACTCATTGGAGAGTGAGAGCTGACTTTAGGGGCTGACTTCTGACTCTGAGTCCTGTTGGTCAATAATTGCATATTTTGCATCTCTCTGGCTTTTAGTCAAATATCCATTGGATTCCCCAAACTAACTAACAAATAAAGCCTTCTTTTGCTTTATTTTAAGGCATTCCAGTCCTGGCTTAATCTATCACTAATTGATGGTCAGGGAGGCAGAGCCTAGGGACAGAAAAGTGTCTCCTTTTCAAGAACACCAAGTGCATAAAAAATGAGTTTCTTTTCCTCTGGCAATTCATTTTAAGGTTGCAGGTGGCTCTTTATGATGATAACTGATTATATCTAAAAACTAGTCTTGAGAGTGTTCAGAAAGCTCTGACTAACGTGGTTTCTTCAAGCTGTATAATCTCAATTTTCAGAAATCCCTTTCTAAGCAAGTATTGTGTTATGCTTTTAATCTTTTCTAGTAAAACATTGACAGTCACCATAGCCCCTTTAAATATCTCCTCCTCCTCTTCTGCTGCTTCTTCTTCTCCTTTCCTCCCTTCAGGTATAACACTGCAAGATGTAGTCTGAATTCCCTGTCTTTGTGGTAGACTCAGTATGGCTTTT
This sequence comes from Pachyuromys duprasi, assembly GCA_028658305.1. Classification (NCBI taxonomy): domain Eukaryota; kingdom Metazoa; phylum Chordata; class Mammalia; order Rodentia; family Muridae; genus Pachyuromys; species Pachyuromys duprasi. The sequence continues at coordinate 134,754,519 of CM053764.1, forward strand.
AAAATATGCTTTGACAAGATGTCACATGGTAGAGCCTTTTCTATAGTCTTTGACTCTAAACATGGAATAAAATAGCTACATACCTTTCCAAATCAATGGCACAGACTCCTGACTTTGAGATATATAAAACATTTTTTTCACTTGCCTCCTACTGTGTACCCAATTCCATCTCAGGTCACAGTGAAGTCACAAGAGCAGTTTATATTCACCCTCAGTGTCTTACCCCTGACCCTTTCTTCAATTTTTCTAAAGAGGGAGGAGAGTGGTCTTGGTACTGAAGGCTAATTCCTCTGACTTGTTCTGAGCTTCTGACTCTCCTCCCTCCTCAGGACCCTACCCTTCCCTCCACCTCTCCCTTTCCATTGGCTCCATCACATCAAGCACTTTCAGGCTCCCCACTTCTGTCTCCTTTTTTAAATGCCCCAATCCCATCTTAGCCTATCTCCTCCATTTCTCTAAAGAGCTGTTGAAGCTCAGTTTGTCTCTTAACTGTGTGGTTAACCTCAGCCCTTGGCAGTCTGACCCTAGTCATTCCTAAATCCTCAGCCTGCTTCCACTTATCCCACAACTGTCTTTGTAACTGAAGTTCACACTGCATTTCTTATCTTAACCTGGCCTCTCTGCAGAATCTGACACTGTTGGCCACCCTCATCCTTAAACTTTCCCCCACTGATTTCTGACATACTACTCTTCCTCTCTTCTCTTTCTCCTTCTCCCTTACTACATCTGGGTACACCTTCCCAGCCTCCTTTTCTAGCCTCCTCCTGCCCTGTCCCTCTAGTGCAGTGTTTTCCTTAGGCTGTTTGACTTTTTTAAATTTATTATTATTGTTATTATTTTACTCATTACCCTGGAAAACTGAAGATCTTTCATTTTTTTTAAATATTTTAGTTTAAACTTTGAAGTTGAATACAAAATAATGAGTTTCATTATTTTGAGTTTCATTGCAACATTTTTATAACCCATTTTATGAGTTTCATTGTAACATTTTTATAAATGTATGTCATTACCTTTGCTCTCTCCTCACTGCTCTCTCTTCCTCTGTTTTCACAGCCTTCCCCCCCCCCCGCTTCCTCCCATATAATTCCTATCATGTGGCATATATTCGATTACCCTCATTTGACTTCAGTCCTCCTCTTCTCCTTTTCTAGTTCTCTTTCTAGTTCATGCTCTATGTGTGTGTGCGCCTCTATGTGAGTATGCATATCTATGTTTTCACGTGTATGTGCACGTCTGTGTATGAACGTGTGTTTGTATGTACATTTGTGTCTGTGTCTCTGTGTATATGTTTGTGTGAGTGTGTGTCTCTGTGTGTGTATGCTTGTGCTTGTCTGTCTCTGTGTGTATACATATAAATCTAGACTCCACATGATATTTGTCTCTGGGGTAACATAATGCATTTGTTACCCATTTTCTAGCAAGTATCACAACTTTATTCTTAGTGTATATGTGCTATATTTTCTTTATCCATTTGTCTGTTGATAGTAATTTAGGCTATAATTCTTCAGCTATTGTGGCTAGTGCAGCAATTAACATATGTGTGTGGTATCTCTATAGGACACTGGTCTAGAATTCTTTGGTATATCCTCACTCAGGAGTGTTATAGCTGTACCCCAGGGTAGTTTTATGTCACATCCAGAATGACTCCGGGGATATATCTGACTGAGGTGGCAAGACAATAAAGAAAATACAGCCCAGACACACAGACAGAAAGGCTAGGGTTGGGTGGTTTGGGCTCTCTAATGGAGAAGCCATAGCACCCCTGAAGTTCAGAGTGTTTATTACATGGAGCTGATCTGGGAGGCGGCGGGGTTATTACATACAGGTGAACAAGGAAGTGAGCTTATGATGTACAGCTGGATCAAGGAGACAGGCTTAGCTAACCGTGGTGTAAGCAGTCTCTATAGGGAGCAGGGTCCAGGCTATAAATATCCAGGGGAGTAAGCTATGGTGGACATTGTCTGTGCAATTTACCAACATCCACACAGAAACGAGGAGGAAAGGCTTTGCCATTTCCACGTGGGGCCGGGACCTCAGGGTCTTTGGCATGGCCCATTCACATCAATACACACCCACTCAGACCCCTCACACACTCAAGGCCTCCTACAGTTCT
>CM053764.1:134756731-134961761 GCA_028658305.1 Pachyuromys duprasi
ATTGAACACTTTTCAAATATTAATTGGCCATTTGTGTTTTCTCACCCTGGAAGATCTTGTCGATGTGGTTCATATCTCTCTATACCAAGGACTTCAGGTCTCTCTCCAGCCCTGGTATCTCTCCTTCTCTCTCTCAAGCTCCAGGAACCTGTTTCCATCTGCATTGGGACATCTTTGCCTAAATGACCTGGAACACAATTTATCTTTGAGTGAACTTATTTACTTAATCTTCAGGCTTTCTCACCACCACCATCAAATTTATTCAGAGACTTTTAGTCAGTCTTTAAATAACAGTGCCACATGTACAAACTTTTTAAATCTACAAGTCAGATGTCAGCTTGAATTCTTTCTTTTTCTTCTTTTCCCATAAGTCAACCATAAATTAGCCACATAGAGTATACGTTTCCAATATCTCTGTCCGTTGCTCACTTCTGCTATTGGCCCAGTTGGGACTACCTCCACCTGACTGGCTTGTCTCCAGTGTTCCCTCTGTCATCCATTCAACAATGCTTAAATTAGAGTGATTTTTCTAGAATCCAAATCTGACCCCATCTTTAAAACTCTTCTTATCTTGAACAAGTTCCACATCCTTGAGTGGAACACATGGCCTCTGTGTGTTCTGACGTGTGATTGCCCCCCTCACCCCTCCAACACTCACTCTGGGTTAGACACTGCTCTTTCTGTGGCTCCTCAAATATCACACCGATGTTTCTGCCCAGAGCATGTTTCCCCTCACTCAACACACTGAAACCCAACTTCAGGCCTTGTCTCTAAGATGTGTGCCCCGGTCTCCTAAATTGGGATAGCTCTGAACTCCCCTTCCTGTTGCATTTGGAACACAGCGAGGACCACCTGTTCACTTGGCAGTGTGACCCTATTTGATTAAGTTTGAGAGAACAGAGGTTAGGTACAGCATACACTAGGTGAGTAAATATTTGTGAATAAATTTAGAAATACTTTATAGGATACGTCTTCTGCCCATTATTGATACCCTCAAATTATTACGTAATATTCTGGAAAAAAACTTAATCAGAACTGTCCCATCATTTAGAAGTATTGAGTGTTTTTCACTATCAAGTTCTTAGCAATACTCTTTTCTTCCAAAGCTAACATACTGACGTAAGAATTTTTAAAGGAAGTCTTAGAGCAAAGTCTTTTTTTTTTTCTTTTCTTTTCTGGTGTTTCAAGACAGGGTTTCTCTGTAGCCCTGGCTGTCCTGAAACTTACTCTGAAGACCAGACTGGCCTTGAACTCACAGAGATCTGCCTGCCTCTGCCTCCCTCCTGAGTTCTGGGATTAAAGGTGTGCGCCGCCTCTGCCTGGCTTTAGAATGAAGTCTTAACCAGGACTTCAGATTACAGCAGTGAGACTAGTACAGAGTGTTTGTCCCATTTCCCCCAGGCCTCTCTTCCCCAGGCCACCAGCTCTAGCCAGGCAGTTCTGTTCCCGCTCCTGTGTTGTCCTGTCTATCATGACCACGTGTTTGCTTTCCTCACCTGGAATGGTTCACCTCCCCTCCATCCTTCCTTTCCTCCATTCTCCCCTAATGAAGTCCTTCCAGCTGAGCTGACCTATTCTTTTCTTTCACTTCCCTGCACTTCTAGATATAGTCATCTGCCTCAAATTGCACAATACAGCTTCTTAGCTCATTTTACATCGCTTTAGTTTTTTTCCCCACCGAGGCTCCCCTTTCTGTGGCTCTAGGGGGAAAGTCATATTCTTGTTATCCATGGCCTTACCCACAGGAGGCAACATTTTTCGAATCACTCAGAGCTTTAGAATCTATTAATTGCAGTCATCCTGAGAGTAGATTGTGTATGTTTGCATATGTCTATCATTGTAACTTTTCTTCTTTTTCATTACTGGATATTGAACCCATGCTCCTATGCATGTTAGGCAAGCACTCTACCACGGAGCTATAGTACCAGTCCTTGTCAATTTTCTAGCAGCTCTTGTTAAATGGATCTTCTTTTCTAGAGGTGGTAAGACAATTGATAGAAATATTTGCTTATATAATTAAAAATGGATTTCAATGTTAACCCACAATGAGATATAAGCCAGTCTAATGTGCTAAAATAGTGCTTATGATGGCTTGGTTACTAGCAAAGGCTGTTCTGCTTCTCTCCTAGGCTCGAAATGGTTTAAATACCCCTCTGTCCATGCTCCTGCCCCTCCTCCTGCCTCTTCTCCTCTTCTTCCTCCTTCCTCTTTTCTCCCTTCTCCCCTTGCTGATCTTTTAAATAAATATATATCACATGTATTTATTTATTCTGTATATCTATAGTACATGTTTCCATGCATACGAGCACACACATGTGCCATGATGTGGATGGAAGTCAAAGGACAGCTAGTGGATTTGGGTCATTATCTTCCACTGTGTGGGTCTCAGGGTCCATTCTGCTGGTCCTTCCCCTTGCTGATCTTACAGAGACAGTGAGAGCAGCAAGGTGCAAAGTGCGATGAATATTCTTTGGGTTTGGAATCATAAAGGCTCGTGTCTAACTGAGCCTTTGCATAATTCTAACTTCATCTCCCTGAACCTCAGTTTTCTCCTTTATAAAATGGGAATAATGGGTTCACCTTGGAGAGCACATGTTAGAATTAGACATAATCCATGGAAGGTAACTGTCAGATAACAGAGAGATGTATCTTCATGGTTTCCTCACAGAATCCCCTGCCTAGCATAATGACCCAAGAGGCACAAATGCCTTTAGATGTTGAGGGGAAAGAAAGCATTGAAGAAGGGATTTTATTGAAGGTCTGATGGGACCTGACAGTGAGCACTTATTTCTCATGTGTCTGTAGGAACAAGCTAATATAGGGAGGTCCCAAATGGGTTTGCCCATGCACAACAATGGCAGAGCTAAAACGCTCAAGCTACAACTGTCTCTGTCATCCCACCAATGAAAGTTCACATGGCTGAACCCAGAGATAGAGGGGAGCCCATTATTGGGTTGCATGGCAAGATCAGGGTACAGAAGAAGGCAAGGGATCAAAGCTTTCAAATTTGTCTTGGTACTCTATCTCATGATACATATTCTGGCTCATTTGTTCCCATAGGAAGATACTCTCTTAGTGACATATGAACATCAAGAGATGTCTACCAAAATAGCTCTAATGCTGGCAGCAGAGAGAAGGTAAATGTGAAAGCAGAAGTGCTTGATGTTCGTAAGGACATCCAGACAACCAGCAGCTGTGTCTGTGGGCACTCTGCCGACGTAGGATACTCCTGACCTTCCTTACCTGGATCACAGCAGCCAGAGACCCCAAGATTTGCCCTGCTTTATTTTCTCCTTAGCCTGCCACAATGCCTAAGGCACAGTTAGTTAACACTCAGGAACTGCACATGACTAAATGACCCCAAGGTCACACAACTGCAGTGTGCATTGGGTGTTGGTGAGACTGGAATTTCCTTCCAGCCTTCACTGGGGCGGGAGGTTGTATTGTTGGATATGTATTTTATGGTTATTTATTTTGGGAGTTAGATCGTGGTTATTCTGTACTAATAAAACCAAAACAAAGATGCAGACACTGTGTAGAGTTTTGCAATGACTATAGAAGCCTTTGGAGGCAGTAACCACGAGATATACTCATTTATAACTCTACCAGTGTCTTGAGTTTTGTTTTGTGTTTAAGCTTCAGGTTCTACTTCTGGACCATATACTTTTTTTTAAGTAGTAAGCAGCATTAAAAAAATGCTTTAGTGTTTTGTTGCAATTCTCCATGCAGGTGTTAAGGGATGTCTTACATTAGTGAGCATGCCCCCAGATAACGTGCTCATTTGCGTTTTCATCTCTGCCTGTCTCCTAATGGTCTGGTACACAGAGGGCTACTTGAGCTGATTTATATGGATGTCAGCTGCTCTCATTTGTGCATACTTAATTCAGAGAGGTGATACCATTGATTCCCTAGACCTGTATTCCAGGACATGGTACAAGCATAGCTATTTCAGCTGCTCTAACTACATTGTCTGAAAAAGGAAAACACTTTAAACCTCTAGAAGTAATTTTGACAGACATTTCACCATGCTCTGTATTACTCACATAATTAAATTCTCTTTACTTCAAGGTCTGTTTAAAATTAAATTAGAGAATATTTTCAAGTTCCATTGGGTAGATAACTTTGTTCTGCACACACATGAAATAGTACCTCTGACCTATGAAGCAAAACTCCTCTTTCCCAGGTGTCCTTGCTTGCTTCTCTGCTGCTGTTGACAAACACCGTGTCTAGAAGCATCTTGGGGAGGAAAGGGTTTATTTGGCTTACAGGTTATCATCCATCATCAGGGAAAACCAGGGCAGACACTCAAGGCAGGAACCCAGAGACAGGAACTGAAGCAGAGACCGCAAAGGAATGCTGTTTACTGGCTTGCTTAGATAAACTTTCTGTGCAGCCCAGGCCACCCACCTAGGGCTCCCACTACCCCAGTGGGTTGGGTGGCTTTCCATCAATTTGCAATTCAGAAAATGCTCACAGGTCAATATGACCTGTTGTGAATATAGTTTGTAAATTCTTTTTGTGGGACTCCTATTTGGTACACAAGGTGCAAATCCCAATGTCCCCCATCTTTGGCAAGGAGACACAGGGCTGGCCTTAACTCTGAGCTACCCTCCTGCAGGCAACACTCTTCTTTTATCCTGGTTCTCACCAAGATAACCATCCCATTGATCCTTTTTTGGTGTTAGAAAGGTGATTGGAGAGCTGGCATTCCTTAAGCACTGGATTTATGCTTGAAAATGGTCCCAAAGAAGTGCTCTGTGACATTCCCTTTGGACGATATAGACTTCATTAGAATACTCAGTCTTATAAATTCTTTCGGGTTTATTCTATTTGTCTCTGGGATTAGATAAGGTGAGTGGATGTATAGAGATGCTTAGAACAACCAATGTGTAGCAAATGGTTGTTGGCTGCTAAATGATACTATTCATTGCTAACCTTGTATAGTAAGAGACTTTGCCTCAGCGGCTCCTGCATGGGGGTGGAGGGAAGAGAGAGACAGAGAGAGTTCTTTGGCATTGCCACTGAGAAGATGAGCATGGGAGTTCATCCCAGTTTTTCTTGGCCACCATCAGTAACTCTGTAGCCTCCGGTACACCACTTCTGCCCTCTAAAGACCTAGGAGATTTTGATGTCCACTTTAGTCGGTATGTAGATTGAAAGAGGTATTTTAAGGATGCTTTGTGCCGGCATATTCATCTCTGTAAAGGCACCTGTTACACCTAGAGACATCTGTTCTCCTGAGTAATGAGTGTCACTTTCAGTGGTAACTTGATGAATGAGATCTCCAAAATGGACATTCCCACTCCTTACATTCCCAATACCTCTTCAACACTTTGTTGTATAGTTATATATACCCTTTGGCTAATGGAGCTCACTGGGCTCACATTTGAGCCCAGAAGTCAAATGTGCACACAATGGATCCAGCCAACTTCTTACAGGCTCGTGCTGGGAGGAAATAAGTCCATCTCACAAGTGTTCTGCAAGTTGGACCAACATTCTCCACTGGATATATAGAAATTGTTACTGAGGCAACAAGGTTCAGTTTATCCTCATCCATAATGATTCCAGCGTAGGAATGAGGTCTTAATAGAGTGTCACTTTCATCAACACCAAGGGGGTCTTGGGGCTCCTGGTTCTTAGGAGAATGGCTCCTTCTTTCACATCTCTCCTGGTTTCAGCTTGTCCAAGTCCTGCCTGTTTGCCATGCTGACCAAATCCATTCAACTGTCTTTGAAGTGCTCCTCTTTGTTTCCATGAACATGAATCTCAACAAGAAAAAATATATATACGGCCATCTCTTTTCTTGAAGCCACAGCTTATTTGCTTATGTAAGATGGTGAAGCCAGGGACTCTGAGTTGTCAGTGTTCCAGCCTGTGAAAACAGCCTCCAGAATCCCTGCCTGACCCTGAATTACTCCCAAGCATTGACTGCCCTGGTGGTTTCATGGCCACACTATTTCATATTCATTAGTGTTTTCATGAAAAATTACAACGCTAATTAGAGCAGCTTCCAGTTAATTCACTTGATGATTCATTACCTCTCTCTCCTCTCTCGGTGTTCTGCATGTGGTCATCCTGGAGAAAGCATCCGAAGGGTAATTACAGTTGTATTCCCTGAGTGATCGCCTAATGCCATTAGTTCTATCCACCTGCACAGGCCAGCAGCCATGACAGGGTCTGCTTACAGCTGCACCCTGGTCCCTGCCCTGTCCAGAGAGATGGAAGAAGGGAAACCCACAGTGAGGGCCTGTGCTGAACAAGGCATCCAGGACAGCAGAGGGAATTGGAGCCTCAGAGAGAAGGAAGCCTGGGAGCTTTGGCATATGAGCATCATCTAGTTCCTTCTGCAGCTTGGAGTAAGGCCAGGATGATGGGCATTCACACTTTGAACTAAGCTTGCATGTGGCCAGCCTAGACTTTTTCTTCTCAAAGCTCTGCTATTTTGTTCTTCTTAGTAAGAAGTTTGGGGAGGCCTATTAGTGTGGCTGCTATTGAAAAAAAAAAAAAAGCAAATAACTGTTGAAAAGGATGTGGAGAAATTAGAGGCTTATGTACCACCAGCATGAATAGAAAATGCTGAGGCTGCAGTGGAAACAGAAAGGGAGCTCAAATTAATATTTTGCTTGGAAATGCTACCTCTAGATCCATATTTCAAAACAACAGAAAACAAGGTCTCAAAAAATGCACACACACACACATGTTTTTTGCAATAGATGAAAAGTGGAACTTTAGAGTTCATCAGCAAATGAATGGGCAAACAACATGCAGTACATACACGTGTTGAACTCTTACCTCGCCTTTGAAAGGAAGGACATTTTGCCAGGCATGGTGGAACACACCGATGTGGTGGTGGCAGGAGATTGTGACTTAGAGACCTGTCTGGGTTACAGAGTAAGACCTTGTCTGAAAGAAAGAGAGAGAGAGAGAAAGAAAAGAAAAGAAACTGATTCATGGTGTATGGGTGAGCATTAAAGACTCAATAAGCCATTTACTGGAAAGCAACTACTGTATGATTTTGTTGCTAAGTGTCTAGCATGGTGGGGTCTCATAGAATCAAAAAGCAGAAACCAGGTAGGGGTGGTGTATGCCTGTAGTCTCAGCAGTTGAGAGGTGAAGGCAGGATGATCCAGGAACTCAAGGTCATCTCAAGTTCAAGGCCAGCCTGCTCAAAAAAAAAAAAAAGTCAGAAGGAAAGAATGTGAGAATGAATAAAATGGTGTTTGTCAGGGAGGAAGGAGAACAGAACTGCTTAGTGGGCTACAGTGTTCTGCAAGATGATGGAGTCTGCACAGTGTTCACACAGGTGACACTATCATGTTACTGTGTACTTAAAAACACTTAGGTTGAGAGCTGAGTGTGGTGGTGTATGCCTGTAATCCCAGCATCGGCAGGCGAAGACAGTAAGATCAAGTATTTAAAGAGCAGCCTGTGCTACATTAAGAGACCCCATCTCCCTCACCCCAAAAGCATGTGCGTGCGTATAAGTTGCTAAATTTTATGTAATATGTGATATAGTTAACATAAAGAAAAATGTAATTATATTGTAGTGGGTGCTCAATTTTTAAAAATAGAAAACAAAGTTCTGCTATGACATTATGGTTCTTTTTCAGCTTACCTAGTCAATTGCATTAAAATCTCATTCTTGGGGCTGGAGAGATGGCTCAGTGGCAAAGAGCACTGGCTGCTCTTCCAGAGGAGAAGTTCAATTCCCAGCACCCATGTGTCGGTTCACCACTGCATAAAACTCCAGTCCCAGGGAATCAATCCTGTATCCTCCTTTGGTGTCTTTTGGCCCTGCGTGCACATGTGCACATACATACACGCAGGCCAAACACCTATACACACAAAATAAAAATAAAAAATTTTGTTTGTATAAAAATCAAAACATAGTTGTGATAAAGTCCTCTTTGCCTGCTCCCCTTAATCCCTTTCTCCTAGGTTACTTCTCTGAGGTAAGCTCTATTTGGCCTGCAAAGGTATCTGCCAATCCAGGCATGTGTTCATTTATCTACATATATACTGGGAGAGGTTTTACTATGCAAGTATATTTGTGTTGATTTACTATGAGGAGTTCACAAAGCCCACATCATTCCAGGACTACTAAGATTCATCAAAAAAAAAAATGTCTATCAGGAAAGATCTGGGGGGGTGGGGGGGATGTACTAGAACTCCACAAGGAGAGCAACAGAACCAAAAGATCTGGGCCCAGGAGTCTTTTCTGCAACTGATGCTCCAACCAAGGACCATGCATGGAGATAACCTAGAACCCCTGCACATATGTAGCTCATGGCAAAATCAGTGTCCAAGTGGGTTCCTTAGTAATGGGAACAGGAGCTGTCTCTGACATGAATTCAGTAGCTGGCTCTTTGATCACTTCCCCCTGAGAGGGGAGGAGACTTACCAGGCCACAGAGGAAGACAGTGCAGCCAGTCCTGATGAGACCTGATAGGCTAGGGTCAGACAGGGGGAGGAGAACCTCCCCTATCAGTAAACTGGGGAAGGGGTATGGGAGGAGAAGAGGGAGGGAGGGAGGGCAGGATTGGGAGGGGATAAGGGGGTGCTACAGCTGGGATACAAAGTGTACAAGTCATAATAAATAAAAAAAATTTTAAATGTCTATCAACTTCCACTTAGAACGAGAGTCACCCAACATCAGTCTGTAGCACAGTTTAACACAGAATTAGTAATTTCACTTAGTCATTGTACTGATAGATGGCAGGACAACCTTTATTACTGTCCTTGTTTGAGATGGAGTCCTCCTGTTTGGTCTAGGTTTGCCTAGAAGATATTCTCCTACCTCAGCTTCCTGGGTGCTGGGATTGCAGGTGCAGAGCAACCAAAGCAAGTGATAAGGCTGTTGCTCCTATGGGTTCTTTTAATTGATAAACCACTTTGCATGAGTACCTTACGTATACTAGTGTGGAGGCTTTCTGTCTTAGACATTAAGAGATGAGATACCCTGCTCCTCCACACCTACCAAAAAATGCAGCCCCCTTTTCTTCCTCATAGTAGACAGATTAAAATAGAGATTGTGGTTTTTCATGTTACTTTTCATGATCTCTGGTGGATATGGAGATATTTGCATACTCTCCAGCAGCACACATTTTCCTTTGACAGTGTCCTATTCCCATCCTTCATCTTTCTCTTTTTTTCAATAATCTTTCTGTTCTTCACATATTCTTTGTACAGATCCTTTGTATTTTTAAAAATGTTCTCCCATGCTAATTGGTTTTGGTTGAGGTTGGTACTGGTTTTATTCCCTTTACTTTTGATACTTTCGGATGAGCTCAAGCTGTCCTAGAACTTCCTATGTAGCCCAGGCTAGGCATGAATTCAAGATCCTTGTGCTTTGGTCTCTAGAATTTTAAGTGTCTACCATCATGCATGTTCCCATGCTGTTTTATGAAACCTAATGTATTACTTTCTTTTCTCTTATAAATCACCATAACTTATAGAAGAGTTTATCTGAGCTACAGGTACAGAGGGTTAGAGGCCATGATGATGGGGAAGCATGGCAGCAGGTGGCAGGTACAGTGTCCAGAGTAGAGAATGTACATTTTCAAACACAAGCGTGAAACAGAGCAAACTGGTGCCCTTAAACTCTCAAAGCCCTCACCCAGTGATACACCTCCTCCCATAAGGCCACACCTCCAAACCTCCCTGAATAGTGCCACCAACTGTGAACCAAATCTTCAAATACATGAGCCCATGGGCGATGGTCTCACTCAAGCCACCACATCTAAGAAGGGTTCTTTTAACTTTGTTTAGGTCAAGTTAATATTGTTATTATGGTTGTTGTTTTACTTTATGTTCTCCTCCTAGGTGATTTTTAAACATGTGGGTCTTTAACATATCTCCAGTTTCATTTTATAAGTGGGATAAAGTTGAGATCAAACTAGCCTCCCTCTCACATGAAGAGCTGCTCAGTCCAGAACTACTTTCTTTTTTTTTTTTTTTCAGAACTACTTTCTGATCATTCTTTTCTTCCCTGTTATTGGAAATGCCTCTTAATCACACATTAAGTTCCCTTATACACTCGGGCCTATTCCGATACATCTGCTCTGTCCTGTGGATATGTTGGCTGCTCTGCCGGCATCATACCTTTAATGACCTTTGCTAAAAGTATCTTTAGCTTGGCTAGGACTTATTTTTCATCCTATCTTTTGTTTCTGTGTTTGCTCTGCCTTCCATACCCTTCTACTGTTTCAGAGAATTTTAGAGCAAGCTGTAATTTATAAATGATTTAACTCTTCCAGATTTGTGTATAGGTCAAAATCCCATTTATTCCAGTCTTTATGTCTTCCTTAAGGGAAAAAGAATTTGAGATTTGTCCTTTCCACTGTTTGGTTAAAGTCATTAGTAGTTACTCATTACTGTTGTGAAGGGGAAGTTTTTGTTATTTCTGGTATGTAGGGAAAAAAAGCTATAGCCGTTTCAAATGTATTATTGTGAAGTGAAATATAGTACATAACACATTGGTGTGTAACATTGTTCTGGAGAAGAAATGAACAAATGCCAGCTTGCCTCAGACAGAGCAATCACAAACCAAAGACAAACAGGGACACCACCAGATTCTAGCCTGGTGAAGAGTGAGCTTTGTTGTCCCTCACAGGAACATGGGTAAGGGATTACTTACAGGAGCAGAAATGACTCAGACAGTAACATCAGTAACAGCCCATCCCAGTATTTGTGAGAGCTCACAAAATCTGAGAGCCTGGAACACACTGCACAGCCCACAGGCAGCTCAACAAGCTGGAGGGTGTCTTTTCCATACGGCTCAATTGGTCTGAGCCTCTTTCAGGCAATGATACGAACCAATTCCAGGAAGCATTTTATCTCACGTTGTCCTTGCTGCTTATCTACCCTTGCAGAGGGAGGAGCTTAGTGCTTCTGGTCATTTTCATGGACTTCTAGAGGCCTCTGCGTTGTTTACTTCCTGAATTTAAGGAGCTTCCCTATCGGAGAAAATGTTTCACCTTTCCTGAGGACATTATGTTGTTTGACCTTTTCTAACAGTCAGTGCCTTTACAAGCTTCCCTCCAAGACAGAAGTTTTTAATATCAGAGGAAACAGATAGACAACACAAACACACAAACACATGCTTAAATTCTAAAGCAGATTGAATATTGCCCGCACTCTAGAGGGAATACATGACGTTCTTTATCAAAACTCCTCAGAGACCAACAACATCCTCAGTAGTTCAGCAGGTATTGCCTCTTGATTTGTTTTGCCATTTAACACTCACGTGTGTATCCCTAACCACTATAATTTAGCTTTTCTAGTTTTAACATTAAACACATGTATGTAGATTATCTTGGTGTATATTTTTATGTGTCAGCGTTCTTTTTTATCTGAAGCTTTTTTTTTTTTTTTGCTGTTACGTGTCATTTTGTGTAGCAATTATCCTTTCTTTCCAAAGCCATTCCATCAAACTAGTATGCCACAACTGAACGGTTGTCCTTTTGGTGAACTCATAGGTCATTCCTAACTTTATCATCAACAGGAACACTCCCGGATACCCTCTAAATGCATGCATATACCCGAAATGTACACAAGCATGTATTTCAGTAGAGCTTTGGATTTCCTCAAAAGTCCCTGCAACCAGGACTTAAGGATGGGTAGTCTATTTTTGAGAAGGGATTCTAGAAAACGCTAGAGTGGTTCTCAACCTTCCTAATTCCATGACCCTTTAATACAGCTCCTCATGCTGTGGTGTCCCCCAACCATAAAATTATTGTCTTTGCTACTTCATAACTGTAATTTTGCTACTCTCCTGAATCATAATGCAAATATCTGATGTGCAGGGTGTCTGATGTGTGACCCCTGTGAAAGGGTCATTTGACCCCCAATGGGGTCGCTACCCACAGGTTGAGGACTGCTGCACTAATAGAAGGATGGAAGCATGACAGAAAGCCCAGGGAGAGTTGTTTTATGACATGCATTCCCACTGTCAGTAACTGGAGCTTGACCTTCAGCTACACTCTGTATCATGCCATAGAAACCACACAGTATGGATTTTTTTTTTCAGTTTTGGTGGTGGATAAGCACATAAAATATATTCAATGCCGACTATAAAATTTAATGCAACTCTCCACAGCTTCTGTTCTGAATGCCCATTCTAACTGTATGGGAATTCGCTGGGTTGTGTAAATTTAAGTTTTAGGTCTAGTTAATTTTGTTCTGTGTTTATTTACTTACTTATTTTTTAAATAATAAAGTTTATTTTAAGAAAGGAAGAAAGAAATAGCAAGCATGCCTATATGCACACACACCTGAGTGATGTCTGAGCTAAGGGATCCAGTTCATCTGAAAACCCTCACTATTTATTGATTGAGAATTTTAGAAGGGGTGCCCTGGTCTTGTCTATGGTCAGAGTAGGGTCTAGCATACACAGAAAGGCTTCAAGCAAGGAGATGACAGTGCTGGCTGCTACCTGTGGCATTTGCTAGTGATGCCAGCATGAACTATTGTGGTGGGCACCCCAAGAAGCAAGTGCCTGAGCCCAGCACAAGCTGCTGAAGAGGAGTCTGTCCCAGAGCAGAAGGCCAGTCATAGGGCCCATAGGTGTTCATCTACTTCGGAGTCTGTCCAGCCCTCCCCACACACATTCCCAACATTCATTGAGTTGGCTCCCTACTGGCCCTAGCCTTGCAGCTCTTGAAGATGAAACACTTTTACATTTCTTGTCATTGTAGTGTGTGTGTGATTGACATTTTAATTTGCAATTCCTAGATTAGCAATAATAAAAATGTTAGTAACTTTTTATGTACTTATTGGAAACTCTGGTTTCTTCTGCGCAGTGCCTGTTGTAGTCCCTATTTTCATATTAGGATGTCTGGGTTTTGCTTATTGATTTCCAGTAGATTTTATATATTTTGGCGTCAAGCCCTTTGCCAATAACATGTATGGCAAATATCCATGGCTCTCTTTCTGCTCTTATTATTGTCTCCAGTAAACAGACAGTCTTAATTCTAATGGGTCCTAATACATCATTTTCTTTTGGATTAATACTGAGTCTTAAGAGACCTTTCCTGGGATTATAAGATATTATCCTGTATTATTTTTTTCTGAACATTTCTTTTTTGTTGTTTTATGATTATTTGTTTCGTGGTATCGGTGCTAAGATTTGTGATCCATACAGAACTTGTGTTTTGTGTAAGAAATGAAAAAGAGGTTTAGAATGCACCCAGCATGGCATTGGAAGACAAATCAGGAGGTAAAGCACTCACTGTGTAAGCATAAGACTGAGTGTCCAGAATTCACATAAAGCCTAGTGCAGCCATCCAAGTCTGCAATCCCAATATCCCACAGTGAGATGGGGAAATAAACACAAATCAAGTATTCATGTGTTCAAATCTTCCTTTGTGCTCTTGTGTGTGTTCTGTTGGTCTAGAGTTGTGTGCTTTCCCCATGTGGCACTATGCCCTGGGTAGATGGCACAATGTGGCTTTGTGAAGAACTGTTTGGGCATTCTCTCTCTTTTCTTTCTTTCCCTTTCCTTTCTTTCTTTCTTTCTTTCTTTCTTTCTTTCTTTCTTTCTTTCTTTCTTTCTTTCTTTTTTTGAGACAGGTTTTCTTTGTGTGCCTGGATTATCCTAGAACTCACTCTGTAGACCAGAACAGTCTCAAACTAACAGAGATTTGCCTGCCTCTGCTGGGATTAAAGACGTATGATACCACAACTGGCTTATCTTAAGCATTCTTTACCTTGGCATTCCCTGTACATTTCAGAATTAGCTGATCAACTCTGAAGACTGCCAAGAATGAGGGAAGAAAAGGAGGAAGGGAAGAAGAGAAGACCACTGGTATTTTGATTAGAGATAGCATTGTATTTTAGACCAATATGAAAAGAACTGAATTCTTTTTTTCCCAGAAAATATTTTATTTTTTATTTTTATGTTTTCTTTTTTAATTTTTTGTTAGAGTTTATTCATTTTGTATCCCACCCTCATTCCCTCCCAACTCTACCCTTCCTCCCTTATCTCCTTCTATGCCTGTCCCCAAGTCCACTGACAGGGGAGGTCCTCCGCCACTTCCCTCTGACCCTAGTCTGTCAGGTCTCATCAGGAGTGGCTGCATTGTCTTCCTCTGTGGCCTGGTAAGGCTGCTCCCCCGTTAGGGGGAGGTGATCAAAGAGCCAGCCACTGAGAAAAGAACTGAATTCTTTTCGTTACCAAATCTGCCACTCCAGTTATTTCGATACTCTGTAATTCCTCTAAGAAACAGCTGGGATACAAAGTGAATAAACTGTAATTAATATTAAAAAATATAAATCAATCAATCAGTCAATCAATAAAAAAGAAATGGGGACATCTTCTTCCAGAGACTTGTAGACTTGTTCAATGCTTAGTGTTAGATTGAGTCTATGTACTTGGTTTGATCTTACTATAGATAAATAGTATTTTGACACATGTATGTGTATATGGTATGCATGCATGTGTGTCTGCGTGTGTATAGGCACATGTGGAGACTGAAGTAGAGTGTCTTATTTCATCCTACCTTATATACTGAGGCAGGTTCTCTCCTTTGAACCCAGAGCTTACTGATTTGGCTGGCCTATCTAGCCACCTTTCTCCAAGTAGACTGCCACATCCAGCTGTCGTTCATGTGGATGTTCGGGATCCGAACTTTGATCCCCATGCCTTCACAGCAAGCACATTACTCGCTGACCCATCTCCCTATCCCTGATCCATGATAGCTTTAATATTCTGTGTGTAGCATCCTATCAAAATACCATTGATTTTTGTCTACTAAGTCAAAGAAAATTTTTTAATTCTTGTATTAATTTTAACAGTTTGTTTACTTTCTTAGATTTTTTTTATATAGATACAGTATTGATTTTTTATGTTTATCTTGTTACTGTCATCTTATTGAACTTCCTCATTATTCCAAATAAGGGGCCCTTGGGTTTTCTAGGTAAAAATGAGATTATCTTGTAATAAAGGTTCTGCTTCTGACTGGAAAAGAGTATAGAGTAGCTGTAAATGCAAGGAGTCTGGAGTCAGACTACCCTAATTTATTTTCTTTTTTATTTTTATTTATTTTTGAGACATGGTCTCTCTGCAGTCCTGTCTCTTCTGTCCAAAAAAGGGTGGACACCTGCTCAGTTTCTGATGTCAGCCAGAATCATTATTTTCTAAATCTCAACATCTTACCTGCTTGGTTTTGTTGTTATTGTTGTTTATTTGTTTCATTGCAATGGCTATTTTCCCAACAAAGCTCTGGCCACAAAGCTCTGGCCGTCCACTGTTTGAGAACATTATCAAATTACTGAGCATTTGCTCTTCATTAAACTCTTGGTAACTTGAATTATGTCTTCAAGTTATTCTTTTCAGAGAGAGAGCACAGAGTGTGTTCCTACAGGAGAGACTAGCATAAAACCCCAGTATCGGTGTCACTGTGTCCATTGTGTCTCAGTGCTGTTACAACAGTCCTCATTGTCCTGAAGTTTTCAAATATTTGTTCATTTACTGTACACACACATATACACAAGCATAAGTGCACACATGCACACACACACACACATGTATGCATCCACCCCTCAATATATAAATACAGCCTGCTTAGTCTGTCCAGTGATACTTTTCAGGGCTGACCACTTGGTATTAGATAAACATCCTCAAAGAAGACCATTCTTCCCACTTTCAGCCTTTCTTAGTTGCCTGTAGTTCTTTGTCTCTGGGGAGAGTACCATGAGATTGTCTGTGTTAGCATGTCTGTTGATGTTGTACTTCTTTGGGTCTTGTACTTCTTTGGGTCTTGTTTAGGTGGCCATATTACTGAGATTTCATGGGTATAACTTCTCTGTCACATCTAGAAGACACAATCTCACAGTAGCCTTCCTGATCCTTCGGCTCTTATGTTCGTTCTTTCTACCCCTTCTTCTTCAATGTTCCCTGGGTCTCAGGTGCATGAGTTGTGTTGTAAACGTATCCACTGGGGCTGGACATCTTGTGATGTATTTTCACCAGTGATGATTCTCTATAATGGTCTCCATCTGTTGTAAGAACTTTCTTTGGTAAGGGGAGAAAGCAATGCTTATCTGTGCATATAAGGATAGATATTTAAAATGTAGTTAGGGATCATTCTGGTTCAGTAAAGTGTAAGTCTTAGGGTTCTCCTCTATGATCCATGACCTCCACAGCCCTGGGTGTTAGGCTAGGTTTATTAGGAATGATTTCTCATCTGCTGAGGAGGCCTTAACTCCAACTAAAGAGTTGTGAGTTACCACCAAGATATGAGTGCCACTGTTATGCTTAGTCTGGAGGCTATCATGCCATTCTGGTCATCATTGTGTTTCACAGGTATTGCAGCTGGATAGGACCATTGGTTGCTTCCAGCCCTTGAAAAGTTTGTGTACCACCTTATGCTATGATGGAAGCTCGTTCTCAGGGAAGGGGCTTTCCAGGTCAGATCCAACTCAGGTCTCTGGGTCTTGTGTCCGAAATACATGGTGTCTTCAGCAAAAGAGACATCTTCAACCCTGGGGAGGCAATCAAGAGCAATAGCCATAGACTATGTTGTTTTGAGAGTCTTTTTTTATTTTCCTGACCAAAAACTCAAAGGGGGTTTTGTATGCCTGGTATTCATTTTGTTTTCAGGTCCTTGGAATGAGTGTTATCAGACCAAGTTGGATAACTTTATTTGAACTGTGTGTGTCCACATACAGACTTATATGTATTATATGTAATTTAGGCAAATATATAATTATATGATTAAGTGTGGATTTTTCAGACTTCTTTGGTGTTATTTTACCCTCCTTCCCCGCCTCCCCCTCCGTGCTGACATCCCTCCCCTTACCTCAGTTACAGTTTTTTACTGGGTTAAGTTTGAGCTTTCCTTTTGGTCCTTGAAATGAGTTTTTGGTGGGAGGTTGAGCCTGCCCTGGATCCTCTAGCCATTTGAAATTAGATGTTCCTATAGAATGACCTGCTTGTTTTTGCAGCTCCTGGCTTTCTGGGTGGCTTGCAGGAGTTCTGTCCCTAGACTCTCTAGCTATGTGGAGAGCTAGTCATCTCTTCAGGACAGTGTCCTGCCCGGGCAGAATGGATGGTCAACAACTATGATTCCCAAGGGGTGGCTTCTCCAAAGATTTATCATAGAAGGTAAATGAGAAAAGATCACTGGACCAGATGAAATCACAGCTGGATTCTCAAAACTCTGCCACTCTTCCAGGCAACGGTTATGAACAGGCAAATGATACCACCTCTAGTAGTTGTCACCCTAGCTCACCCAAGTGCTCCCTGCTGTCTTTGAACTTCAAAATCCTGCAGCTAGGCTAGACCATCTGGCTTTAGCAACCTGCTCTTCTTGAACTGAAATCAGCCCCTGTGCTGCCAGATGAGAGATGGACATTGCGAGGTTGCCTTGGTGCTTATCAAGCCCAGCTTGCCTATAACTTGCCCAGCACTCAGGTGAATGCAGAGAATCTGGGATGTAAAGAAAGAGCAGAAGTTCATCATCTATCACCCACATTTTCCAAAAGAGCAGGGGAGGGTAAGCTTGAAAACATCCTCGTGGTAAGGAATGTGCTCTGGGTCTATGGGCACGCTCAAGGCACAGTGCAGACATGCATTTGGCCTCCTGAATCTCTGAACTTAAGGATATTATCCCTACTGTTTAAACTCCAGAATGTTCGTATGTGTACACATGTACATATGTCTGAAAGCCAGAGGTCAACCTTGGGTGTCATTCCTCAGGTGCCATTCATCTTGTTTTTGAGGCAGGGTCTCCCACTGGCCTAGAATTCTGGATGTAGAATAGGTTGAATGGCCAGAAAAACCTCAGGAACCCCCCTGTCTCTGCCTTCTTCATGCTGGGACTGGATTGCACGTGTGCACTACCATGCCCTGCTTATTTTCATGTGGGTTCTGGGGATCAGGAACATGCTCTCACGTTTGCAAGACAAGTAGCTTACAGACTGAGTGATGACAATCTCCCTAACTGAGCTTTCTCCTCAGCCCCTTCTGTAGCCCCCGTGTTCCTGCCCCTGCTCTCTCTTTCCTCTCCCTTCCCTACCACCTGTATCTGTTCTGATAAGCTGGGTTACAGCTCTGAGGCTAGCACATGGGATACCTGGTATTTCAAGGATGATCTGCCAAATGTCTGAGCTTCTCTTGACACGTTTTTGCCCACATCCACAATTATAAGAGTATAAAAAGAGAGGAATCTAATAATGATAAATGCCCCATATCCATTTTGTTGTTGATGATCATCATCATTTCTTCTCTTGGCCTTCCAGATAGATTTTTTTAAAAGACATGGCTGGCAATTGCACTTTAGTGGACTGACATCAGGTCTGTGGAGACGGAGTTTCTAAGGAAAACCAGCTTTCTCCTTTGGGATAAAGTCAATATGCTTCCCATCTGACTCTGACCAAGGTATTGGGAGAGCTGAGGTGAAGTTAAGGGTTTAGCTCTCCAGAGGGGCCAAGGACACCACAAGAAGACCCACAGAGTAAGCTAACCTGGGCTCATGGGGACTCACTGAGACTGAACCACCAACCAAAGAGCATGCATAGGCCAGACCTAGACCCCCTATACATATGTAGCAGATGTGCAGTCCCTAACAACAAGTGTAGGGGCTGTCTCTGACCCTGTTGCCTGAATTTGGATACCTTTCCCCTAGCTGGGCTGCCTTGTCTGTCCCAGTGGGAGAAGATGCACTTAGTCCAGCTGTGCCTTGAGGTGCCAGGATGAGTTGGTACCCCTTAGGGGCCTCCTCTTCTCTGAGAGGAGAGGGAAAGGGTGGAATGTGGAGGAGGGAGCGTGAGGGTAGGACTGGGAAGAGAGGAAGGAGGGGCTGGGATCAGGCTGTAAACTGATTAAATACATAAAATTTCAAAGAAAAAAAAGCGTTTTGCTCTCAAGAACCAAGTTCACAGTACTGTCAGTGGTCATTTGAACCTAGTATGTGGAATCTGGAAGGCAGGGAAAACTTGAAAACTATTTATAGTTTCCTAAATCCAGGGAACACAAAATAATAAAATAGTGATTTTTTCAAACTGCCTTGTCCCCAAAGTCAGCCCTTCCCAGGTGAACCCAGCTGGCTCTCAATAGCCAACAGGGTATTTTGAAGCCTGAGACCAAGTCTTTTGTGTGTCACCCTCTTTTCCCTATGTCCCTTTCGCAATGTGCTGACGCCTGTCCCTCTGCTGCCCCAAGCAGCCTGCAAGATTCAGATTTACCAGCATTGATGGCTGCATGAACACTGAACATGTGCCAGCACAGCCTGTGAGTCCTACTTGCCTTCCTTGTTAGAGTGCGAAGGGTCCTAGCCTTCTTCCTGTAGGGACTCTTGACTACGAAATTTAGCTCCAAAGAAAGGGCTGGCTTGCTATTTTGTCAGTACTGAAAAGTCACCTCTTAAAAGCAAAGAAGTGAAGGTGATTAATCTCCTTTCTTCTTTTCTCAAAAGCCCACAGTCTTTGCAAAGAATAAGACCAGTGGCACAAATGTGAACCTTTTGCCATTGATGTTTCCCAACCCAATCCCCTCAGCTCTCTCTTGAGATGTGCCTCCTTGCCAGAGGTCAGTCTCTCCCCTCTTTGTACAATCCCTAGCTTCAGGCTCTTCAGCTGAAAAGGAAAAGTATTTTCCTTCCAGCTTCAGCTCTTGTGGACATGCAGGTGCTGACAGACCCACACCTTTGATGGCTTCCTTCCCCCACCTCCACCCTCTGTCCTGGTAAGATCACAATTAATGCTTCAGAGGAGAAATTGCTGAATGCAAGTTGACTAGCACATGGCTGCATGATTTCTTAGGGACTAATGAGGCCCATCCCAGATAGACTGTATCTGAACATAAATTAGTGATGTCAGGAAATACCAGCGGTTGAAAGCCTTTTAGCCCTCTGACACAGGCAAAAAAAAAAAAAAAAAAAAGACACCATGGTCATACCTTTTGCACAAGGCTGGGAGATAAATAAGGAAACAAGAAAAACAAAAATCGCAAACTTTTATTTGCCTTTAGCTGAATGGCAAATTTGTGTACGATTGAATAAGGTGAGAACTCATTTGAAATAGTAGTTTTTTGAAAATGTGTGTGTATCTTTCTTTGTCGAGTGTATGTCACATGCGTGCAGAGGCAAGAAGAGAGTGCCTGGGGCTGGCACTACAGGCCATCATGCGTGGTCTCACATGGGTCATTTTCTGGCACTGCAAAAGCCTTTAACCACAGAATTGTCTCTCTGGCCCTTCAGATCGTGAACTCTAAACCTCACCTTCTGAAGCCACTTTCCTTCTTCTCTATGAAAGAGAAAGAAGAGTCACATTGACTGAACATCTGTGGACTGAATGTGACAGTTAACACTGTGTGTGTGGAGGCCAGATCCTGTGGTCAGGCGTCAGTTGCTTGATACCTTGTTTCTTGAGATTCGGAGGCTCACTGAATCAGGAGTTCATTGATTTGGCTAAGCTGGCCAGCCAATGAGCTCTGGAAATCCTCCTAGCAGTGAGGTAATAGACACCACCAATGTGCTTGTGGGAGCTGGGCATCCAAACTTAGGTCTTCATGTTTGCACCATAGGCATTTTATTGACTGAGTCATGTCCTCAGCCCACAACTAGCCTGTTGCTATCCAGAGGTGGTGGGCGTAAGAGTCTCCAGTAGGTAAGGAATCTAAGGCTGAAGGTAATACAGCTGGTAAGTGGCCAGTGAGGAACTGGAATCAGGCTTGGTCATGAGATGAGGTTTCTCCCTTGCATTTGACTCATCCCATGAGCAGAAAGGCAAAGGTTGTTCTTGGCTTTAGTGCCTGCTATCTCTCACCACAATTAGGTTGCATAACATAACCACAACGCAGGTAGCATAAGTCAGCATTTATTTCTGTCCAGGAGTCTGTGGCTGTTTTGCTGATCCAGGCCACACTTGGCTGATCTCAGCTGTACTTACCCAAGTGTCTGTAGTCAGCTGCTGGGTCAGCTGGGGGTGATCTAGTACAGCTGAAGTTGGGTCTTCCTCCTACAGCCAGCCTCAGTTTGTTGGTAGAGTCCTCAGAGCCTAGACAAACTTCCCTCTAGCCTGACTAAAGCTGGGCCCTTAATCACTAACCATCAGACTAGCTCCTGTCACCCAGCCATGAGCATCTTTTGTCTGGCACCATGTTTTGCTGATGGAGCCAGGGCCTTGTCTCAGCTCTATGGGGTGACTACTATTTTCTTTGCTATGATGAAATACCTTGGGTTGGATACTTTACAAAGAAGTGGTATGCATCCAATTCATTTCTGGAGGTTCAGTGATGTGGTTTTGGTGTCAGTGTGCCATTGATGTGGACTGTATAGCAGAAGCTATATGGCAGGCTTTATGACAAGTGAGAGGGAAAACAGATCAGATAGTGGATCAGGAAGCTAGAGGGAGACGTGTGAGACTAATGGAGAATCCTACAAGAATTATCTTAATTATGGTGATGGTGTACTTCTGGCCCTCCCACCAAGTGCTGCCTCTTAGTGCCCTGCACCAGGCTTCTACACATGGACCCTTAGGAAAGTAGAACAGACTTAAAAACACAACCAAACTGTAATAAACCCCTTTTTGGTATGTGTGTTCATGGCTGCAGAGGGGAGAGGGTTAAAAGGTAAAGCCACTTTTAAAGACTCTGGGTATTGCCAGATCTACACAGGAAGCTGCGCTTGGAGGTGACACATGAGCTGGGGGAGGAGGTAGGAGAATGGAGGAGTGAGTGCCGGATAGAACGGAAAGGACAAGCTGGCTGCTTGGAGGACAAAAGTGGACAAGACAGTTCCAGAAAAGATAGGTGAGAACGACAACAACCAAATAAAACAAACAAAAAAACAGACTCAAGTCCAGAAGAAATATAGATCAGAGATAAAGGGACAAACCAGTGTCCCCAAGCTTTGGGATCCCCCTTGAATCACATTCATCTTTCTTCTGCTTGGTGCCAAGGTTTTGCTCAGGCTGCTCTCTCCAGCAAATAATTCATGAGCCTGCACTAAGACAGTATTATTTCTCTGCACACTCATCCCCTGAAGCTGCTAATGTAGGAAGGATGAAAACGCATCTCTTCCTGTTCAATGAGGGTGCTGCACAGGGGTTCTGTCATCATTTCCTATTAATAATTCTGTTGCAGATCTCCAGGCTTAAAGAGGGTCTCAGCCCAGTACAAGAAGGGCACTCACTGGGGATCTGAATTCATGGTGCAAAATCCAGGTAATGTGGAGTTTTCTGCTCCTGAAAGGCAGGGGGATTCGAGACAGTCACT
This sequence comes from Pachyuromys duprasi, assembly GCA_028658305.1. Taxonomy (NCBI): domain Eukaryota; kingdom Metazoa; phylum Chordata; class Mammalia; order Rodentia; family Muridae; genus Pachyuromys; species Pachyuromys duprasi. The sequence continues at coordinate 134,778,948 of CM053764.1, forward strand.
TTTACTTCAGAGTGGTACTAGGAAAGTTGAGAAGGGAGTCCCCAAGCCAACCGACCATCACCCACAACAAAGAGGGGCCACTGAACTTTTATGAACTATAACAGGAATCCATGCCTCTGCTCTGTCTTCCTCTACAAAATGTGTGGACATAAAAGTCCAAGGGGACATCTTGGTACTGACTTTGATCCTGTTGGTACTCACTCTTCTGGGATCCTCAGTTTCCTTCTGAAAGTGACCAGACAAGGACTCTAAAGATCTATGACTGTGACAAAGACCAGGCTACAGGACATAAAAGATACTCAGGTGACCAGGCATGGTAGCTCATGCCTAGAATCCCAGCACTCAGGTGGCAGAGGCAGGAGGATTGCCACAAGTTCAAGGATAGCCTCATTAGAACAGCAATCTCCAGGCCAGCCAGGGCTACATGGAACTTGTATTAAAAGCAAAGCAAAACCAAACAGTGTTGAGAAACTAAAGGCACTGAATCTATGGGATAGACTGTGAGTCAAGGTTACGTATGATACCAGAATGATCTCAACCACCTGTACCTGCTTCCAGAGCTAGACTGACACTGCTTTATACACACACACGCACACACACACGAGCGTGCTCCCACACTCCTGATGTCTTCCACAAGATGTAAATTGTCTTTGTTTGATAAAATCTGCCTCAGGTCTCCGACCACATTCCTGCAGGTTGCCCATGGTGAGCAGCGGGCTGAGTATCAGAGGACAACTGAGACCCCAGAGTTCCATGAGCAGCCCCCACGCAAAGCAAATAAGACATGGCTATCGAGGGAGTTGGGATGGAGATGTGTGGAAAGAGGATCAGTCCGGACATATCTCTCTCTCCCTCCTTCCTAAGGATCTACTATGTGGAAGTACCACATTCCCAGCTTTATCTTGTTAATATCCCTGATACCAGGAAGGAGACAAAGTAATGACCAGGTAAAAGGCAAGTTGACGTGTTGAGGTATGAGCTTGCCTTGGGCCTGGACCAGTGCTTCCCTTAGAAACAAATGGTTAAAAACAGTCTACTAATGAGCTTTCATTTGTAGGTTGTTACCTGACTGTTGCTCTTTGCTATTAGTCACAGGTTATGGACAGTTCTGTGAATCCTTGTCTGTCTCTACCCTGCTCCAAAATTACCAATCTATGTCAATGGAATTCCTTCTGGAAAGAGGGAAAAGACACGGTGGCCTAAGTAGCTCACCTCATGGTAGGTAAACAAGTGATTATCCCCATCTCTGAGCTAGGAGGGAGCTTGAACTCCCTCACACTCCCACAAAAGGGGGCAGGGTCACAAATGGCTGAAAGCTTTCTGGATTCACACATCTTTCACCATCATGTTGTACAGCCATTGACTCACCTACATTCTCCCTGCTCTTTTCCCTTGAGAAGGGAGGAAGAGAAACAGATATAGCTACAGAATGATATTGGGCCTGCCATCCATTGTGAAATTGCTCTCAGGTAGCTGGAAGCTGGGCAGGACTGACCAGCATTCGGCTGTGGCAGGACTCTATCAACACTGACTGTGAACATCTGCTATTATTTGGGGTCTCTGGCACATTCTTTTGTTGTAGAGAAGCCCCTTGGCAATTTCCCAGCCATTCAGAAATGGGTACATATTGACTGTAGAGTGTACTGTCTTAACGTACCTGAACCATTTGCAGGCTATCTGTGTTACTGGGGATAGCGGATTCTGTGGTTTATTTTAAGAACACCAAGGTTTACAACCTCATACCACCTGTCATTCTGTCTGTTGACTTTGTTTTTTGTTTGTTTGTTTACACTTTCAAAGCAAGTAAAACTTAATTCCATTCTGTTTCTAAGCCACCAATTAGTTTTTGCTTATTTTAATATATTATTTTCATTTACTCTGAGAATTTAATATGTCCATATGATGTAATTTGCTCTTATGTCTTCCCCAGCCCTGCTTCTGGTTCCTTCCATAGGCCTCCCTTTCACATCCCTCTCCCAACTTCATGCCCTCACTTTTTTTTTTTTTTTTGTAGCTCACTGAGTCCAGTCCCTGCTGCAAATGAGGGGCTATCCACTGAAGCGTGGCCAATTTATCACACCCCTAAAGACCGACTCTCCAACTCTTGGCAGCTGTCAACTGTCAATAGCTCCTCAGCTAGAGATGGGGACTTGTGAGTCCTTCTCCCACCCATACTGCCATCTTGACCTTTGGGTGGGAAGGGCATGAAACAGATGTCCCACTTAAGGCTGAGCACTCCACAGACACATGTTCTGCATACTGGGACCACTGACCAGTTGTGAGTAAAAATCATGAGTTGCCAATGTTAAGGTTAATTTTTATAAAACTGTGTCTGTTTCTCTCAGATTCAGGGTCAGGAGCCTTATCAGTTGAGCTATCCAAACCTTCTCTGTGTTTGTTTCTCAGTTTCTCTCTTAATGGCTATCAGACAAATAATTGAGACTTTTTTATATTTGTTTAATACTAAGCTTCATGGCACAAGAACTGAGCAGTTAATACTTTATTCTTAACCCTCTAAGCTAATCTGGCTCCCAGTGTACAACCTAGAAGTACTTGCACTTTGTAGTTTTCCTCCTCTAGCTCCTCTGATATCACCTGGACAGCTCCTCTTAGCTCAATGCCCTACTTCCTCCTCTAACTTCTCCTCCCCTGGCTGGCAGGATGTCCAGCCCTATTGTCTGTTCTGCTCAGCAATTGGCTATAAGCTGCTTTATTGGCATATCAGGGGACAGGGTGTGTGTATGTGTACAGAAATCAGCATTTGAATTACACAGTAACCTTATGCCTATATGCAGACTACAACTGTTAATGCTTTGAGCAAGTTTGATCCTACTACTTCATTGTTTTGGCTGTCAACTTGCTCTCCATTGACAGACTCCACGCTGTAATATTTCATTTGCTGCTGTGGAATCAGGTGGCTTTAGAAAGCAATTGGAAGGGAATAGGAAGAAACTATTGACTACTATTTCTCTGTAGGGCTGAACATTTTAAGCATTTAATGTTCTTCAAAGCATATAAATATAATATCTACCTATTTGTATCTGACCAAATATAATCTGATAAACCGATGTGTACTCCTCCCACACAGTGTAATCACCCTCCTAACACAAACGAGCTATCTGAAGGGTGATCAATATTGGTATGAAAATTGAGGGCTACATGACTAATCCAGAAGAGGGGGAGTTGACAGAAGACTTCAACTATTGTTTACAGAAGCTGTTTGCACAGATCTTACCAGGTGATAATTGTGCATCATCGCTCTCTATTAAGAATCCTCCCGGTGAAGGGCCCACCTCAGGAGGTCAGGGCAGCGCTGGGGTTTGAGCACCTGAAGTGGCAGTGGAACCCAGCACATTGTTTCCCACGCCCCAGAAGAACCTGTGGGTAGTGTAACCAGCACAGCCCCCTCAGAACCCCTACAGAAGAGTCATAAGCACCGCCCTGCTCAGAGGCCCACCCCTTGCAACAGGTGCTGTTTTATGAAAAAGAAGGTGGAAGCTTGGCCTCAGCCAGGACCATCGCTTTCATTCCCTAGATCACTCATTTCCTTTAAGATGACAGTTACCCTGCCTGGTGAGTCTAGCTCAGAGTTGCTGGGGTAATCCAATGAATGGAAGCTGGCACTGTGGTTTCCTTATTTGAATTACAGATCCTGAAAGTTTAAGAGGTACTCTGAGGTCCCAAGCCTTATGAGTCACTTTTCTGAGAGCCAATTTGTGCTGGCTAGTTTTATATCAACCTGACACAAGCTAGAGTCATCTGAAAGGAGAGAGCCTCGAGTGAGGAAATGCCTCCATAACATCCAGTTGTAAGGCATTTTCTTAATTAGTGATTGATGGGGAAGGGCACAGCCCATTGTGGGTGGTGCCATCCCTGGGCTGATGGTCCTCAGTGCCATAAGAAAGCAGGCTGACTACCCGAAGAGGGCTCCTGAAAGACTCTACCCTGTAGGGTATCAAAGCAGATGCTGACTCATAGCCAAACTTTGGGCAGAGTGCAGGGAATTTTATGAAAGAAGGGAGAGATAGAAAGACCTGGAGGGGACAGGAGCTCCACAAGGAGACCAACAGAACCAAAAAATCTGGACACAGGGGTCTTTTCTGAGACTGATACTCCAACCAAGGACCATTCATGGAGATAACCTAGAACCCCTGCACAGATGTAGGCCATGGCAGCTCTGTCCAAGAGGGTTCCCTAGTAATGGGAACTGTCTCTGACATGAACTCAGAGGCTGGTTCTTGATCACTTCCCCCTGAAGGGGAAGCAGTCTTACCAGCCACAGAGGAAGACAATGCAGCCGGTCCTAATGAGACCTGATAGACTAGGGTCAGATGGAAGGGGAGGAGGAACTCCCCTATTAGTGGATTGGGGAAGGGCATAAGAGAAGAGGGAGAAAGGGTGGGCTTGGAATGGAATAAGGGAAAGGGCTACAGCTGGGATACAAAGTGAATAAACTTTAATTAATAAAAAGTTAATTAAAAATAATAAAGTTTAAGAAAAGAAAGAAAAAAAGCAGTCTGAGCAAGCCATGTAGAGCAAGCCTGTAAGCAGCATTTCTCCATGACCTCTGCATCAGCTGCTGCCTCCAGGTTCCCATCCTGCTTGACTTCCTACCCTAACTGATTTAAATGAGGAACTGTTATATGGAACTGTGAGTGGAAATAAAACTCTTTTCTTCCCAAGTTGTTTTTTGTTGTGGTGTTTCACAGTGACTGTTGTACACTGACCAAGACAAATTGGTCCCAGGAATAGGGTATTACAGTGACAGACCTAACTGTGTTGATTTACGGAGGATTGTGGGAAGACTTTGGAACTTCGGGCTAGAAAAGTGCTGAGAGCTCAGTGAAATGTTCTGTGGGAGCTTGGAAAATACTGATGTTGAGAGCATTACAGACAATGGAGGCCTGGCTTGTGAGGTTTCAGAGGGAGGAGCCTAAATCCGTGAATCAAGATGCCATTTGTTTCCAGCACGCCATTTGTTTCCAAGTATAACCTATATCCCTGCTCCAAAGAGTCAGTTGGGAATATCAGACAGAACTGGTCACTGGCCTCTAAAAAGTCGCAGACTAAGGGAGAGGTGCTGATGGGCAAAATCATATCTTGGTCATATATGCCATTCACATGTAGATGCTTATTTACACTAAATCAAAGAATATGGCAATAGACAGATCTAGGACCCTAAAGAAGGCTATCATTGTACTTCAGCTTCTTTTCCTATCCCAAACCCACTCTACACACATACACACACACACACACACACCTGCTTTCCTGTATTGGCTTCATTTTAAAGTAGTTTTTGTTTGTTTGTTTCGCTTTTTAAATGTCTGCATAGACAGGATTTGGATCAGGATGCTTTCACTCTGTTACCTTGACTCTCATCCTGTTCACAATTTTTGGACTCATGAGAATTGAAACCTTGTTTGTGTATCTGGAATGAGTAAGTGATTTCAGCCCAACTGAGAACAGTTCTAGAGGGTGAATGTGAAAAGGGTACCCCCTCACCTGCCTTCCCCTGGGTGCGTGCAGGGCTTCTTTACCTCCTTCACCACAACTGATTCCAGAGATGAAAATAAAAAAAATTAAAAGTTATAAATGTAGGGAGAGATGGGAATAGAAAAGAAAGAGAAAAACGAGTTGAGTCAGATCTAAACTAGACTAAGCGAAGCAGCCCTGACTCTTCTTTCTCCCACACCCTGCTCGCTAACTGATGTCCTCCATCACAGCTTGCTATTGACAGCTGGACAATCTACACAATAAAGCTTAACAGTTTCCATCCCCTATACTACTTTGTCAATGTTTTCAATGGATCACCATCAGTGTTGGGTCCTCACACTACCGCTGACTCCTTTCCCTTTTCTGTTTTTCTTTCCCTCAAGCATGCAAGCGCAAAGAGCAAGAGCCAAACAAAGACAGGAACAACTCCCAGAAGAAATCCCGCCTGGTGTTCACGGACCTCCAACGCCGGACACTCTTCGCCATCTTCAAGGAGAACAAGCGCCCTTCAAAGGAAATGCAGATCACCATCTCCCAGCAGCTTGGGCTGGAGCTGACCACCGTCAGTAACTTCTTCATGAATGCCCGGCGCCGCAGCCTGGAGAAATGGCAAGATGACCTAGGCACAGGCACCTCCTCATCCACCCCCAGCACTTGTACCAAAGCATGAGTCAAGGTTTTCTCACCTGGGCACAAGTCACCTCCAAATGAGGACAACAGATACCAAAAACAAAGACAAAAAAAAAATCACAAAGACATCAGATTCTTCGCTGGGGCCCTTCACTGGTGACTTGAAAGCACAATTCTCCTGAAACGTCTAATCTAGCTGTAATCATAGGCCAGGTGTTCGTTTTGTTTGGTTTGGTTTTAAATGGCTACAGAGTCCAAACGCGTGCTTAAAATGAGTCTTTTTGAACCAGATGCTATCATCTGAGCATGCTAAGCATCCCAGAGATCCAAATGGGGCCTGCTTGGAGTGAGTTAATTACAGCAGGATGTCAACCAAAACTCAGTGTGGCTGTAAGCATCAGCTCAGGTTCTGTCAACCTCTTACATCAGTTTCCCACGAGTGGGAGTGAGAATTCCCCCTGAGTACAGACACAGGATTCCAAAGTGCTGTGTTAAGAGAAGAATTTAAGAGCAAGAAAGGCCTCATTTGCTTTCCAAGTGCTTAGCCTCCTTATACCACAATACACTCAAATTCTCAGCCATAGCATTAAAAAAAAAAAATCAAAATGGTAATTACTGAGCACAAGTTTTAAATATGGAAATCAATAAAAAAAACAAAGACCTGTTTTTCCAACTCAGGCATCTTTTCACTGGATAGTTTAGAAAGCTTTAAGTCGTTTTCAGTTTACAATTTTTATTTTCCTTACCTCCTGGAAATCTCATGTGGTCTTTTGGATCCGTCAAAAAAAAAAAAAAGCCGTCAAAAAAAAAAAAAAGAGAAAGAAAGAAAAAAAGAAAAAAAAAGTTCAGTTGAGCTCAAAGTATCAAGCACAACGAAGACAAAAATAAGGAAGGTTCTGGTTTCAAAGCATCCAGTTTGACAAGGCGGTTTACAACCGTCTCTACTATTGTGAAGTCATTAGGGAATCACTGGGAATATGGCTTCAAGCACATTTTGCAGTTTGTTACAAATTCTGTTTGTACATAATGCAGACGCACACTCAGGAGGCCAATTTAACTGTTACAGTACAGGAGCAAATGTATCATTTAAAAATATCTAGATTATTGGTTTTTTGTTTTTTGGTTGTTTTTTTTTTTTTTAGATCATTATGGTGTCCTTGATTTACTAGTCATCCAGTTCCTCCTATGTGCGTTTCGACTGTCGTCCATTCTCTTTCTTGCTGATTTGTGTTTTTCCTTATCCCATCCTGGTAGTTGGGATATTCTATATTTCTATTGTTTTCTACAAAGAAACGGTTTAATAAGACACATCCGTTGTCTCTTCCTAACTCTCTCCGATTGTTGGCTCACCCTTGTAAAACAGCTGATGGGACCTGGAGAGAGCACAACACACCAAAGAAGCAGAATACTGCAAACCAAAGACATGTATTCCCTGCCGTCTTCTAGCCTACGAACGCTGTGATTACTTTTAGAGATCAGAGCACCTCTGTAACTCCGAGTGGTATTAGGCTCTTGTCTTTGGCTCACCATCTGGCTGACCAGACCAGCTACGTCAATGACATTAGCCAAACATCCAGGCAGTGGCTTCACCATGCCAGCTCTGGTTGTCACCTTCCCCATAGGAAGAGGGCCCACAGAACTCTGGGAGATTACAAAGGTCACTATGTGCATATTTACCAGTGAATGGCCCCAGGTGAGCACCATGGGGTGTTCAAAGCAAGCCAAACGCTGCAATGATTCTTTACAGACACTTAAGACTGACTTTTGTATGAATTACTTAATTGAAACCAAAGAAACTTTTTCTGCACCTACTTCTGCAACAAACAGAATCGTCCCATTAAATGAGTAATGATTCCATCAATCACTGGAAATCGCCACCAACAAGAAAAGCACGCTAGAATAAAAAAAAAAAAAAAAAAAGCAAAAACACCGAAGACACACTGTGTTCAAACAGACCTCTTGGGACATTTTTTTTTCTTTTGGAAGCAGATTTGAAAGAAAGGGTTAGACAAGAATCAAAATACAGAGCCTCAGTGGCTGCTGCTTCATTTGACAACTCACTCGGTAATCTTAAAGTTGAAGATTGTCTTTAATTTGTGCCTATGCAGTTTTTCAAAAGAACATGGAACAGAACAACAGAAACCTCAACAGCTACAATACCAAAGATGAGGATTCTCACACCTTTTTGTCTCAGTTCATTACCTTCTTTTGCCTGGCTAAAATACTTATAGCTTCATTGATCTGTACAAAGGTAATTGATTTTGTTTCTTTAAGCAACAGAAGGAAAGGGTCATTTGTCTGATTTTATTGTTTCCCTTTAGTTTTGTTTTGTGGCTTTTTACCCAACATGGAATGCCTTCACCAAAGGTTCCATGGACTCCAAGTTTGAGATGTTGGGATACTGAAAGGTATTCCCCCTCTCTTCAGCAGAGTATGGGAAATACTATTTTTTTCACTTGAATGTTCATTGCTTAGCCCTTAGACTTCCATGTTCCAAGTCTCGTCATTGTGGGAGGGAAGGGGAGCAAGGGCCAGGGGTAGGATTCTGGGTGATCCATCCTCTCCAGAACCAAAGAATTTATAGAGAAATTTAAAACTTCATCTTCATGTGATTGCCACATATTAACACGGCTTCATTTGGGGGTGGGGAAACATGTAAAAAGAATTGCCAGTTTCTACTTTTCTATTAGCTTTTTTTTTTTTTTAAAAAAGATCAGCTGTAAAGTTGCATTTCTAAAAAAAGATATATAGATATATATATTAAATGTATGGGTACATATATAGATCAACCGGCATTGGTGATAACCCCAAATTATTGCTGTCCAAATTCATGCCATCTTTTTGTTATTGTTCCATTCACCGATGTCCAAATTCATACCATCTTTTTGTCACATGCTCCATTTGCTGAGTATTCACAACTCTGCTCATTTCTCATGCCATTCCAAAGTTAATCTACCATTATGGTGGTCTGGCAGTATTCATATTTCTATGTCAGTTTATGGGAAAGGTTGAAGGTCACATTTAAGCATTTCTACATGTAATCTGTGGATGGATTCATGCTGTAAGTGAATTTTATTTGTGTTTTGTAATCTCTATTCTATGTCTCAACCATGATAAGCAAGGTTTATCCACCAGACTAGCTCAAAGCTGTGCTGCTGGCAGTGGGAAACTCACCTACCATCATTGCTGGGAATGCTTAGTGGTGGAGCAGGACACCCAGAAATCAGTTTTCCAGGAGATGCCCTTCCCATCAGGGCAGTGTTCTAGATTCCTCTCAGTGAGTAGATCCAACACGGGCTTCTCATGGGGAAGTCCATTTCCTGTTGCAAAAGGTTGATCAGCCCTCAGGGTAGTAATTACCAGTGTGCATTGACAAGCCTGAGTGTAACCACAGCTGGTGCTGGGGTGGAGCAGGGTTGTTGGGGGAGACATCTCAATCCTGAAGAGAAGACACACAGCAGACTGTGACGTGAGTCCCAGATTCCTGTCCCTGGATAGCCACAGCAGCTGCTGCGCAATCTCTTAATTCACCCAAAGCGGGCAGTCCTGGGGGGGTGGGGGGAGGGACACATCCCAGCTAGAGCTGAGAAAATATGGCTCTGTATGAGTTTTGTAATCTGCCCTACCGAAGGAGTGATTCTTTCACTTCTCTCTCTCTCTCTCTTGCTTATAATCTATTGGACCTTTGGTCAAATGACTAAGAAAAAGTCCTATTTCCTCAGGAGATTGCTCCCTTTTAGCTTTGATCAGATGAATTTTAACTTGGGTATTATTAAATGAGTCCTCATGATTTGTGGACCATAGGACTGGTGGTTCTGCTTGAATACAGCCTGCAAAACCAAGCATCTTGCTTTGGTTGGTGACTGACATACTAATTAGCAGCACTTGGGTCTCTCCATTCTTGGAAGATGATGGAGTGAAAGAAAAAGGCAAGAATTTCCCTCTAGGAACTCTTGCTAAGTGTCTCACATAGCTCAAAACACATCAAAGAGAATACTTTCTTTAAAAAGTTATTTACGCACACACATATATATATAAATATATATGTGTAGCTGTACACATATGTGTAAAATTTTTAGGTTGTACAAAGTATTATTTTGCTAGATAGCTGAAAGAAAAAGTACTATACTGAAAGGTTATAAAAGTTAATCCAGTGTTTTTTCTCAAAGCCTTTAAATTTTTATTTTAAATTTATAGACACAGAGTCTACATCTTTAATACAAAAAACGTTCCAAGCTGCCACCGCCATCAACAACAGCAGAATGCTGTGAAAGAACAGTTCAGAACCCAATTTCACTTTCTTGGGATGACTGAAATTCAAATGCTTAAAGCTATTGAGTGAAAAGTATTTTTCCTTAATCCTTCATAAAACTAAGCTTAATTTTTTTCAGTGTGATTTTAATATTGAGGATTCAATTTCTTCATTCCCAGAATTCTTTTAAAGGAGAGCTAATATATTTCTTTTTTAAATGTACAACAACAGTAATAAAACTTAAACCCAGTATTTAAAATATTTTTCCATAATGTAATAGAGCATTTAGTTTGTGCCACATAGTGATACAGGCTCTTCTGAGCCAGGAAGGAAAGATCAGAGTTGCATATATGGCTCTTGCTTTTCCAAAGACTCTTGGCAGTTTCAGCTTTGAAATTCCAATCTCATTGCCACTTTAAGCTAAAGCAAAACAAAAGCTAGGTAGGTATAAACTAACACACACACACAGACACACACACACACACGCACACTTTCCTAAGGCGAACAGAGGGTTTCAAAGCCAAATGTTAATTAGAATTTAAATAATCAAACATTCTGTATGTCAGGCAATTAAAATTGGATAATTTTCAGTCACCATTCAGTAGGTACAGAGAAGAACTTTTCCATTATCAAAAATGTCAATGGCTGTGTCTGTTAGCTTGTCTGTTAGCTCTCAAAACATCATGGAAATACACTTTTGGAGGAAATGGATCTCTGAGAGCTTATCTAATTGGAAGTTTTAAAAATATACAAACAGACTAAGTTCTAAGATTATTAAAAGATAATAATGAAAACGGGTAGAAGTAGATATCTGTAGTTAATGTTGACCACCTGGCACAGACGCTGCCTTGACAATACTTTTTCTAGATTTCTACCCATTCAGGGCTGGGTTTTTACTGTCCTGTTGCTGATGTACGGATTCAAACTTGCTAATCTAACCAAGTGAGTGAGTGGGAAGTGGCTGAAGAGCCTTTCTGATGGTTATTTATAAAGCTGGGTACCATAACTGTTCTGTGTAATTGGCTAATCAGAGAGCCCAGTGAAAACTAAAACTAAACTAAAAAAAAATAATAATAATTCTCACTTAACAAGAGCAGTACCCCACACAGGTAGCTGCGTGTACTATGGATAACCTAATTCCTATTTCTGTCAATGCTCTGTTTCTTTGCAAGGTAGTAGATAAGGGCAGATGGTCGATTGGTTTGTTTTAGAAGTCCCAAGTACTTAAGAAACAAACAAAAATAATAATTCTTAAAATAACGTAGGCTCTCATATACATAAATAGATGCACAAGTTTTCACTAAAGCCCGTGGGTTATGTTTAGGACCTTAAGTACTCCTTGACCTCAGTGATTCAAGTGACTCTACCAGTCATAGGAATCGAAAGATGGAGCCCAGGCTTTGCCTCCCTAGGCTCTGAGTTAGGTTGGTTCACATTACGTAGTTTACATATTTTTAGTGGAGAAAATGTATGTAAGAAAAAAAAATCCCCACAGGTTGTTCATTCCATGGGAATCTTCCATTTGGCTCCGTTTTTAGCAGCAGGTATTTTACATGGCATAGATCTTGGTAGATTAAGGTTTGCCTGACATTTATACAATCCGTGGGCTTGAATGTATACAGATCTAGATACATATTTCAACATATATCCTCATAGTTGACTTTACATCCACATACATTGCCTAGAGGTGTCTAGACTGCGTACATGCAAGTGTGTACAGACATGCTTAATACTTATATATATTGTAATCTGTTACAATAAATAAATTTCAAATCATCATGCAACATGTATGTGATACTCTGACAATGTACCTTGTCTTTTTTATTTCTTGTAATGCTGAAAACCAAAGTGCAGAAATGTAAGCAAATGTATCCCAACATCTTCATTCATCATGATACTTGAAATTACTTTCATTTGGGTTAGTAGAACTTTGGATATTATTTAATTATCTGTTAGATGTTTGATGACTTTGAATAGCTTTATTCTGGATCTTTCATAAATAAAGCTAAATCCAAAGACCTTAAAAAGAACAAAAAAGGGGAGGCATGGAGGAGGGGGTGCAGAGTAAAGTGCAAATCAATGTGAGGAAGTGGGTGCTGGTTTCCAGGGTCGAAACAATGGTGGTGTGTCTTATGGAGGTTACATTAGCTAGTGTGTGGGGGGGATGATTTTCCTTCCCCTCATGTTTGTTACCTCAAAGTGGTCTTTAATGTGATAAAGCTTTAGAAGTTATATTTTGCTGCTTTATTTTGACTTAGAATATAGAATGAAAGGACCCATTCTGTCCACACCCCACAATGAAGACAGCCCCTCCCCAACCCTCAGATTTTAACTTTCTCTTTCAGTTGTGACCCAACAAGCTGTTAATATATTTAATTTATTTAAATTAGTTTCTTGTGTGCTAGCATGTAGGACTCGGGTAATTATTTAATTCTCTTTCATTAGTTGGATTGTACTCCTCGCTCTTATTTATCAAAATCTAGAGCTGTGGTGCATGCATCTGAGATGCCAAACCCTGGCTGCTGTACTCCTCTAGTGTAGTCTGCTTCATAAAGCGGTGAACTTCTGTTACGGGGAAGAAACATGGGTTACAATGAAAATGAAAAAAAAAAACAATCTTGGGGTATTTCCCCTCTTGGGTTAACTTATAAAATGGTTTAATGGTTGTTAAATTATTTAAGTTCACAGCCCCACCTGGTACCAGGCGAACTTCACCTCTTAATTGCTGGGGCCTTCAGAGCCTTTCTATTGTAACTTATTTATTTAACTTATTGAGCGTCTGCCACAGATGCGCTGTACAGTTTGTGTTTGTTATTTAAGATGGCAGCGGGCACTGCAGCAGACTCATGGACAAGCAGTGACTGACCAGCCTGCACCTGCTGTCAGAACTTGAGCTGAGATCCAACGTCACCAGCCCAGGCTTTGGGGCTTCTATACGGAAACTGGAAAGATAAATAAATAATAAATAAATAAAAATCATAAACCAAAAAAGAGAGGACCCTTACACTAGCTGCTTCCAAGAAAGAACTCAGTGTGTGTGTAAAGCAACAAAACAAAAAGGGGAAAAAAAACAGAAAAAAAAGGAAAAAAAACAAAAAATAAAAAACGGAAAAACTTTCTATTTGTAGTGAGAACCAAAGAAGGCTACCTCACTGACTTTTCCATTTGTAATTTTAATCGTATTGATGACACCAAAGATACCAAAGATTCCTTTCTCTATGCGGTCTGCATTTTGCTTGTGCTCTTTTATAATTTGAACTCTTCTTTCTGACAAATGGTATGGACAGCCACAGCTCAGACTCCCCAAAGAAACAATGATGTGTGCGAAGGCGGCTGCTAACCCGGAAAGGGATATTTTCTGTGTCTCTTGCATTTGTCTGCTGTCCCCTCCCACATATTCTGGATGCAAGTTGGGACGCTGCTTGTCACTGGATTCCTTAAAGTTCCAGTTCCAATTTGGTGAAAAAGCCTGCTTGGAAATGGTCTGCAGTCCTAGCCAGGGACCTCTGAGCCCTGGGGCTGTCCCAGGCGCAAGTGCTGAGCTATTCAACTACAGAAATAAGTATTGGCTGTAAGAGCTGGAAGGGTCCTGAGGACCAGTCATTCCTCCTGCGGCCAGGTTGAAGTAGTTATCTGAGTCTAAAGGGAAACTAGCAGTTCTTCAGCATTGAAAGCAACTGCAGCTTATGGATTAATATCGTCATCCTTTAAGAATATTTTCAAGCACCCACATCTTATTTAGAGAGTCATATATGATCTGTTGCTGAGTAACATGACCAGCCTTGAACTTCTAGGGCTCATTCAGGGGTTCTGCCCTGGGAAGGACTTTTGAACCCACCCATTACAAAATTTTGAATAAATAAGCTTGCAATCAGTGGAAGGAGAAAGCTCAGCCTTGACCCATGGTAGTTTAATTACTATGGCATTTCTAAAGTCAATATTTATCAAGCAAGGGCACTTGGCTATCGCTTTTGGTAGGATATTTCAGCTGTCAGGTTTTTCTTAAATTTTTTTTTAAATTTTTTAACCTAACCATGTTCCCACTTTATTTTTAAGTCAATTTTAATTACAAGATAAATATAATAAGCCTTGCATTATTTAATGCTAAGGTATATTCCTTGTAAACAAAAAATACCCTAAATATCGGAGGAATGGATATAATGGTTAAATTTACTTTCTCTTTTTCCCGCTTTTCAAAACTTAATTGGTCCTGTTTAAATTTCTTTAGATTCTATTAAATGACTAAATCACTATTAGGATCATTCACCAAAGTGATTGGAATGTTAGTCAGTGAATCTTTTTCAGCATTTAGACAAGTGGGATTTAGATTCACACCGACTCCTAGCTCTAGTCTACTGAGCTCTTTATTGAATACTGCATTTTAACATTTCACATAATAGTTATCATTGAGCTTTTAAAGAGACTACTAAATAAAGCTAAGAAGGGAAGATCAATTAAGACATCAGTTCCACACACTAATAGAGTGTGGCCAATAGAAGAATTTACAACAGATGTATAAACTACAAAATACCCATCCTTTCTCCTCTTATTTTTCCTCTTCCTCCTCCTCCTTCTCCTTCTCCTTTAAAGACGGGGCTTTATGTGTTCCAAGATAGCCTTAAACTTGTGCAGATACCGATGGCTTTGAACTCCCAATTCTCCTACCTCTATGTTCTAGTGGTGGAGTTGCGGTTGTGAGCCACCGTGTACAGCCAGTTACCTTCTTTCTGAAATTCCAAAGTGCCATCCTGCCATATGTGAAAGCCCTTTCCTACCTAGATAGGCCTACCTAGTTCTTCCTATTCAAGGCAAAGCCGCAGGGCCTTCTTTCCAAGCAGCTGATGACCAAATTCCTATTGGAAATAACAAATTCTCCAAATACCTGGGAGACAACAAATTCACTAAGGCGCAGAGTACCTCCCCTGTAGGCAGCAGCATCTTCTCCAGCCTCCGTGCCACTGAGCCCCTAGGAGAGAGAACATAGACAGAGCAATGGCAGCCTGAACACAGAAAATATCTCAATTAGCAGACCACTCTTCAGCGACAACCCCTACCCTCCAGCCTCATGCTTCACTTGCAAAGTGGGACATAACCATGGGACGAGTGCCTTGCTTGAACCAAAGCAACGACTTAGCCAGTCTGGACCTCTGTGCTTTTTTTAATCCTTCCTGTAAATACCTCAGCTTCAACTGGGCCTCCACACAGTAACTTGGTAGGCTTATTGTACTGTGGTGCTTTGCAATGCAACCCTGCAAAGAACAAGATTTGTACTAATACCAAAGGTTCTTTCTCTACGTCTCTTCCTTCTGTCTCCCCATTGTCACCCTTTTCTAGTCCCTCCCGGTTCCAAAGCTTTAATATGAACCTGGGCATGTTGGCAATGCAGACCGCGCAATTCCTTACCGAATTTTCTCAGATATACCTCATAGATAATAGTGTTTAGAGTAATGTTATTATAGCGTATGTAATAAATTATTCACTGTTTCTTTGGTAACTGTGATTTAAAAAAAGAAAAAAGAAAAAAAAGCTTTATACGGTTTAGGTTGTGCTTTTGTAATAGATGAAAATGTGCGCTTATAAAGGAAATGTATGTTCTTTTTATTTTCTTCTCCCCCCCCCCCCTTGGATTTTATTTATTCTGGATTGGGGAAAGTTGCAGAATGAGCCCAAAGTTTACAGTTTCATGTTTTGCTGAAGAAACAATCTGTGTTCATTTGCTCTGTTGGAAAAAAAAAAAGGAGATATTTTCTGCATTTGTGCTGATCGTTCTGTGATAACGGTGTAGTATTATAATTAGCAACTGCCAATCAGTGCTATAATTTTATGCATGAGGCTAAAAGTTTAGCAGTGTGATGCATTGTGGTCTTAATAGCAACATCTTTCATTTTGTACTAGATCCTCCCCTTTGGTTCAACGGACATTATGTATGCATGGGCGCCTATCGTTTGTTTGTTAGCAGTCGTGACCAATTGTGTATACATTAAACTGTGAAAGATGGACACAGTTTGGCCTCAGATGGTAATAACACCGGTTTTCTTGGGAGATGTATTACCTTGAAAAAAAAATACCTTTCCATCTGTTGGGATTTCAAAATGAGTCAGATTGGATCGGGTTTGAATTTTATAATGAGAAGGGCCATCCAAGCTGGTGCTAGCCTACCTGAATTCCACAAATTGAGATCCTCATAACCCAGATACATCACTACATCTGAGAGAGTTGAAAATGAGCAGTAGAGAATCACTCACCTCTGCATTTTTAATTTCCCCTGAAAGGAATTGCAGCTTTATGTTCCTGACCTCAGATCTATTGGGCCATGTATACAGCAATGCTAGTTCATCTAGCTCTGACTTTTCTGGATTTTCCCTCAAGAACTGGCTTCCTCTAGGACTCCGTTGTCAGTTCCCAGTTGAAATGCATAGAGCACAGATATCAGTAATTCATCTCTGGTCTTTTTGTACACTCTCACAGATAACCCCGTCAGTTATTTGGAGAAAAATATGTGGTCGCTCCCTAAACTTACACTGATGTGGTCCTATCCTGCTTTTCCTCCTTAGGGTCAGAAATAACTCTAGATTACTCTTTATAAACTTATGTCCATATTCTAAAGGGGAGTATAAGATATATTTTTTTGAGGACCAATTTAGGAAAACCATCTTGGTTTGAATTCCCCAATCTTTGAGGTCTCTCTATCTCAAAAAGTATTTTTCTGTCCCAGCGGATTGGCAAACACATTCTTATATTCTAAGATCCATTCTTGAGTTTCATACCTGTTTCCTACACCAGTATGCTCCCCATAAAACCAAATCAACTGCCAAGTTCTGCAGAAGAAAATGAAGATGAGGAAGCAACGGTGGGAACACAGCAGTCTGCCATGCAGAATACTGGAAACCACCAACAGACAGCAGTGTCACATGTGTGTCTGTCAGTAGGACGTTGGAGATGTTCTTTCATTAATGATGCAAAGGAATGGCCTTATAAGTAGGCTGTGATAATGACGGCTTTGTAATGTCACTTTTGTTTGTTTATTTGTTTCCTTTTTTTCAATCTGCCAAAGATGGGAATGGATACAAGAACTTTAAAATCAGCTTTTGTAAGCCAGTTGTTGATTGTAATGGTGTTTGATCTTCCAGAAAGCTTTACATATTCTTCTGCAATAAGTCAAGTCACCATTTGTTTCCATAAGTTCTCCTCACACTCATAAGCCTGAAAACTGTCCCTCATGGCGCAGATGCTGTAAAGCCTACAGTGTTCTAATGTATTTTTGACCCAAAGCAGACAAAGGTATATGTGAGACACGATCATGCCTGGCCCTTTTTACTACAAGCAGCACAGGGGTCTGGCTCACTAGAAGTTGCCAAGAAGACTTGTCTTATGAAATTCAAGGTATATTTTGTTATGCCAATTCATTTCCTTTTTTTTTAACTGTGGAAAGTGATATGTTGAATCAAGTGTAAGCTGAGTTTTCCAGACAACTGAAGTAGCTACATTGTGAATGTTATTTTGTTATTAAAGGGTTTTTACTCAATCTTTGTGCCAATGAATGTCATTTTCCTTGGAAACACAAGAACCTTGGCCTGGATTTTCTTGTGTGCGTGTGTGGACATGGCCTGGGAAATAAATGGTAATGTCTGGGCTTAGAAGGTAGGTTTGGGGCACTAGGAAGACATCTCCATGTCTTTCAGCTCTAAAGGGACCGGAGCCCAAATTTTCCAGCCTCAATCTTACAGGACCTCAACACTTCTCTAAGAATCCATGCAAATGCCAGCATAAAGGCAGACCTTAATTCATACAGGAAAGGGAAGGGAGGGAAGTTGGTGCCCTTGCAAGATCTCATTTTCTGTGAGCCACTAAGTGCCCACCGCCACCCCCAAGGCTCCATCCAGGGGCAGGGAGCCTGGCTTCAATGAAAGCCTCTCTTCCATCTTGATTTTTGCAAGGGGTTAATTTACTCATGGAAGCTAGGAGGAGGCCCTTGAAGATCAGGAACCTTCCCAGCCACCCTCTGCATACCATTTACCTATCACATCTACAGTTTGTGAGGCAATTCCTTGAGAATCAAAGGTATGGGTTCCTTAGTGTTTTATTTCTAAGTGATCTTTAACTTTACAATTCTGAGATGGGAAAGCATGCAGGTGAGAAGAGATTTGCTGTCTTCCTGTATCTCAGTGAGACCAGGCACATTACCCATACTGTTGACTGTATTCAGGGCCAGGTTGAATCACAGCTACTGAGCCTCCCAAAAACATGACCCATTGATGCCCATTTTATTTCTGGTCCTTTTCAAAAAGTTGTAGACCTTGGATTAGTCTCCCATTTCCCTTACTTTGGCTACATTTGGCATATTGTTTGACTCGGCTTACTACCTAGTACAGCTTCTTTTTTGTACAAAGTCAGGGAGTGTGCTGTTTGAGGGGAAAAGTTAAATAGTCACAGGCTACCTAGCTAACGGATAGTTGCATAATTAGAATATGCTTCCCGAAATGTAAAAGACAGTCCTCCGTCGCCCATGTTGCTTTGTGCTGCCCAAGTCCAAACAGTGTGAGCCAGTAGCTAGCTCACCATGAAAGATTATAAAACACCTGATTCGTTAGATGTCCCAAAATAAGAAAAAAAAAAAAACCTTCAGGCTGGAGAAGTTAGGGAAGAGCTACTGAAATTGGGGGCCAGGGCCTTAGATGCTGTCACAGCTTCTTGTTTCGTTGCCTTTTCATCGCTATCTCCAATCAACAGGTTTTTTTTTTTTTCTTTCTCTCTCAGTCCCAAGAACAGTTCAGTCTCTTCTCGACAAACCTGTGATGCCAAAGAATCTCACAGGCCAGGGGAATCAGGAACTAACATTCTAGTGAGTTCTCTTCTGCAACCTTTGCTTTTCTCAATGAAAGTGTGTCAACAAATTACGCAGGAAGAGCCTGGCCTTTCCCCATTCCACCTATTTTTTCCTGTTTGAATATTTCTACTAGATCAGTGCTTTACTAGCATAGATCTGTGGAATCTTTCTTGCTCTGTGAATTCTTACTGTTCCCACCAGATAGAAGTAAAAGTTTTGTTCTCGTGATCTAACTCTCATGGTAGGCCTTGGTCTCAGATATGTTTATTTTTGGTTTAAAACCCACTATTTAATTTCTACATGCTGGTCTATGTGGCTTTGATTCTTCCTTCTAGTTTTTTGGCTGCTTTATGGCGGCTTAAAAGTGACTGTCACAAAAGAACAGAGGAAGTAAAGAGAGAATTTGCCTCCCTCCCGCCTCTTTTGAAAGTTTGAAAATAAAAGAGACCTATGATGTCACAGAGGGAGTGGCTGTGGAGTGTGGGCCTCTCTGCCACAGACGTGGCCTTTCCTGGTCTGGGTGGTGGATCCAGAGCTTTAACTGTTTAGTGGAAACACAACTCCTTGTCACAGATCTTCAGCCAGACTCAGAGAGGCCAAGAGACCCCAGTCATGTGCACTGTTTTTATTTGCCTTCACAGGCATTGTCTCCAGGAAATGGGAGGAGGGGGGACTTTAGTTTTAGTCAACCTCCTGAAAGTCCCTTTAATCAATCCCTCATACATAGAAAACCAGGAAAATACACTCCTCTTATAAGAAACAAACAAACAAACAAAAAGATGACACTGATCCACTATCTTCTTTTCTTTCCACCCTTTTATGTTTCCAAGCACATTTCCCCAGGTTTTATACCATCTCCGACACACTAAGTCACACTGTGGTGAAAGATTTTTCCAGGGGTAGTCAACAGGGTACATGCTGAGTGGCTGCCCTGAATTCTTGATGGGAGTAAAGGCCATGCTTCACTATTGAGAGGGTGCACAGTGCTCCATCAGACCCCAGTCTTTTCTTTTTTGAAGATTTCGCTGAATGTTGATTGTATTTTTGCAACGGCTCATTTTCCACCCTGATGTTTGGTCTGCAATGCTGCTTACACTGGATTCTTTCTATTTTTATTCCTATCATTAAATGGTAGTGCTGTAAATACTACAATTAATGTCAAATAAACTGCTTTAATTCATTGATCATGGCTCAGTTGCTTTCCTTTTTTTAACATTTAGTGTGTGTGTGTGTGTATGTGCACGTGCATGCACGAGTCTACATGTATGTGTGTGTCTGTGTTTTCTTCTTCCATCATGTGGGTTCCAGAAATCAAACTCGGGTCATCCAGCTTGGCCACAACTGAGCCATCTCTCGGGCACTTCTTTCTGTTTTGATCAAAATAACTAAGTACTGTTCCTCCCATTGCAGTTTCATAGAGAGGAGCAAAGTTGTTCTACTTGGTTCCTTGCAAGATGCACAGCACATTCTGTTAGTATTCTGAAACAACCTGCTTCTGGGTTACCTAGCAACTTATGACATCATCTTGTATCGCCCAGCCAGGTGGCCACACCTGTGGGCGTGGTTAGTAATTACCTGACCTTAAAAGGGACAACTGGACACATGTTCTCTCTCTTACTCCTTCTCTTGCCCTTACTCTCTCTCTTACTCTTACTGTCTCTCTATCTGGGCGCCCCCCCCTTTCCTCTTCTCCTCCTCTATCTCTCTCTCTTCCCCACATCATGGCCCACTCTCGCTCCCCTCTCTCCTAATAAACCCCTTTCATAGAAAACCTGTACTGTCTCTCTATCAGGGCCACCACCCCCCTTTTCTCCTCTCCTCTTCTCTATCTCTCTCTCTTCCCCCCATCATGGCCCACTCTCGCTCCCCTCTCTCCTAATAAACCCCTTTCATAGAAAACCTGTTGTAAGCCTCATCTTATTTTTAACACATTCTATAATCAACTAACCTGTCATTCTTGTTATCTGTCACAGAATGCTTAGGGATGCCTGTCAGTTTTCTTATTCTTCACTAATTAAAACTTAGGCAATAAACTGATCTATCTGCCTTTGCCCTTGTGCAGATGGGATTGCATGGAACAACTCAAAAGGAGGGTTGTCACCTATGAAAGAATCAAAACACGTAGACAAACAACCATTGAGCTGGGAGGCCTCGTAGGGAAACTAGATTCTGCCAAAGTAGAGTGCTCATATTCCTAGTGGTTGCCAGCTTGAGTTGGCCCAAGCTTTGACCTTGGCTGTGCTCACTCACTCACAATATCTGACACTGGTTCTCTATCTGATGGGGGCTGACTAGACTAAGGTGGCCTTCGTTTGGACAACTCTTAATTTTTCATCTCCCAGCTAGCTGGGCTCAGCTGCATTCCAGGACTCAAAGGAAGAGCAAAACACTCCCTGAGGCCCAGATATGAAGTTGGTGAAGTCCTTTGGCTGTGTCCTGTTGACTGCAGGAGTCCAGCCCAGTTCATATGGGAGGAATCTGATGACTGCACTCCTTAATGGGAAAAGCTGCAAAACCACGTGACCAAGAGTAGAGTCAGACCATGTTTTACAATCCATCACCATCAGTATTTTTAAAAAGATATTCCATAGATTCAAATGCTCGGCTACATTTTCAAAACACAGCAAAATCTTTTATATCTGTTTTTTTGTTCTGTTTCGTTTTGTTTTTCAAGTTTTTTTAAAATACAACACCAACCCTGATTCTTATCTGTCAGCTCCTTTCAAGTGCTGTCATCATGATCACAAACTCATGTTATGAAGAAACAATTTACAGCTTTCAGACTTGCAAAGCAGGTATCACCTAGACTGGGTTGCTGCAAGTGAAATTTAAGAAAAAAAAAAAAAAAAAAAACCTTCCACACAGCAGGGTGAGTCAGGTACTTTGCTGACAGGGAGAAGCATCTTGGAGAACACATAACCCCCTCCTGATTTATGTCAAGAGTGGACAACCGACCACTGAACTCTCCCACATCTGCCACCCTTTGTCTCTATGATATACCACTGTTACTCTGAATATGAAGCTTTGATTACAGCTGGCATCCAGCAAGACTGAGGATCCCTGGTCTCCATCAAGGCCCCTTTACTTTTATTAAGAAAGAAAGAAAGAAAGAAAGAAAGAAAGAAAGAAAGAAAGAAAGAAAGAAAGAAAGAAAGAAAGAAAGAAAGAAAGAAAGACATTCTGGACTCTGAGAGGTTATATAACATATCTTTGATAACAGTAATGGAATAAAGACTTATAGCAATTCTATGTCTCAGCCTCTTCAACGATAGAACATTAGGGGCACACCACAACACCTAGGTAAACAATTAGCTTTGACAGTAGGAATGCAACCAGCAGAAGAATTTTAAAATGTGTCTGCTGTTCCCACATAGACTGTTCAGTAGGTAATGCAAATTAGGAAAGTCGGAGGTCATGAAAGCTTAAATGATGATAACAACGTGATTTAAGGCAGACGAGAGGACCAGGCATTGGTTGGACACCCCCTCAATCCCTGCTCTTTCTTTATCCCTTCACATCTTGTAGGCAGGGTAAATTTTGGATCAAAGTTTTCGTGGGTGGGTTGGTGTTACTCCACTAGGAGTCCTGTCTAGTTAGAGGGTGTCCTCTTCAGTCTCCATGACTCCCTTCTACTAGGAGTCTCAGCGAGGGCCACCCACATAGTCTCCCAGAAGCCTATCCTGTCTTAGGTACCCAGCTTGGGACAGGGATGCCCCTGCCCACGGTTTCTCTTCTCTCTGCAGGCCCTCTGTCTTCCCACTTCCACTCTCCAGGTCTGATCTGTACCCTCATTTCTCTCTTTGCTCCCTCTCCTACCTTGTTCCCTTTCTTCAACCACTTCTACTATCTATTTTATTTCCCCTTCTGAGTGAGATTTAAGCATCTTCCCTTGAGTGACCCACCCCGTGGGAGAAAGCCAACCACTGACACTATTAACATGACTCTGCTATGCTTGCAGACAGGAGCTTAGTCTATCTGTCCTTTGAGGGGCTCCACCCAGCAGCAGATCAAAAAAGATGCTGAGACTTATAGCCAAACATTGGGTGAATTGTAGGGAGTCTTCTGGAAAATTCAGGGAAGGATAGAAGGACCTGAAGATGAGAATAGCTCCACAAGAAGACCAACAAAGCCAACTAACCAGGGCCCAGAAGAGCATGAGGAGACTGAAGCACTAACCAAGGCCATGCATGGACTGGACCTAGGCCACCTACACAGATATAGCTGGTGGGCAACTCAGGCTTCTTGCAGGCTACCTAGTAAGGGGAGTGAGGGCTATCTACTGATATGGACTCCATTGCCTGCTTTGTATTCACTTACCCGTTGGCAGGGCTGCCTCACCAGGTCACAAGGGAAGAGGACTTGTTCAGTCCTGATGAGACTTGATGAGCTAGGATGGGTTCATAAGGGGGTCTCCACTTTCCTGAGAAATAGGGGAGGGGAGAAGGGAAAAAGAAAGGGAGGGACCAGGAGGAGAGGAGGGAAGGGGCTACACTTGGAATGTAAAGTGAATAAATAAATTTTTAGAAATATATATATATATATGGAAATGCTTCTGATTTCTTCCCTTCATTATGCTACTGTTGTATCAAGACTTTAAAAGTTGAGAGCTTTAACACAATAGAGTTCTGATAAATTATTAGTCTAACTCTCTTCCACTATATGAGTCACTATTATTGTAGTCACAAGCTCAAAATTTTAAATTTCCTTTGGTTGTCTTTCAAGTATAGACTTAAAAGTGATTCTCATTGTGCTGAATTTATATACATCCAGTCTTCTGGACAGTGGGAAGAAGCCCCTCACTCACAGTTTGTGGTCATTGAAGCTCAAGATCAAGTGAACTTTTGCTGCTTCTGCTCCACAGAAGGTTTCTGTCTTCCTTGAGCTCACCTTAAAGAGTGTTCATACTTTTAGAGCAAAATCATTTCCCAAGCCTCTACTATAACACAAAGGTGTGAGTCTATTGCCTTTTCCTCAATGCGGATTTCAGTACAGATTACAAACAATGGTGATGCTAACATGTCTGAAACTTACATCTTTATGTAAACTTAAAAAGGTTCTTGTAAGCTTCAGGGAATCGGCTTGAATCCACTTCTTATGAGTCAAGTGGGCTCCAGATAAGTTGCCCTTTCAATCAACAGCCTAAGGTTCCCCACCTATTGCCTATTCCAGAAGGCAGGAGACTCTTCCCTTTGCATGGTTTTGAGACTCTCCTCCCCCAACTACCAAGACCATGGACCTACTTAATCTGCTCCTGGGGCTACAGAGATGGCTCAGAGGTTAAGAGCACTGGTTGTTCTTCTTAAAGGTCCTGAGTTTAATTCCCAGTAACCACATGGTGGCTCATAACCATCTATAGTAAGAACTGGTGCCTTCTTGCCTGCAGTCACACATACAGGCAGAATGCTATATAAATAATAAATAAATAAATCTTTAAAAAAATCTTCTGCTCCTAATATATATGTAGCTTATATAATATATGTTATGTATTATATAATATATTATGATATATATGTATGTATTTAAAATCTGCATCCAAGACAGCTTCAAAGCGGCTAGCCTCAGGTGGGGTGGTCCAGCCTCACAGACCACTTCAACTGGGCCTGCACTTTCCTAACCCCAGATGGTCTCACAGAGCCTGAACAGCAAATGAAACAGCCTGCTCTTCTAGGACTTGGCCAACATTCTAGCCTTTTAGGCCCCCAATAACAGTGTCCCAATGTCAGCAGGAAGTAGTCATAAAGAATTACATTGCCCTTTATTCATTTATTATCAACAAAGGACTGGATGTTGGGTTTCAGACCTGGGACAAGCCAAGCAGCTGTGGTACCAATTTAACATGTCAAAGTAGACCTGGCCTCCAGGTTCTCCCAGCGTCCCTCAGTCCCTACCTGTTATAGGGTATGGCTGGCATACCCAGCCCTCTACCCTGAACTTTCCAGCCCAGGGACTGGGCTCCCTCTCTCCCAGAGGCTCTTCACTATATAATCCAGACATTTTGTGCCCTCTCTCTCTCTCTCTCCACTTCTCTCTCCTTGCATCCTCCCTCTTTCTCTTTTTCTCTCTGCCCTACTCTGCCTCTTGTCTGCATGGCAACTTTTCCAGTCTCATCCTCTGAGGCTGATAAGCTTGCCCAGGAGCTGTTCCTGAATAAATCTGGCCCTTTTTACTCTTAATTTGGCTTGAATTGGCCTATTTCATTGGCGGAGAAAACCCATTACTGACTACTTCAGTTAGTCATAACCATACTCTTTTGGCAACTAACTGTGACTGCTCAAAGTTTTGAGTTGCTAGATGTGTTGACACAACCTGTGGTCTAGCACTAGGGAGGCAAAGGCAGGAAGAGCTCAACTTTGAAGCCACCTTGAACGGCACAGCAGGACTATGTCTATATAAGAAAAAGGGGAGGTCAGCAAGATGGCTCAGAACAATGGATGAGGGGTCACCAGAAGGAACATAGGTGACCTTAAAGCAGGCACACTGGAGATCTGAACCCAGTGAGAATGATGGCTTCCTAATGGCTTCATATATAGCGCCCTCTCCCCTCATCCGTTTCCAAAACCCTTTAGCTCCCTCCACAAGACCACATGCAATTAGAGCAGAATCAGATACAACTGGTTGGTATTATGTCTCAGAAGTCCAGGAGAAATAGGTGAGGAGCCTATTAACATGGCCAGCTCAACAGAAAGTTCCCAGCACTCCTCACCCCAACCCTTACTCTAAACCTCTCTCTCCCAGGGGCTGGGCTTCTGCTTCCCTTTCCCTGGAATGATCCCTACATAACTCAGCCATTTGGGTTATGTCAGTCTCTGGACCTCTTGGCCTGGACTACGTCTCTTGGTCACTGGCTCCTCTCCTGCTCTATCTCCTGCTCTCTCCTCTCAGAATCCTGCTTCATCTGCCTACCATGTTCATCCTCAGTTCTTCCCTCCGCCTGCTTCTTTGCTTAAATCTACAATAAAAATCTTCCCCATAGTTAGGGGTAAACCTCCTTTTATTCTTTTATTATTATCCTTATTTTATTTTTTTAATTCAGTTGGGATCAGAGGCTGATTGCTCAGGCAATGGTCCCAGAACCCTCCCACCTCCTTCTAGGGGAAGGTAAACAGTCAACAGGTTGAGCTGAGATGAGCTTTTGCAAGCAGACCCAGGAGAATTTCTGAAGGTGGTGGCAGTTTGGCTGGGAGGATAGTTCTGAACAATAACAACACATTCATGCCTTTAATCCCAGCACTTGGGAGGCAGAGGCAGGCCTCTGTGAGTTCAAGGCCAGCCTGGTCTACAAAGTGAGTCCAGGACAGCCAAGGCTACACAGAGAAACCCTATCTTTAAAAACAAAACAAACAACAACAAAAAGTTTGCTTTTGTGCGCATGTATGTGTGTTGCAAATATTATATATGTAGGTTGCAGAATGGCTACAAAAGGCTAAAGAGGCAAGAACTTTAAAAAACAAAAACCAAAAACAAAGTATAGAGGTGAAAGTGAGCTTATGATCCAGATGGAGGTCACTTGGAGAGAGCTAATGCAGCTAAGAACCAGGCTACCACTGGCTTGAGGTGCAGGCAGCTCATGCATCTGGCATCTCCAACATCTTGGAGTCTCCAAGGCTTCACTTCCACAGCGTCCTGCACTGATCTGTCTCTCAAAGCCTCTTGCCTCTTAGGACCTTTCCTCAGGTCCAAAAGCTGCCTGGCCTCAGCAATAATCTGAAAGTACCATGACCCTTAACCTTCATGATACTGCCAGTTTTAGCTACCAGCTTCAGATAGATCCTGACCCCCTTGAACCTCCTTGTCAGCAGCTTTTGTTTAGCGTTACTTTATAGGACCAGAAAAATCCTTAGGCCTTTTCCTTTCACAAGGTGGATGTTTACATGAGTGAGGTCTTGCCCTGAGGGCACTCTTTCCTTTATGCATATCCAACCTCTCCTTGATTTATGTCTTTCAGCACAATCCTTGGCTGCAACATTCCATTTCTTGGTGCTCTTGTTCTCTTTAAACTGTACGTTTTGAGTCTTCTTCTGTACCATCTTCTTCTGTACATTTTTCAATGTAGATCCACACAAGAGTGATAACTAATAACCATATCACAGAGTCAATATTAGGCTGTCTTGGAACCTTCTCAGCCAAAGAAATTAGTGCACTACTTTTAGAATTAGCCCGAAGCGGGTTTTTAGGTGTACAAAGTGGGCACATTCTTTTCCAAAATACCAAAATAAAGGATTGTAACCCATTTGCTAATATTCTTTGAATTAAGCTAGGTCCCCACAGTCTGCATTGTTCTTAGCACTGTCTATTAGGCTTCTATCCCTTATGCTTTTATAATAGCATCCAACTACTTTTTCTAGTCCAAACTTGCAAAAGTCTTCCAAATTTCTCTAGTCACAGCAATAGCTCACTCTCTGGTTCCAGCTTTTGTATTAGTTCCTTCACTGTTGCTACCATCATTAACACAGCTTATAGAAAAAAGGGTCTATTTGGACTTAAAGTTCCAGAGGGATAAGGGTCTGACGTGGCAGAGAAGTGTGGCAGCAAGCAGCAGGTTGGAGCAGGATCTGAGAGCTCATTTCTTCAACCATGTCTTAGTCACTGTTTTACTGCTGTGAAAAGACACCATGCCTAAGGTAACTCTTATAAAAGAAACATGTAATTGAGGGGTTGCTTATAGTTTCAAAGCCTTAGTCCATAACCATGCTGGTGCTGAGAATGGCAGCTGAAAAAGTAGTTGAGAACTACATTCTGACCCATAGTCGGCAGATAGAAAGAGAGACTGTGCCTGACATGGGCTATTAACATTTTGAAGCCCACTCCCAGTAACAGTTCCTCCAACAGGGCCACACTTCCTCCAGCAAGGACACACCTCCTAATCCTTCTAATCCTTTCAAAGAGTTCCACTCCCTGGTATCTAAGTCTTCAAATTCAAGAGCCTGTGAAGGCCATTCTTATTCAAACCACCAAAAAGCACAAGCACGAAGCAGAGAAAGTGAACTAACAACAGCATCAATTTTCAGTTCACAAAGCCCACATCCTATGACACACTTCCTCTAACAAGGCTGCCTCTCAAACAGTGTCAACTGGAGATCAAGTATTCCAATGCCCAAGACTATGGGGAGAATTCTTCATTTAGAGCACCACACATCAGCATCTGGAGGTTGGTGTCAAGGCTGTTAGAGACAGATGTGGCTCTGGGCTTCCCTCCAGGTACCAGGTCATCTGCCGAGACCCTGCTTTTCCTTCCCGGTTTCCACTTGAATTTCCTTGATCACTGTGCTAATGCTGTAATATCTAAGACACCATTTCCTAACCCAAAGTCATGAGGATTTATACCTACACTCTTGTGTTGGTTAGCTTTACACCTCTGAGATCAAATATCCAGGAAAGGCAGTTTAGAAGAAGAGAAGATTAAAGGCTAGTAAAATGTTTGCTATGCAAGCATGAGGACCTGAGTTTGGTCCCCAGAAAAAGCCCAGGTTGGGCCAGAGAAAAGGCTCACCATTAGAACTGCTAGGCTCACAACTAGAGTAAAAGAAAAAAGCCAGATGTTGTGATGTGTCCTTGTAATCCCAGTGCTGGGGAGGTATAGGCAGGCAGATCCCTGTGGCTCTATGGCCAGCCTGCCTCTCCTGCTCGGTGATTTCCAGGCCAGGAAGGAATTCTGCCTCAAAAAATAAAGTAGACGGTGCCTGAGGAATGAAACCTGAGATTGACCTCTGACCTACAGCCACAAGTACACCCACATGTACTTACACACATGAATGCATGCATGTGCACACACACAAAGAAGAAATCCTTATTTTGGTCCACTAGTTTGGAGAGTTCAGTCCACAGTCAATTAGCTCCATGCCATTTGGGTAAAATATTAACAGCAGTTGGAGAATGTGGCAGAGGAGACATTTTACCGCATGGCACAGAAATAAATAAATAAATAAATAAATAAATAAATAAATAAATAAAATGATGTTGGAGAAGAGTCTGAAAACCCCTATTTCCTCTAATGTGACCCCACCTTCTACAGTTTCCAGAACCTCTTGTGAAAGCGCCACCGGCAGAAGAGCAAGCTCTCAACACATGAGCCTGTGGAGGGTGTCTTATATCCAAACCATAGAAATTTTCTTCTAAGAGCTTTATTTCTTTCCTATATGACGTTTAAGGCTAATTTTTGTATATGGTATAAGGGGAAGTTCTAGCTTTTATATATATGAAGAAAAATTCCTAAAGAGAAGCTATGTCTGGCTGTGAACACATAACAACAATAATAATAATCCTGGAAAGAGTTTCTATATCTGTAGAGCCTGATGGACCAATTGGAATTTCAGTATTGTGGGGAGACTGGAATTTTATAGGTCCAGAGGCTAATCACCTCATCTTGGGCTAGTTTTAGCCTTCTGGAATAGCCATTCCTAGCCCCACTCTGTATCTGAACTATCACCTCGTGAAAATAAATAAAAAGCTCTAGAAGCTATTAACTTAGAACTGGCATCTTGTGATAATAAATAAAAATCCCTTAGAATCTCTTACCTTAGCAGAATACTAGCTTCTGCCAATCCAAGAGCTAAGAATGCCATCAGAGAGCATCTTGGGCCTATAGAAAAGCTTCCCCTGTCTCAACGTATCTGCCTCTCTGGTGTACCCATCAATGTATTTTAAACATGCCTTGATTTATGAATGTTCTTGTTCTGTAATACTATAAAAACCCAGTGAAACTCCTTTCATAGTGGAACATGGAATCTGGGAATAATCTAAATCTGTGTTCCTGGGCCCTGGTCAACTCATAATGGCTGCAAAAGAAACTATCTCTTATTCTCTTTAAGATAAGAGCTGCAGTTTTTAGTTCAACACAGATTTTCTAAAATTCATTTGTTCTAAAGGTTATTTTTTTTTTAAGTTTGCTTTTAGGTTCGGTTATATATTCTGTCCAACTCTATATAATAAATACAGTGAACCCCCAGGGTGCTATGACTTCTCCTACAAAGAACACAGACCACTCAAGACCAGGCTCCTGTCCGTCTGTGTTTGTCTTTTCTTCATTCAGTCTTTGCCCGAGTTTCAGGATGCAGCACTGGTGTTTCCCTTTTAAACTAATCAGGTTGTCCTCTTTGAATACATAGTGGCTTTTCTTGACTTTCAAACTTTTCCTGCCTTTTAATTCTTTTACTGGCAGAGAAGACAAAGCTGTTCCTGCATGCCTCATCAGTGTCGTGCACAATCAGCTCAGCCTGTCACTACACTGGTAAGGTTGTCCTTGCGTGTGTCAGTAAGCTTGCCAGTCTCTCTCCTTTCTGTATGTGCTTTCAGCATAGACGTCCACACTTCAGGAGTGTGGGCACTTCTTCCTTACCTTTTGTCCTATGTTTCCCCATATTTTCACAATCTTTAGCTCCGACTTTCAGATCTTCACACCCCTGCCACTCTACCCAGAGACATTAAGCCTGTTTTCAGAGACCAGGAGATGCCCTGCTTCCTTCTGGCCCATAGGCTTTTTCAAGCTTGGCCGAGGGAACGAGGTCCTCTCTCTGCCTTGGGGAAAAGTGATCTTGTTCAATTCCTCTTTTCTTATAATGGAGTCTACATCTCTAAATCTGTTTTTATTTTCAACCTAAGGAGAAAAATCATAGTCATCAAATCAACATTACCTATGTACACCCACACAGAGACACACCACACACACAGAGTGTAATCCAGAACAAGTGCTCAGCAAAACTCTCAAGCAGGCAGATTTGATCATTTAAAAAAAAAAACAATAACAAAATACTCTCATTTGCTTCTTCAGACAAGGAGAAATCCTGTGGTCCCCAAACCAATCCTAAAAAAATGCCCACCCTGACTTCAGTATCCTTTATTTGCCTTTCCTCCCTCCTGAACATAGGAACAATCACAGCTAATTAGTAGCTGAGGTAGCCATGTGTGACCAAGACAGGAACTATGGATG
Organism: Pachyuromys duprasi; assembly: GCA_028658305.1. Classification (NCBI taxonomy): domain Eukaryota; kingdom Metazoa; phylum Chordata; class Mammalia; order Rodentia; family Muridae; genus Pachyuromys; species Pachyuromys duprasi. Next base: position 134,810,076 of record CM053764.1, read on the forward strand.
TGGAAACCAACCCCTCTCCAGGGGGAGAAAGAGACCGGGGAGTGGTGTCAGCAACAGCAGTAATTGCTCATCATCTCCTTACCTGTTATTTCCTGAGAACTTTAAAAGCTTCCTACCCCTCTGCCTTCACCCCATAGAAAAGGCAGCTATCATCGAACAGCGAAAAATTGATTCTGCCTCTAGGTGTTTGCACTTAGCCAGGGGATCCAGGGGCAGCTTTGAATTTGCATTTCCATCGCTCCCTCTCCAGAGCTGATTACAGTACCCAGTACCTCCCAATTGCCCCATTAGTTTTCATAACCACCTCTGGCTTCTCGAAGTCCTAATCAAACTCCATTTTGGAAATACTAGTCATTGCTTGTGACCTGTGAAAGTTTTTGCTTTCTCCCTGTGTGAAGTTTTAGAAAACGGTTTATTTTCCCCCTCTAGGCTTATTTTACTCAGCTGAAGTCACTGGAGACAGCATAAACTTTGCATTTTCATCAGGCCTCTTTCAAATGTGCTGCTACTGCAGTTGAATTTCAATGATTCGTTCGATGATTGCAGTAGAGAGAGGTGAAATGCCCACTCCCAGAGCTATACCTTTGGTAGAAGTCCAGACAGAGCAGCACTTACTATCTATTTATTCTCAAGACATCCATTGACTCCTTTTTCTTTCACGAATAATTGTAAAGACTCTCGTTTGACTCTAGCATCATCTATGTTGTCAACCAAAAGCAACCAAAATGTTTTGGGGTGGGGGATGGCGAGGAAAATGTCTCTACAGATAAAGTGCAAGCTAAGAATGGTCGTGAACATCTGAAACCCAAGCACAACGGCTGGAGATGGTCCTGCTGATCAACCAGACTAGCTGAAATGCCAGAGCTTCACAGAAAGACCATGTCTCACATATACTGATATAAACCTCTGACTTCCACATACATGACACCTGCTTCCACACATGCATCCAACTCTCTCTCTCTCTCTCTCTCTCTCTCTCTCTCTCTCTCTCTCTCTCTCTCACACACACACACACACACACACACACACACACACACACAAATGTAAGAGACTCTACCATCTTTCAGAAGTTGACAATCTAAGGAGGACTTGAGGAAAACATATATTGTGGTTAAGTAACGCTACAAAGTAATCACACCCAGCTGTGATGCCCATGAAACACAATGACCAGCATGGCACCATAACCCTAAGGCTGTAGTAGTGACAATTACAACTTAGCCGCAACCAACAGTTCTATAATTGGGATCCATTAACTGAGCAAGTGGGAAAGCATGTTTGACAACCTAGCCAACTATTCAGGGCCAGTGACCTGGATCTTGGAGAAACACCAGTATGCACCACTTTCTTAAAACAACATAATCCCTCACTACATTCTAAATATTTATCCTATACCCACAGATAAATACAGGTCCTACCCTTCATCAAAGATATGTCTCCTAACAAGATAGAGACCATTACAGGAAATCACAATCAATCAACACGCAGAGAGCAAGTGAGTGACATGCTGTACCCAGCCTTAGTCAATAACATCTACAAGACAACTCCTCCACCTAAAGCTAGAGGATCATAACAAAAGATGGCGCACGCCTTTAGTCCCAGCACTCAGGGAGGCAGAAACAAGTGGATCTCTGTGAGTTCGAGGCCAGCCTGGTCTACAAAGCCAGTCTAGGACAGCCAAGACCACACAAGGAAACCCTGTGTCAAACAACAACAACAACAACAAAAAAAAACAAAACAGAAAAAGATGGGGCAGAGAAATTATAAGAGTCAGAGAGGTTCAGGGATTTTGTTGTGAGATTTTTGTCCTCCTAAAAATGTCAGAGAAGCTACAACCACAAAACCTCATAAATACTATCTGGACAAGGCAAATAGTCATCATGCTAACATAAAAGGGGGGAAATCTCTTGTGTCCCTCAACCTTAGCCACAACTACAGGACACTAAGAAATGCTAAGGGTGGGAGAAATGGTCTGCCCCAGACAAAAACCTCCAAAATCTTTACTCAAGTAGTCAGCCCCGAAACTGTATACATACAACTAACATTCTATAGATTGAACAGGTTGTATTTATATATTTGGGAAATATATACATTATGTGTATGTGTGTAACACCAATTAAAAAATAGAGGCCATGAGTTTGAGAGAGATCCAGAAGAAGAGCGCATGGAAAGGGTTGGAGGCAGGGATAGGGAAGGGAGAAAACATGTAATTGTATTTTAATTTTAAAATATATTTTTAAAAGTTTTTTTAAGTAAATGTAACTTGTGTCTTAAGCAAACTCTCCAGGACTTCCATGTCCACTCTGGGCAATGCTGCTCATGGTCAGCAGTCATGGAGGAAACCAACTCTTTCTGTGCCCTCCTTGGCTTTGTGGTGGTTTTTAATGATGCGACTTCCTGTTTTATGCCCCGCCTTCTTCAGTTTTGACTGGAAACGATCTTAAACTGGAATCAAAATGCTTCTCTTCAATTCTCTCCAATGTTTTGCCTCTTTCCTCTGTTTTTCTCACTTAGAGCCCCCTGCCATCTTGAGTTCTATCCAGTCTAGAGCACTAACTTCTTTCCTGGTGACTCTCTTGCTAAGATCTCCAATCCCCTGCTTCTGGTGCCTTCCATTCACACATCTCACACCTCCAGCCTGGGGTTCCTCTCATTTTTCTACTTTTTCCAATGTGCACATGGGACCTCGGGCTCAAGCAGAAAGTACACAGGACAGGGTAATTTGTACTAACACTGATTCAGGGGCTCTCAAATCAGCATTCTGCACAGGAGCACAGTGTATTAGACACTAGCAACTAGTTACACATGCACTGCTGTAAAGAAATACTCAACAAATAGCTACTTTAAAAAGGAAGGTTTTATTTGGCTTCCAGTTTGGAGTGTTATAGTCCATCACAGCAGGGAAGGTGTGGGAATGGGTAGCTCTATAGCGTCGGGAGCATGTGGCAGGAGTATGCAGTCACTCGTTCATATATTCCATGTGACTGGGTTACAGCCTGTCACTCAGTCACTCACTTCTTCCAGATATACCATACTTCCCAAAGGTCCCAAACACCACTGCCAGATGAGGCCCAAGTGTTCAAATATATAACCTTCTGAGAGACATCTTGCAATCAAACTATAGCACAAGGCATGTTTCCCTGCGTGCTGTCAGATCCACCTCCAGGTTGATCAAACAGGCCTTGGACCTTTATACTTGTACCCCATCTACCCTCACTCTCCATGATACCCTGTGCTATAAGATCTCCCTCCCCACATCTGGATAGGTTTTATACCTGCAGTTCTTCCAAGATGGCCTCAAACTCAATCTGATGTTGGTCTTCTGACCCTCTTTCCTCTACCTCCCGAGTACCTAAATTCCAGGCCTGCCCCATTATGCCTGGTTTATGGGAAGCTGTAGGTTGAACCCATGGCTTTGTGTTTGCTAGGCGAGCACTTTACCAGGTGAGCTGCCTCTCCCCAGCCCGTTTCGTTTTTCAATAATCGCATTTAATCATCTAAGCCTGGGGTTGTGTTTGCTACTCCTTCCTTGCTCAGTACTGCCTCTATCTTTTTACAAGTCTGTCTTATTCCCCTTGTCCTGGATCAGCACAGAGGATATTCCTTTTTCTCTCTGCGTGTGAATGTATTTGAAGCAACAGCTTGTTCTCACACCATCGCTCTTTCCCCTCATTCCTCTTTTATCTCACTGTGCTCCATCAGGAGCATCCTTCACAAAATACCCCAGAAACTGTGCCATTCCTTCCTTCCTTTCTGAAATGCCATCCTTTCCCATGATTCCATGTATCTCCGAGCATCATGACTTTTACAGGTTCTGATCTTCCTGGGAACAGCTATAGGGGGCCTCAAGTGCTCTGTCCCACAGTAGAATCTTCCTGGCTAATCCTACCCACAAACTAATAACTCTTCAATCTTCATTTCTTCTAGGACTCCTATATATGGATAACCTAAGCCTCACTTAATCCTCACCTTATCCCTTTCTCAAAAAGTAGCTCTTATTCTTCTTCATAATGAATGGCACTAGAACACAGGATCATCTAATCCACAAACCACAAACTTGGAGCCATTGCTTCATTTTTAGGATTTTTTATTTTGCTGTGTTTTGGTAAGGTGGGTCTCACACAGATCAGGCTGGCCCCAAACTCAACTTGTATCCAATAATGGTTTTGAACTTCTGATTCTTCTGCTTCTGACTCCCAAATGGTGACGGCAGAAGAAGTATGTCAACATAACTGTCTGGGACTCATTCTTGACTTTTCTTATCTCATTACTAAATGATACCTATTTCACTTACTCTTTCCCACCACCTCTAACCTGGCTCAAGACTTCATATCCATCATTTCATTTTTGAAGTTTTAAAACAAAGTCATTTCTTGTTTATTTTTTTTTACTTATCTATATGTATCTGTATGTGCATGTAAGTCTGCCCATAGAGCCCAGAACACACACAACCAGACCTCCTGGGGTTACAGGTGTTTGTGAGCTGCCCAACATGGGTGCTGTGACCTGAATTCCAGTTCTCACAATAGCTCCACAAGTTCTCTAACTGCTGAGCCATCTCTCTAGATGCCCTCATAATGGAATCTTTAAGAAAAAGGTCTCAGTTGGGCTTTCTAGTACAACACAGGTGAGTTGACATCGTAAGATCCTAAAGAATTGGTTGGCGTGAGAAGGAAACTACTGGCTTCCATTCGAGGCAAAACTGAAGGTTGACATTCCTCACTCCAAGTGATGATTTGGTTGTGGCCTCCACAGATGTAAGTTTTGAAGTGGGCAGAGACACCAGAATTCCTTTAGAACTGTCTAGAACTCTTCAACCCATCCCCCACATCGTAGCCAGTTTACTTCTTCTATGTCACTAGGTCTAACTCTGTCACATCTTGACTTGATGACATCAATAGTTCTCCCATGTTTTTAGGATGAAGCCCAAAGTCTATCATGTCATTCAAGGCGTTTCTGCATCAAGGATCAGTCTAACTCTCCAGCCTCACTTCTCACCATCCTCCCATCACACAGCCAATCAGAATGGGAGAAGTGCTTGGGAGCTCTGTCTGCTTTTTACCATATAGCCCTTTGTATGTAGTCTTCCTTCTTTCTGTAATTTCTTTGGCTAAAAAAACCCCTCATGACTTACTGGACTAGAAGTCTCTTACATGCCCATCCACATTGTCCCATGTTTCTACCTGACTGAAATCTACTCACAGACTCCCTCCCTCCACCAGGAGCTGCTTAGAGGCAACTGGAGATTTGTACTCCCTTTTAGTCTCCAGAAACTAGCGTGTTTTCTAATATATGGTTAGTACTTAAAAGTTATTTGCTGGATAAATAAAAGGTTGATGGCTCTGAAGACAGTCAAAGGAAAGCAACAGCTGGTGCTAATGGAGAATCCGCTTTGTGCCAGGCTCTATGGTAAACTCTCTAAATGGAGCATCTCATTTAATTAGTACCAAAAACCTGCAAGAGGGGAGCTATTGTTATCTCCCATATTACAGATGGCACCCAAGGAGCTCTGCTAACCTGCTCAAAGTCCCAGTGGACTGCAGTCATTAGAAAGATGATTCCAAGAGAGCTCCCAACACAGATTTGCTCCATTGTGGAATTACTGGTTAAAGGTGATGTCTTCCTACTTACAGCTCCTGTCATCAAGTCCAAACAACCCCTGAAGAGCACTGCAGGTATCATCTAAAATTATTTTGCTGAGTGACATCTCTAAGGACCTAGATTTGAGAGGAGCAAAAGCAAGGGAAGCTGGGAATTCGATCAGGGTAATTCTCTCTAAGGTCAAGGGGAGTCGGCCCCAGTTCTAAGCCCCAGTTCATGACAACTACTTTCCGATTGATTTTTGCTTTTTCCTATCTGAGCTTGGAAATTACTTCCATCACAGAACACTAAATTCACTTTTCTCAGGCTTCACTACCCAAGGGGGAAAAAATTCTACTTCCAAATTAAAAAGAAGAAAAAAAATCTTTGTGACAATGACAGAAACCCCTACAGTCTCCCAAGAGAGTAGGTGCCCTTGCTCTTTCCCTCCCCTGTGGTACTTTCATTTCTAAAGCCCTACAGGTGGAGTGAGATAATTGTTCTGCCTATTCAAGGCTCCAGAGCAATTTGATTATAGGTAATTACATAAACTTACCCTATTCTTACATAGGTGTCAGGACTCAACTGCAAGCTCACACTCACTTCTGATGCTCAGCAAAATATTTTCTAGGAGCCAGTAAGTTCTTGTTTCTGCCTCTAGAGAGTTCTCTGCCTCTGCTCACGGCCCCCATTTCTTTCTCTCATCATCAAACCCTGGCAAGCAGGCTGCCTACAACCTCAGTCTTCTCTCATATTCTCTCCCCTTCCCTAAGGCAATTCCACAATTGAGTCATAAGGCCATACACTGGAAACTCTTGACTGTGACCCTTTCCTGCTTTCCAGATTTCTTGTATCTTAAACCTGGCGTTCAAGGCACTGTTTCCCCAAATACTCTCATGGTGGTTTTGTTGTTGTTTTATGTGTTCATTTAATTACGTAATTAATTTTTTAACTTATTTAAATGATTTTTAATTTATTATTATAATTATTTTGGTTTTTCAAGACAGGGTTTCTCTGTGTAGCAGCCCTGGTTGTCCTGAAACTTGCTCTGTAGACCAGGCTGGCTTTGAACTCACAGAGATCTGCCTGCCTCTGCCTTCCCAGTGCTGAGATTAAAGGGGTGCACCACTACATCCAGCAATTTATTATTTTTCATTACATATTTTTACATATAAATTTATAATTAAAATTGTTTATTTATGACTATTATTGCATGTGTGCGTGTACACATAGACATGTGTGTGTATGTGTGTGTGTAAGTTCACATGCTATGGTGTGCCACGTGGAGGTCAGAGAATGACTTTAGGGAGTCAGTTCTCTCTGAGATCCAGATATCAGACTCCATTCATCAGGGGAGAGAGAATTGCACTCTTACCTCCCAAGCCATCTTGCCTTTCCTGGTTTTTAGTGCTTTTGTAGTGTTGGAAAGTTGAACCCGTAGCCTTGTGCATGCTAGGCTAAACGCTGAGCTGAGCATGCCCTCAGTCCTCCAGACACCTCTGTGAACCTTCTCAATTCCTCACATTTGTTCATTGTGCTCACTGTTTTGCTTGCCACAATGACAAAGCATCTGAACAACCTAAGGGAACAACCTAAGGGAAGAAGAGATCGTTTGGGCTCACAGTGGCAGGGGCCTTGCCTGTTATGGTCAGATGTACTGTTGTTTCTAGGCCTGGCTTAATGCTCAACATCATGACACTGGTAGAAGCATGTGGAGAGGAGAAAGTACTCAACTCATGGTGGACAGAACACAGAGGAAAATCCTAATAGGATGTGAACAGGGAAGATTGGCTCCAACAGTAGATCAACTGGGCCCTGCCTTCTGTCATTCCACAGCATCCAGCAGCCCATCCAGAGTTTAAACCCAGCAATGAATGAAACCATTCCTTAAGTCAGTGCCCTTATGATCTAGTTGTTTCTGTCTCCATCTACCTTACTAATTTTCTAGCCATTTCTTAGTCTAAGTTGACAATCCAGATTAACCAGCCACTCCCAGTTTTCCTGGGCTGTCCTTCAGAACCCATTCACTAAGTAAGGTCTACCAAGTAAAAGCAGTTCAGATGAATCCTTCCCTAGGACAGAATTACAGATATGGATGAGATGTAAGAACAGCATATTAAAAGCATCAAAGACCTGATAAGGTGGTAAAGAACAATTACCTAAACACAGCAGTATTTAGCATACTGTTTGCTATGGCTTCTGCCCTGGAACACTTGCAGAGATTTGAAGAGACTGTTCTGTTGCTGCTCTATGCTTCGGGAAACTTTTCAAAAGCTGGGAGGACAAAAGAATGTGGGAATGTGGGAACCCACCAACCAATGAAAGGCTAAGCACTACAACATCATCAGTCAGAGAGTTGGAATAAGTCAGTCCCCAAATGGTCATCTGTCTATTCAGACAAGAAAACGTTAAGTCCTGAATCTGCCTTAAGGTTGCTTACCCAGAATATAAGCATCTTTAAGGAGCATAGCAGAAGCCAACAAACGAACTAACCCTCCTGGAAGAAGATAGTATCAAGTGAGGCCATAGATACTTAGGTAAGCAGTTGTTCAAATATAATGACCTACATATAACTAAAGAGACAGGCAAGCTTGCCAGGATCCAAAATAGCCATTAGACTTTGGCTACTCAAGAATGCTTGGTGGATATCTAGAGAAGCGTCTCATGAACTGAAAGGGATGTAGACCTTAAAACAAAACAAGACAAAAAAGTAGAAAAACGGGATGATAATAGAAACCAACTCAAAAGTAGGCTTGGAGAAAAGAAGTAGAGGTGCAAAATCAAAGTATTTTATTTATTTTTTTTAAAGTCATACTTCAAAATACTCATGTTTATTTCTTGTGTAAAAGGAAATTGTTTTTCCTACCCCTTTAAACTTATTTTGCTTTTTTATTAATTTTAGTTTTTTTTCACAATTTATTCATTATATACCCTGATTGAAGCCCTCCTGCCTCAACTCCTTCCAGTCCTCCCTCCCTACCTGTTTCCCTTATCCCCTTCCCCTAGTCCACTGAAAGCAGGAGTTCTCCGCTATCGCCATCTGCCCATAGCTTGTTAGGTCTCATCAGGACTGCTATGATCCTCTAGTTCTGTGGCCTGGCAAGGCTGCATTATCAGGGGTGAGTGATCAGAGAGCAGCCAACTGACTTCATGATAGAGGCGGCCCCTGCTCCCCTCACTTGGAGATCCACATGGAGACTGAGCTGCCTCCCATTGTGTGCTCATGCTCCACTAAGATTTCTACTATAATGTGTATATATGTACATGCCTGCATGCGAGCTTGTGTGTGAGCTCACGCATGCACACAAGCATGCATGTGTTTGAGCTCATGCAGAAGGCAAGAGCCTGAGAGCCTGATGTTGAGAAGTGGGTCCTGCAGTTCCAGGTGGAGCTGTGGAAAACTGGTTACCACTGGGGCACACTTTTCCATTCCCAGGGCAAACCCTGATGCCAGCAGTGAGGCAAGCATGGGGGAGACAGCCTAGTTTTCTGTAACATGCATCTGGTTTGGATTACGCTCATACCCGCCTTGTGCAATAATGCACTACACAGCCTCGCTTCTTCACTACTACATACTGTGCCCATACACTCCTCCCTAAACAATGCATCCAGCAAGGTCAGCATCCCTCAAGCTCCTGCGTGCACTGGACTGCCCGCACTCTCATCTCTGAACAACTGTGTGTTTCCCAACCATTGGCAACATTTCAAATCTAGTGTGTTCCCAGTGTGTTCAGGTATGAAGAATAGGAAGAACAATCTGGCCTGAATTGGTTTAAGATGAAAGTGCAGGAAGGCAAAATTGTGTCATCTAGTCACCTTTTAGGGGGAATACCCTACTCATTCTTTTATGTCTATGGGTATTTGAATAATTAGAAACATATGCATTGTAGTAAAGTAAATGCCCAGTAAGAGAAATGAATATATAAAAACAGGTTGTGAATTTGAGAGAGAACAAGAAAGAGGGTATGTGGGAGGGCTGGAAGGAAGGGGGGGGGGAATGATATATTCTCAAAACAGGAAAGGAAAAAAAGGAACACATTTACGGAGTTAGCTGTCAACCTGAGTGGATCAAAGCTATGCAGAGAGCTAGGGAAGTGTTATTTCTCGGTACATCGGTGAGGACGTTCCTGGGACAGATCAGCATTTGAGTCTGTGGACTCAATGTGGAAGATCCACCCTCAGTGTGGGTGGGAACTGTCTAATTAGCTAGAGGCCTGGGAAGTACAAAGGGCCAAGAAAGGGGATTGCTGCTTCTCCTGGAGCTAGGATAACGTTCTCCAGCCTTTGGACATCACAGCTCCAAGGTCTCTGACCTTTGGTCTCCAGGGCTCTCAGCAACACTCTGCTTATTCCCTGGAGCTACAGGAGCCAATTCTAATAATCCCTGTCTCAAAAAAAAAAAAAAACCCAAAGAGTAAAAATAAATAAATAAATGTGTAACTTAATCTAATCCAAGTAGAGAGCCACCCAAACTATGCGCTGTAGTAGGCAGTCACAGTCACCCCTTCTTTTAGGTTCTGAAAAGAGCCCAGGCTATATTCTGGGGCCTTTGAGTACTCTCATGTGATTCATCGTCACCCTCACTTTGCTCTAAATACTGTTATATTGATATTTTCACAAATCTCTGCGGATAAGAGGCCAAGAAGCTAGAAACACCCAGACCAGGTCCCAACCACCGGAGAACCTAGACAGTAGGTCCTCAGTGTCACATGCCTCTGAGATTAGAGAAGTCACAAGCCAAATGAAAAACGAACTGGCTGAAGCAGAGGTGTAGAGCCAGAGGTGCAAGCCCTCGGCAGCCTGGAGAGCCCTTGTTTCTTCTCCCATTCCCCAGGAAATGAAAAAAGGTGCCATGAGTTTCTCCATTAAGGTTTTTAAAGTTATCAGTGAAATTTTGCTTCCTCTTGGCGTCCATCTCTTTGACATACTTATGTGCATAAACATACACACACACACAGACACACACACACGCGCGCTAACAAGAGGAGTCATTCTTTTATATAAGCTTCCATCCCATCCCCTGTGAATGTTGATACAATATTTATTAAGGCTTAAATAGCACTGTTAAGTGCACATGCTGATTTAGAATGATGGATGTGTCATGCGAAGAACAGGAACTCAGCCGCAGAAAAGGGATCCCCAAAGGATAAGTAGATACATCATCAGCTAAAGACTCAAGCTAGCAGATGTCACCAGCAGAAAAGAACCATTCTTTAATCAGCCTTTTCTTTATGCCTACTGTTAACACCAGTTTTTCACAAACACATTTCAAAAAAAATTATGTGTAAGGTGATATAAACATAAACTCCAACCATGCAGACTCCCGCTAAATGAGCTGTCCCCCAACCCCCAATTCCACACTTCAAAGAATGGCCTCAGAATCTTTAGGTTTTGATTATTCGGTGACATTGACACCATAATTCTTTTGTTCAGATTGGGTCTGTACCCCAGGCTGGCATTGAACTTGGAATCCTCCTGACCCAGATAACTAGAATGCGTCACTATGGTAGGTCACCACCATAATTCTGAAACAATATATTGAGATCCCAATTCTTCAGCTCATAATCAAAAGATAATACCAAGTAACTTCCACTCTCACTGTCAGAATTTAGTTTATTTACATTTGTAACCTCATCTGCCTTGCCATTTCTGTTCACAATTTCATTGTACCTGTTGGAATATCACACACACACATACACACACACACAAGTAAATGTGAAAACAAAATTAAAAATAAATCCCCATCATTAAGAATTAAAGGGTGAAATCAGGAAGGCCCGTTAACGGGTGATTAAAGAATTTTACGGCTGTGTTATGTATGTGGACGGTTTGCTTTGTGAATGTCTGTGCACCATACAGGTGCCTGGTCCCTGTGAAAGTCAGGAGAGGAAGAGGAGTCCCTGAACTGCAGTTACACAGGACTGTGAGCTGCCATGTGGGTGCTGAGACTCAAACTCTGGTCCTCTGGAGGAGGAGTCAGGGGTCATAACCACTGAGCCAACTCTCCATTCCCTTTCCAGAGTTTTCTGATTCTGGGGCATGTCTTTGTTACACACAGCTTGCTCTTGTCATGCTTTGTGATGCCTGTCCCACTCCGGACCACTGAGAAGTAAGCTTGTCTGTTTAGTAAGGCACCCAGTCTGTGGCTGTCAGCCATAGCAACAGAAAATGGGCTTGGACTCCAATCACACACAAGCACTTCCTGGAATTTGGGACTTGGACAGGAGTGCTTGGATGACCAAGTGTTCAGTCCCTAGGCCATTCTTTTATTCCAGACTACCAAGGTCTCTGGGTCCATTCCTGGGTCTGAGTCTCCACCTGGCAAGAACATTGCACTAAAGCCCCACAGTGCCCCGCACACTCCAGGCTCAAGCTAGCTCCAGGGGGCCCTAGGGTCCTGCCAGAGAAGGAAAGTGGCAGGAAGCCATAATATATTAAAATGGTGGATTAAAACAAACAAGGGCAGCTTGGATCACATTACACATCACTTTCCTCATGTGTGACAACAGGAGAGAGAAAAAAATCAAAGGCGGCAAAAGACAATGGCTGACCATAATGGTCTAATAACTTGGTGATAAAAGTGCTTGTGGGAGCATCATGGGAGGAGGCCGTTCCTGGCTCAGGAGTCAAAGCTCTGTCAGATCCACGGCCGTGTGCTCAGAGACATTACTGCTTAAGTGCTCGTTTAAGACTTCCTCAACACACAGCATGATCGCTGGAGAGTCATAATTAGCCTCAATTGTGGGCCATATTCACACATTGCGCATCATCCTTAAAGATGACAGGGGGAAAAAAATCACTCAGGGTTGTATGGAATGGGTCTTGGCCCTTTCACCAGTAGAAAAAAAAAGACTCACTTAATAATCCCCTGTCTAAACACGTAGCCTTCTGAATACTGAGTGATATGGCTGTTTTGTTTTGAAATAGAAGAAGAAGAAAAAAAGCCAGGACAATAGGAAGGCCGTGCACACAAGAACCCAGAGATTTACACTACCTCTGCAGACATAGTTAGAGCTGTGGGCAAAGAGAAACAAGGCATTTTTCCATTCAGGTGAATGAAAATCCCAGACAAATGGCAGATCAAGTTAGAGAAACAACAGCCCTGCCCATCTAAGGAAATGCAGTGCTACCAGAATGGCCATAGTGACCCCTCATTTCTGTCTCTACCTTCTCATCCCCCCAAGGCCATTTCCATCCAGGAGTTCTGGCTCCCGAGAAATGGATTGCCAATGATGGGTAAATACATTGGTCAGCCATGTTCTCCCCATAAGTCCTGGGCTTGCGATGGCTTCCCCCACCTCACCTGCACCCAATAGTGAGGATCGCCAGGGAAGTAGTCCATCCAGGTCCTAAAGAGTCTCACTAGACCTTCGTTCTTCCCCACTGTGGTCCTTGGCTCATGTTGCCTCAGCTCACAGGGCTTCCTCGTGGGATAGTCTTCCTTGTGCAAGCCACCCTCGAAGCAGAACCTCAGAAAACCACTCCAGTCCACCCCGTTGTTGCACCGGCTCTGTTTCTCATCTAGAGATGGGGAGGCCAGGCCTCTAGCAGGGCCTCAAACTTCTAGACAATGCCCCAATTTAGTTCCTATTCATTGTTTTTGTTACCATTTAAACCTATACATATACCCAGTCCTGGAAAGAGAAATCAGTTTCTTCCCTATATTTATAAGCCCGGGTGGATTGGGGGAGCCTGTGAGGTATGGGCAGAAACACAATTATGAACTAGGACGAGGTAAATGGACAGACTCGCAACACTCCCGTTACTTCAGAACGGAGGTGGTCCACACCAGCTGCATCCTCATTAGCACTTTCTTAAAGAAGATGGTAATCACCTTGGCATCCATTGTCTCTTTTCCTTCTTGTTAGCCACCAAAGCTCTTATTGGGTTTTCAGAGATTAACACAGATTCTAATAGAGGTGGAATCTATCACATTCTATTTCAGTGGGAGCTCTAGGTAGTCAGCAAGAGGTGGTTACTTCTAGCTTTCAGAATGTAAATACTGCATCACCTGGAACCCATTCGTCAGTCATGATGAAGGCCTCATCTGTCAGTGGAGAGAACAGGGTCACTGGACTGTGCATCCTGGTGGTGGGAAATACCTAAGTCCTCATTTCATATCATAAGATGAAATAAAATCTAAGCACACAAAAATTATTATATCCTGATAGGGAGAAAACTATCAGAAAATGCAGCTAAATATTTATCAGACCCACACACTGAAAGCATAAAATAACATAGGTAGTCACTGAGGAGACTAACAGGTCACACAAAGGATTTAAACATCCAAATGTAAAAAATTAAATAAATAAAATAGAAGCAAACAATAGACTGAGAAAATATTAGACACACACCTGACAGGCAAAAGGTTAATATTCTCACTATGTGAGACATCTCTGCAAATCAATAAGTAACAGAAATAGAAAAAATTAAACGTGGTTAAGGTTATGAATGGGTAATTTACAAAACAGAAACTATACCTGTATGGCAAGTACACATAAGAAACCATTTAGTCATAGAAAATAATCAGAGAAATTAAATGTAAAGTCACCAGATAGAGCTTCCTTCTCACCAAGTTAGCAAAAAAGAGAATGAGAAATATCGATGGCAGCAGGCAGCACAGAAGTGGAGTGAGAGGGGAATGTAAACGATGCGGCCTCCCCTGCAACAGCCTGGCCCTGCAACAGCCTGGCCCTGCAACAGCCTGGCCCTGCAGCAGCCTGGCCCTGCAACAGCCTGGCCCTGCAGCAGCCTGGCCCTGCAACAGCCTGACCCTGCAACAGCCTGGCCCTGCAGCAGTCTGACTGTACCGCACAGCCTTGAGAAGCTCCTGCTGCCTGCTGTGCCAATCCTTTGTTAAGGACTTCATCCTAAAAAGCAACCAGAAATGCAATTTGAGATGCTTGTAAGAGACATCAGAGAGCAGGTTAGACCAGTACAATATGGAGACAAGGCCAGCCAAGAGAGTGGTTTAGACTGTGCTGGAACACTAACACAGAGTATCCTGAAGGTGTAGGATACTCCATCTCAGAGGCAAAGAGAAAGGCCTGTTAGGGCAGGCTTAAACAAAAACTTGCTGGCTACAAAATGGCATATAGTATAAGATCTCAAATGTATGAACATATGCTTCAGGCAGAAAAATGGCAAAGCCAGGTGGACATCAATGAGCTACATAGTAATATATTTTTATTTCTAATTTTTTGTACAAGAGGCATTATTTTATGATAAGGATTCAGAAAAAATGTTTTTCACATTAACATGACGTTTATTTTAATTTTTTTGGTTGTTTAAGATGTTTAACTGATAGTGCTGGGTGGATAGCTCAGCAGATAGAGGCCTTAGTGGGTAGGCCCGATAACCTATATTTGAACCCAGATCCCACAAGGTGGAGGAAAGGAAGCAGCTCTCCAGAGCTGACCTCTGACCTCTGACCTCCACTAACATGCCACAGCATGCATGTACTGCCTCCCCCCCCCACCAACACACAAAATAAATAAGTAAAAGCTTAAATATAGATTTCATTGACAGTAGAGATTAAATATATTGAATGCGTATAATGTGACATTTATATGTACATTACACAGTGGTTACCACAATCAAAGTAATTGACGTTTGCATCAGTACCATGCTAGAATCCCAAGACTTATTAATTTCAGAGCTGGAAAGTATGAGCCCTTTCAACATTTCCCCATTTCTCCCAGCCTACCCCAGCCCCTGCTACCATGCCTCTATTCTGCCTCTGTGAATTTGACTTTCAAACACACTACATAAAAGTGGAACCGTACAGTATTGTATGTATGTATGATTATATGTAAATTGTCTGCTTTATTTCCTTCATGTTCATCCATTGGATCACAAATGAGCATTCATATTTTTTATGAAAAAAACTCAAAAAACTAAATTGACATAGAATCTAACCACCAGTCCAATGATTTCACAATTGCTCCACCCACCCCATATGTTTTCTTCTCACAGGAGGAAAAACAAAAATGACCCAAACAATGACAAAGTCTGAAGTAATATAAAATCCCTTCTGAGCTGCTCAATAGATACAATTATGATTACAAGGTTATTAGTTAATAGCTCCAATTAGTGCTCTGTGTTGTGCCCCTTGATATATTTAATATATAAATCCCCATGTGTCAATATAGCCAACTTGTGTATCATGTTAGCACTGTGTCAGTCCATCATCGCCATACCTTCTGCAGCCTGCTCCCTCCTCCCCCTACAGCTCCAGTGAAGCTAACTTCCTAGGTGTGGCCAATGACTGGCTTCTTGCTCTGATAGGGTAGGTAGAAGAGCCACTGCCTCCAGACTGGCGGTTCTGGTTCTGGAAAATGTCCCTGCACGGCTTCCTTCTCTTGCCCCAGCCACTGCCAGATGGAGAAAAAGAACAGTGGAGCCTCTAGGTGCAGAAACTGAGTGACCAGGGGAAGGGAATAAACGCCTTTCCTCGAGCACCCACATCGGTTTGTGGTATGGGCAAGGAATAAACCACCATATGATGCCACCAAAGTCTGAGGCTGTCGAAGCACTTACACAAGCTCCGGGGAGCCCAAGGCTTCACCTACCATCCCAGCAGATGATCCTCACCTTAATAACAAGTGTCCTGTCTTTCATAGTCTTGTTTCCAAATAATTCTGTAATTATCGCTGAGCTTGATACATGTTTTCCTTGGCTCCTCTGGCTTGTGCTCAGAGAGCACACATTCCCCACGGATCATTACCAGGGGGGGATTACCACAGCGTTATCCCAGGGGGTGCGTGGGCGGGGGGAGGGGGACGGACTGCTCCATCGCTCTCATTTCCCTGTAGGCAGACTGCTCTCCAGGAACGTCTGAACTGGAGCTCAGCCTTGTCTACAGGGCCTCCACCCCCAGCAACACTGAGCTCCGCTCTTCTTTAACTTGTTAATGCTGCGGCGCCATTAGAAATGCTTTTAAAGAGGTTTCACTAAGGGCATTCAGATGGCAGTGCTTGGTGGGAGTTTCTTCACTACAAAGTGCAGGGCAGATAGTTTTTTTGACCCGCCAACCCCTCCCTCCTTCGCCCTTAGGCAGCTTTGGGATATTTATACTTCCTGCTTTAAGGAAGTGATGACATCGCAAAATGCAATAAAAAGAATCAAGCTTTCCCTTCTACATTACAAAACAGGGTTCTGGAAGCCCAGCAGAGGCCACAGCGTTAAGAGAAGATCTTGCTGCTTCACAGCCTGGCATTTGTGCGTAGGGAGCCTCGGGGCTGGAGGACTCAGGGTGAACGGCTTAGGCATAAATAATAGATTTGGAAGAATACATGATCGGTGTGAGTCAGACCACTCTGCCTCAGGCTAGATAAAGTTGCTCTGGACTGAGGCAGTGGCGAATGAGAGAAGGAAATGAAGGGCTTTAAAGCAGAGGATGCAACAGACGCTGAGGAGGGTAGGCAGAAGCCGGCTTCCTAAACCCTTTCACATGACCATAAGAGGGCTGTGCGTGACTCGTCTACCTTCCGATGATTCTAAGACCATGTGCTGAGCACTCCGGATACAGCAGTGACCAGAAAACACCTAGGCAGGGCTCCTGTGGAGCGGCACTGTGGTGGGAGCACAGTGACCAAGTATTTGTGCAGTCCGCTCTGTGAACCACAGCGGGTGCTCTCTGGACTCAGATCCATGCCTGTAACACCTACCCTCATGTCTATCCCCTCACTGCAACTTAAGGCCACTCGAATGCCCCGTATCTATAAAATCAACCAACTGGGAATCAAAAACATTGTGTGTCGAGGAACAGGGAGTACATTTAAATGAGTATGCGCAAAAATTGACTTATCATTATTACTTAAGCACTATAACAGGTATTTATAACGTATTTACATTGTATTAGCACACATACACAAACACACATGCACACACATATGTACATACATTCAAATAGGCACAATTACCGTCAGTGGTGGCGAGTGCTAAGAAGACAAATTAAATAGGACAAATGAGGGATAGCAATGTTTCTTTAAATAAGGTTGGAGAAGGTCTCTCTGGACATTGACAAGTGAAGTGGGATGGGAGCCAGGAGCAGATTTCAGCACAGAGCATCTCAGACAGTGAGAATCCCAAATACAAAGGCCTGAAGCAAGCCAGGTGGGCTGGTATGTAAGATCTGTAAGGAGGCCAGGGTGGCAGTGCCTATGAGGAGCAGAGCAAGGTGCCAGGGAGCAGGCTGTCTGGGCAGGAAGCATGGAGGCAGCCATCATTAACACTGATCTTTCTCTGGGTTTGTGTCTAAGTCCCACAGGACTCCGTGGAGCTAAGGCAATGAGCATAAGTTGTCCAGTTGGGGAGAGTGTTGGAGGGACATAGGTGATATGTTCCCTGGTCTCTGTGGTTGTTGGCTAGCGCCCCTTTCTCTGCTGACCTCTGAGCACATGGCATAGAACCAGCAGTTACCTTCTCTAGATCCTGTCGAGGTTGCCTACAAGATGCAAAGAAAACCTCAGAGAAGAAGCTTATCTCTGGAGCCCTTTGCTCCTTTTGGACCAGGATTTTAGGATATGCGGGAAGAAGCAAAGCATCAAGACTAACATATAAAAGAAACCAGTGCTAGAGGAAGACCGGAGCACCCCTTACACCCCAACTATAGGCTACATGTAACAAAACAGAGTGTGTACAAAAAAGTTCCATGGTCTCCAACACCAGAAAGCAAAGCTGGGTAGATGGCATAACAAGGTCATGACACTCTTGAGCCTTGGACCTGCACCAGCTCTCTAAGCCACTTCTATTCTTGGGGCGTTGCTTTCTCCTTAACAGGCTGTATCTCTTCTTTCTTTCTTTCTTTTTTATTAAATACAATTTATTCACTTTGTATCCCAGCTGCAGCCCCTCCCTTACCCCCTCCCAATCACACCGTCCCTCCCTCTTCTTCTCCTATGCTCTCTTTTATCTCTACCTGTCTCTCTTCTATCTTTCTTCTATCATAACCAATATAGGATCCCTGGGAATCCCATTGGGTACCCTATGGACTCAGATCCATGCCTATAATACCTTCTCCTCTGTTTGTCCCCTTGCTGCATCTTAAGGACACTGGGCTCAAACCCTACCCCTTCCCAGAGCTTAAGAATTGAAACCAAGGAACCTATTATGCAAAGAGACATTTATGCTCATTTTAAATGAACTCTTTGCAGACATCAGTCATGAACTAACCCAAACAAGTCTCTAACTGTTGGATGTTCAAGAGGTTTTCCTTTGTGATAGCCCCGTACCTGTTTTTGTATTCTGGCAGGTAAACACACATGCATCTCACTTCTGCTCCCGACCCCAGGAAACACGGAGATCAGGAAGCTGCCACCCGCCATGGAGAGGTGGCCATTCTGGTTCTAAATGAACTACAGCTCCAGCCTCCTTTTCATCTCCAGGACCATTTGGCATAACCCTATTCATCTGCACAGACTGTCAACTCCCTTGTCCTGGACTTCTCTTGTGACCTTCATTTTATTCCCTGCTCGTGCCTGAGTGTGGCAGCTGAACTGGATTGATTAAAGTTTTAGCCCTGTCTTGTTTTAATTCAAGAAAGAGCTAAACAGAGCATTTAAATGAACCCCTAGCAGCACTGACTGCCAGGATTCTGGACTCTGGCCCCGCATTCTTCCCTCGGCAACCTCATTCCCCATTACTGCTGCTCTGTCTCCAGACTGGCTTCTGAGTGAGGTTTACCTTTGGTTAAAAATGACATCATCGGGCCAGTGAGAGTAGATTAATGTTCACCTCCATCCATCCATCCATCACTGGAGATCTTAGGTTCATTACGTGTGTGCCAAGCATGATTTCCCTCCACGTCCCATAATTCATCTACAGGTCTAATGAACCAGTATTGAGTTTGTCAATTTCCCCTCATTTTGACTAGAAGGAAGAGTTCTTTGTTACTCAGCCATTTTACACTGTGTAAGTGTGTAGAGAGGAGGAGAGAAAGCACTGACATGGTGATAGAAGTGTCCGAACACGCCTATTCATCATTTCTATTTGCAAACACTATGAAGGGCTCTCACAAAAGCAGGGATGTAGAACTCCCACTTTTTCTCCTGTCTCGGGTCTTCAGGGAGTCACATGGTTCCCCTTTTCTATTATTCTACTGAAATTGTCTAGGGTTCTCTTTATAAGAAAGGAAGGAGTGTGGGATGAGGCACAGGCATACAACATCCGGGGCTGGGCCAAGTACATAACATCACATCCTTCCCGTACTAAGTTCTCGAAGATCCATCCATCCATCCATCCATCTATCCGTCCATTCATCCATCCATCAACACATCCCATCATCCATTCATTTCCTCTATCACTTATTTCATTCAGCCAATATTTATCAACTGCCTTCTATATGGTAGGTTCTGTGCCAGGTGTTGGGTCTTTAAAGTAAACCTGGAATTTTGTTTGCATTCAGGTAGAGTGAGGCTGAAAAAACTTAGGACCTGACCACTGAAAAGCTAGTCCACGGGCTGAGAATGTACTTCAGTTGTTAAGAGGAGTGCTTGCCTAACTTGCCTGCATGAGGCCCTGGGCTTGACACCTAACACTGTAGAAACTGAGTGTGATGGTGCACATCTCTAATTCCAGCTCTCAGGGAAGAGAAGCTGAAAGATCAGAAGAAGTTCAAGGTAATCCTTGGCTATATAGCAAATCCTAGATCAGACTGACATCCAGGAAACCATGTCAAAACAGATAGAAGGATGTGTGTGTGCTAGTTTATTGCTTATAGCTCTCAAGAGAAGGACCCACACAAGGAAACGCTAGGGTGGTTCTGGAGGTAGAAGAAGGAAAGAAAAACAAACAAGCAGAACAAAAAACAGAGCATAAGCCTTTTCTGTGGGGACTAGGATATCTGAGACAGTGTTGTCACTGAGCATATTTAGGAATAGATGATTTGAAGAACTTAGGTGGACACTGGCTTAAAGGAGTGGTCTGGTCGCCTAGTACCATCTTTCCTAGGTAGTTCAGGGATGGAGGATGTTGTCAGAGCTGTTTGAACGTGATGAAAGGGTGGTGGATGAGGGTGGAAACCTGAGGTCAGCTGGTTATCATATCAAAGGCATTCTTGCAGATAAATTACTTGGTATCTCTAGTATGTGCTAAGCCTGGCAGGGGCTATTCCTCCCTGGCTCCACAAGGCCCCATCATGTCAAAGCATCATAAAATATAGAAAACAAGAGACTAGGTGAATACTTAGTGTTTCCAAAAAATTGATCATCTCTGCTTTTAAAGAATTCACAGAACTCAAAATAAACAACTACAACGGTAGGGTTTGATATGGAAATGACACAAGGAATTGTTCCAGTCACTTTGGGGAATGTCTGCCAAACACACAGTTGTGTTACTCCTAAGAAATACCCCACAAATACAAAGGGGTAGGCTTTTCAGTAGCCAGGCTTATCATTCATACTCCTACCGCCCCACAGTGGACAACTCTAGCCAGTTTAGCCAATCAGATTTCCCATTCAATTAATTAGGGATTAAGATTTACACCACAAGAATCAGGTGCCAACTTGCTTCTATCATAGAGATCTATGACCCCCAAGCCTGCTCCACAGTCCAGCCACTTAGAAGTTTTTATGGAACACTTAAGTCAGTGATCTAATTTAGATAACTTTCATTAGGGTCTCTGCTGGTAATCTAATAGCTTTGCTCAGACCGCCTCAACTTCCTCACTCCTCAAAACTGAATTCTCTTGGGCTGATCCCCTCTTCTCCTACCCAACACAACCTGTGAACTATCTTGTTTTGATGTGTACAGGTGACTGTGATGAAATTGTTGTAGATGGTCTGTACAGTCACGGCCTCATGGAACTTGGCATTGTAGGGGTTAGGGGCATTTTAAAATCACTATTCTCCAACTAAACTTCTAATAAAATGAATGTCCATCAAAAGAAGATGAGCAATGTTCCCAAGAAGTCAATACATCGATTAAGCAAGAAATATTTTTAGTGAAGGAGATGAATGGGAGGAAAGACAGTTTGTAATTTAGCTGGAGAGGGGGTTTAGACGTTGCTGTAGATATCTCAATATATAAATGCATATGCAGAGTACATGCTGTTTGGCTAACAGGAGGAAGTCAAACAAGCTATGCCAGATGAATGCCACTCTATAGGATCCAAAGAAAAGACCCTTCTGGGCTAGACTGGTCCAGGAGGACTTTCTGGAAATGACAGGATTAATTTGGTTTTTCAAAGGTAAGTGAATTCAGATGAGTGGAGAAGGCAGGCAGGGTATTATAAACCCTTGGATGGACAATCTAGCTCTTTAGATTCCTGAAGAAGAAAATCTCTACCTTGCTGCATAAAACCTCTCTTCTAGGAACTCTGGTCTGCACTCCACCCATAAAATGTTTTCTCTAAATTTCTCTCCCACAAGACACTGGGGTGCTGACAGCCAGACCCATCCAAGGCTTTCTCATGTGAAGAGACCCTGTCTTGGGGCTCAACCTTCCTTCCACAAAGTGACCAAGGTCCTAAATGACCACCGGCTCAAATCCAAACAGACTTAAAAATTCAGGTAGGGTCCCTGGACTGCTTGAACACAAGTTAGGAAGGTAATTAGGGATGTCAGGAGGATTGAGCACATCTCTATAGCAATGCCACCAATTCACAAGTTTATCAAACACTGGAAACCATCAGGCAATCCATATACCAGCCCCTTCCTTTAAAACAGGCCGCACACATGCTCAGACCTTCTCGGGAGCTGATTCTGAATGCTAAGGACCTACACTATATAAAACCCAGTCACTCAGAAGCAGGAGTCCTTCCTTTGTTCTGGCCTCATATTTGCAACCTCCCTTGAGGAGAAGCAGCCACCTTCCTCTGAGTCTGACTCCCCATCTCCCCATTCCCTCTTCCACCCCTCCCCAGACTGCCTTATTCTCCAGTTGCAGTGACCCTCAAGTGTTTTTTCTAAAATCCACAACTTTGTACTGGGCCTTGCTACAGCCTTCAGACCACAGCTTCAGGCCTAAGCTTCCAGAGAAGGGGATCATTTTTCCTTGGGGAAGCTCAGATATCTACCTGTCTATCTCCTCTCAGTGCTCATGCCCAGTGGCTTACAACCACCCATAATTCCAGCTCCAGGGGACCCCAACCCTCTCTGGCCTCTGTGACCTGACAAAATGTAGTAGACACATAGACAGATGCACACACAGAGACACACATACATATGAAATACATACATACATACAAAATACATCTTTACATACATACATACATATAAAAGACATACACACATATAAAATACATCTTTTTTTTTTTAAAGCCTTTTCCCCTCCACTTGGATTGGGCATGTGAGTAGCCTCTGGGGACAGATGTGTCTAAGCCACCTTACTTGGGACACTGGTGCAATCCACAGTGGTCTCTGACTTCTCTTCAAGGCTATCCCTCCCCCACATCAGGTCATCCTGTGTATGGGATTTTTTTTTCTTCCCCACAGTTTATTTGTAGCTGAAGGCTTTCAGCCTGGTTCCGCTTTGCTCCTTTCTGCTGCCATGGACCATTTTCCGTGCCACCAGGGAGTGCAAATACCCTCACAATGCATTTTTGAAAGACCTTGGGAACCTCTGCATAAATCAGTAGACATTCATTTATGGTTTGGGAATATTCTGGATTGTTTATTTGATGTAAAGGATCCTAAGTTTGTTTTCGCTCTTCTACCTCAGTCCTTGCAAGGCTCCCCAGCAAGGCTCTGCACAGCTTTGTTTTCATTGGCTCTGTAGTGCTAGCCAGGCTCAAAGAGATTTTTATCATTATTCAAAATAGATCTTCCCTTTCTAATGACATGCTCTTTGGAGGTTTGACTCACAGCCAGCACTTCTTCCCCCTTTAAGAAGAAAGAATGAAAGGGAGAGAGAGAGAGAGAGAGAGAGAGAGAGAGAGAGAGAGAGAGAGAGAGAGACAACAGCAAATATAGAGCTCTTCCAAGCCACTGTGGCCAAGGCTCTCAGGTTTCAGCTTTGCTCCATTGTCCTTCCTGTGAGCCTGAATCCTAGGATGGCCACACACAAAACCTCCTTGTAACTTTTGCTGTTTTGGTGCTGCTCACTGCAGCAGACAGAAAAATGAACCTGCTTATGCCCAGTGAAACCAACACCTCACAGACTGCACGTTTAGTTTGAGCTTTACTGGACTTTTTTTTTTTTTAAATCAAACATGGCCATACAAAGACACAGCCAACATATTTAGCAATTCACCGAGTGTCTACTCCCAAAGGCTTCTCTACATCTCCCTGGATATAAATTGAGGTTAAGATGTGCTGATCCTGGCTCCCTGCTTGCTTGCCCCTATTCTGAATCATGTGACCAAGCCTTAAACTCCTGTCCTTTGAGGACCATCAGAATGACACCTTTAGTGTTTGTGCCTTGTTTTATAGCCTCCTGATCTTGTGCCCTTTGGAGTTCAAAGGTCACATCAGGCAGCAGGCCCAGAGGCTTTTGATGTAACCCCTGAACCCGAGCAAACAAAAGAACAGAGGCCCACAGAGACAATCCATCTAAAAATGATCCTATAAAGAATGCAGCTCAATCAGCACGGAGCATGCAAATCAGCTCACATTTTTATGGAGCACCCGGCTAAATCCAAACCTCCAGCCAGAAGATGGGACACAAACCCCTGGAGCCCAATACATAAATCAAAGCTTAAGAAAAGCAGAGAAATTAGTTTGCAACTGGCTCAAAATGGAAGGATTTGCAAGAAGTGATTTATAAGCTGTTTTCCTCCCCCTCTTTGCCCTCTTGTGCACACTAGTACGTGTGGACACATATACTGCTATCACACCACCACCAGGAAACCAAAGTTGCCAGAACGTTTGCCTTGTGGTTGAGCTTGTTATGGACAAGCACAGGAGGTTTTGGGATGACCACATGTGTTTCCCCTTGGTCACCAGAGCCTTTAGTGACAGGCTGAAAAGCAGAGGCTCAAGCAAGCCCTAAGAACAATGAGGATTTGGGGATGTAGCACAGTTGGTAGACTGCTTGTCTGGCCATGGATTTGGCATTTAGGGTTGTATACTGGGCATGGTGGAGCATACCTGTAATCTCAGCACTTGGGAGGCAGAGGCAGGGTGATCAGAACGTCAAGGTTATACTACTACAGAGTTTGAAGCCAACCTTAGGTTGAGAGCTTGATATATATATATATATATATTTGTGTGTATATGTATGTGTATGTATGTATGTATATGTGTGTATGTATGTATGGGGGTGGCGAAGTCTTATTCTGCTGAACAGATGTCTCCTACCCAAACTACACAGATTATCCCTCAATTGTCCTTAATACCTAGCACACATGCTCCCAGGGCAAAGGCCACCTAACTTCTGAATTGATGAGCCATACTATTCAAATAGCTGGAGAGCTAAACAGGGCGAACTCTTATTTTTCATGAAGATGTCAAGCTTTGTTTTGTTTCTTAAAAGAAATGCTTTAGTGTATCTAGATCCCTAGGTGAGATGCTGATGGGCTGTGAGAATTTTGTCAAATAGTCTGTGTGAGAAAAAGTTCTTCCTGGAGACTGAGTATGCTAACAAACACATGTCTTTGCCTATGGTGAGCAATGTCTGAGACCTAAGTCCCCATTGCAGGTGTTGCACTGGAAAAACAATCTTAGGGCTCTGTCACCTCCAGACTCCTCCTTTCAACTTTGCCCCATTTTATGTCACTGAAACAATGGCTATATTGGTAACTGTGCATGAAAAAGTAGCATTATGGTATCTAATAAAAATGTAGCCTGAGAGGCTAGAGAACTGACTCAGCAATTAAGAGCACTGGCTGCTCTTCCAGAGGACCTGGGTTCAATTCCCAGCACTCACATGGTGGCTCCCAACTATCTGTAACTACAGTACCAGGGGATCTGATACCCTCGTTTGGTTTCTGCACCAGGTATACATGTGGTGCACAGATGTATTTGAAGAAAAAAATCATACACATAAAATAATAATTTTTAATTTATTTACTTTACATCCTGATGGTAGTAATAATATTTTTCAAAAGGTGCTCTGAATATTTCTTTTGAACTGTATCAAAAGAAATAAAAATCTATGGAATCTTTAGCATACAAAGATGCTGTATGACCTTAAAAAAAAAACATTTCATCTCTCAAAATTCCCTGCCTTTCATTTGTTCATTCATTTGCACTTGTTTTTCTTTTCTTTCTTTTTATTGGGGGGGGTCCTCTGTACAGGTACTATCCAGGTTCCAGGACATGCTCCTTCTTTGAAGACTTACTAGTTGCCGGTGTGGTGGTACATGCCTTTAATCCCAGCACTCTGGAGACAGAGGCAGGTGAATCTCTTTGAGTTGGAGGCCAACCTGGTTTACAAAGAGAGTTCAGGACAGCCAAGGCAACATAGAGAAACCCTGTCTCAAACAAACAAACAAACAAACCAAAAATAAACTACAAAAGCAGAAACAAAAAAATACTAATCTGTCACTTCTGCATTTTAGGACACGATGTTTAGATACATGAGAATGGATTAAATGGTTCCTTCCTGTTTGCTCACCCAGGGATTCTATCGTTTCTCTCTTTGTCAGAGGTGAAATGCAATCTCTTGGAAGATTTTTTTTTCAGTGATACCCAGTAAACACACCTAATTTTGAAAAAAAAATTAAAAATTTCCTGTGCTATTTTGGAAGCCTGGTTTTAGGAATACATATGAATTATACTGTTGCTGATGCAGAGGAAGAGGCTTTGCCCAGTGAAGGCATAGGGCAGGGTGGCTGGAAGGCTGAGAAATGGCTCTAATTGCTGCCTCTACATATTCAACAGATGCTGAGAGGAGCAGTCTTAGCAGGGGCTAGGGATGGGGAAGGGAGGATGGAAGGCATGAGGAGGGGTGAGGGGTTTGATGCATGTTAGGATGGATTCATCAGGCTCCTCCTTTCCCAACCCAGGCACCCTCTCTGGCTTTCCCCAGGACTATCTTCACACTTTTCCCAGACTCTGGAAGGCTCCCATCCCTTGTCCAGAAGGAACCATGATATCTTTAGTGTGTAGAAATGGGTCTTGGGACCAAGACTGGTGGTAACCAGCAGAGGCCTGCATTCCACAAGACCCAGAATGCAAACCCAACCCCTCATGCTTCAGCTGTAATTAGAGCAAGTCACTATGCCTTTCAGGACTCTGGCTCCCCGTCTCTGAACTATGGAGAATGACACCTACGCACATCTTATTGCCAGAACCCATGACTGAAACCTGTCTGATTTCCTTTCCACAGGGTCACACTGGATTATGTAGGTGAGAACTTACGGGAATTTGATAGGGGACGACATAAATCAGAGATGGCCACGTAGAGATGAAGGGAGAAGCCAGAGTGATGTAGCTTCCAGGCTGGGAACACCTGGAGGCATCAGAATTGAAGGAGGCAAGGAAGGTGTGGTGGACTGGATGGGAATGTCCCCCATAGGCTCAGGTGTTTGGAAACTTAGTCTCCAGTTGGGGAGTTTTAGGTGGTGTAGCCTTGCTGGAGGACGTGTCACTGGGCACACTTTCTTTTGGTTTTGGTTTGTTTCTTTGTCATTTGGAGACAGGGTTTCTCTGTGTATCCTTGGCTGTCACAGACTCGCTTTGTAGACCAGGATGGCCTTGAACGCACAGAGATCTACCTGCCTCTGCCTCCCTGAGTAGTGGGATTACAGGCGTGTGCCATCATGTCCACTCACTGGCATACTGTTAATAGTTTAAAGCTACACACCATTCCTAGTTTGCTGTCTCTGCCTCCTGCTTTCCAGTCAAGCTGTGAGTCCTCACCATCCAGCTCCAGCCTGCTGCTTGCTCTAATGCTTTTCCACCATGATAGACCTTACCCCTCTGCACACACAAGTGCAAATGAGTCCTCCTTTCTATAGGTTATTTTGGTCATGGTCTTTCATCACAGCAACAAGAAGGTAACGAATACCTCAGGCTGCCTTGTCTAGCCTCAGTGGGAAAGGATGTGCTTACTCCTGCTGTCCAGGGGTAGGTTGGAACCCATACAGGGCCTCCTCTTTCCCGAGAAGGAAACAGTGTAGTAAGGGGAGGCGGGCCTGAGAATGGGATTGGGAGAAGAGGAGGGAAGGGGCTGCAATCAGGCTGTGATGCATTTAAATAAATTAATGAAAAAAATATTTTCAGTCTCCCAAACTGCGTGGAGCAATCGTAGGCTGGTTTAAACCAAGAACTTTGTGGTTCTTGATCACAGTTGCTCCAGGGAACAAAGACAGGGTGGGAAATGACTTTGCCTTCAGGATGCTGAGGGTCTCGTTTAGGTGTGGGCCTGGATGCAGCTGGTCCCACCTAGGGCTTCATCATAGCTATGCCCATCAGCATGGGGACTTAGCTTCCTTCGCTTCTGGCTGGTGGAACCATCAACCACACTCCCCTTGAGAGGAACAGAAAGGTCACCTGGTAGAAAGACACCCACTCCAGCCAGAGCCCATCTTCCCCATGTTCCTTACCATTAATACAGCTTCTGGGACTAGACTGTACTTGACCCCATGGAACCCATTTTCTGTCAGTGTCAGGATTTAAGATGAGTCTCCCCCCGAAGCCTCTTATACTGATGACTTGGTGTTATTTGGAGAAGTTCTGGAAACTAGAAGTTGAGCTCTGCTTAGCCTCATCCAGTCTCTGTCTTTTGACGTCTGACTGGCATAAGATAGACAGCTTCCTCTTCCGCCATGACAGTCTGCTTTGTCTAAAACTCTTGGTGATGGAGCCAGCCCCTCTGCAACTGTGAACTGAAACAGATCTCCCTCCTGGGAGCTGGTTCTCTCGGGTATTTGACACAGAAATAAAAAGTCAGATAATATTCAGCAAGTGCAAGCCTGGCAATTATTCTGTGACATTCCTGCCGAAGTGCAAAATCTGTATTAACAGGCTTGCTAAGTCACGAGTGTGTTGGAGAAAGGTTCTTTGTGTGTCTGTGTTTGCACATGGTTGTGTAGGGATGTGGGGGGGGGGGTTATGTTTGTGCATGTGTGTGTATATGCATGCATGCTTGTATGTTCTTATTGTATGCACATGAGCTTGCATGTGCATGCATCCGTGTGTGTGTGTGTGTGTGTGTGTGTGTGTGTGTATGTAAGTCAACCTTAGGTGCAGCTGCTCCTTGGTTTTTGAGACAAGGTCTCTCACTAGGACCTGGACCTAGGGTGGCAGGCCAATAGACTCCAGGAATCTAACTCTCCTGGCTTCCCAGGACTGGGCTTAGAAGCAAACACTACCATGCCCAGCTTTTCACATGGGGTCTTGGTATCACAGAGGTCCTTATAGCTTGAAAAGGAAGTACTTTACCGAATGAACCGTCTTCTCAGCCTAGAGAAAGATTATGTTAGTGAAGTCTTTATATAAATCCTTTCACCCACCAAACCTAGGTCCCATGTAGTAAGAGTGATGAAGCTTCTATTTCCACGGGCATTTTTCAGAGCACACTTTGATACAGACACACGCTTGTTCCTGATGAGCCTGGAGATGATGAGGCAAAGGTGAAGCTCCCCAGAGAGACCTGCTGGCTCCAAACAGAACTCTCAGCATGCGGATGGGAGATGAGACTGTCTCTGTACTTGACACGCATGGGCTGGTTTGTGGTTCCCTGATTCATCTGATACTGGCAGCCCCGCCTACTCACAGCTTCCCTGCACAGAAGAGCCAAGGGGACAGGTCACTGGCCAACACTCTGCAGAGGATGACTTACTCCCTAAAGTGACACTGGCATCCACTCAATAGCTGTGAGCTGGGGGAATAGATACTTGATTACTATACTTTATGTGTTATTCCGGTGATCCCAAATGCTTCCAGGAAGAATGTGGGTTAGATCCTGCACTGTGGTGTTGTAGTTCTGAGTGGCCAGGTTGGATCTCAGGGTACACTATGCCATCCCTCACAGTCCCTAGGGCTGAAGGCAACCAAGAAGCTCTCAAGTTACTGAGAATCTTACTCAAGAGCAGAGCCAGAAGCTCTGCCTAATGCCATGGGCTTTTCTTCTTTCATCTAGTTGATATTTAGTAAGCCCCAAATTAAAAAAAAGAAAAAAATGTAATGGACCTTTAATCTTTGGAATAAAACCTGGAAAGACAGAAATAAACCAGCTGCCTCCAATGCTGTCAGGAGACAATAGGGGTATTTAAACATAAAAATGAACAGCCAGATGTGATGTACACCCGCAGTCTCAGCATTCACGAGGCTGAGGCAGGAGAATCACAAGTTTGAGGCTAGCCTTGGCTGTATAGAAAAACCAAACTCTCTCTCTCTCTCTCTCTCTCTCTCTCTCTTTCTCTCTCTCTCTCTCTCACACACACAGAGAACAATAATAGAAGTTTATGCTAAGAATTTTGATGAATGAAATAACAATAATATAAATTCTCTGGCACACTGCTTCCTCCTATAAACATTACTCCTTCATTACTGAAAACCCGCTAGGATTTTAAAATAAAAGCTACACTCTCTTCTCCTTTTGAAATGGAGATATCTTTAGTCTGCCCTCCATCCTAGCCCCACCACCTTCAGATGTACAAACATACACACACGCAAGCACAATGAACCTAGGAAGGAAAGAAAGATCAGTAATGAGAGAGCCCACTAATGGATTGGCTTAAGTATAGAACAACAGCCCATCACGGTTCTAGAAAATAATCAATCAAGCACTTAATTTTAAACATAAAAGTAAGCTGCCAGGAGACCGTTAATAGATAACCAAATAAATTAACAGTTGTAGGTGGGATTGGAAACCAGGTCAGACTCTACACCAAGCTCTGAGCCCCATGCATATAAAGGGCCTCTTCAGCATGGCACTTGATCTCACACTGTTTCAAAGTGGGAAATCTCCTTTTAGCCAATATCCCTTCTCAGTGGGCTCATCACTTCAGGGAATTGTCCTTTGTGCGTCTTCCATAAATTTTATAACACCACTGCTTTAAAATATTGATGGGTATCTTGGCCTTGGCCCAGGCCCGCTGTGGGTTAGCATGGACATGAAAACCTTCAGGAGGGCACAAACAGGAAGGAACATGTTCCCTGCTGACCTTCTGTAAAGGGACAATTGCATTAATAGGGTGGTTACCTGAGCCAAGGCATGCCTGGCTGTGATGGATGCCTCACAGCCCCATGGGGGCAGGAGGGCATTAGGGACACACACAGGCAATGCTTGGGGACCTGCAGATCTGTAAAGGGTAAATGAAATCAACACACAATTCTCCCAAATTTTCCAACCTGAATTTCCAATTTCTCTCCACATTCAAAATCTCCACAAATTTACTGGTGAATAAAGACAGAGAGCATTAGAGTCTTTTATCTCTGCCCCGGAGCCTGTCAGGACAAATGAGCAAAGTTAGTGACAATCAGGAACAGAAAGGGCAAGACAAAAGAACTGATCGCTAGGCTGCTCGACGTTCCGAATGTGCGTTCCACTTATAGTAAGTATCCTGACTTCACGCACTTAGTAATTCTTCTTAAAAACTAGACATTTCCACCTTCCAGAATAGTTGCCACTGGAAACTACAGCAGCCTGCTATCCAAATGAACGAGGTCATTGGGCTCATTTTTAATTGGGCCATTACCGTGTACACACATGCACACATACACAGACATACCATATATACAGGCATATGTTTCAAACACTGTACAGCTCAGTGCTCTGCAAAACAATCTGCAGGTATATCACTTGATCCATTAAACTCACCTTCAGCAACCTTTCCTCTGGAAATCACTGAGGATAGGCCTAAAGATTTTGTCCGTAATGATGTTTACCAAACCACTGCTTAGTAACAAGTGAAAAATGGAAATAAGAAGTACTGTCAGTAGCTGAGTCATAATCATATAATATTGCTTCAGCCACTCAAAAATGTATTGTAAGATAATATATATTGACAAGTGAGTTATTCCTGGGAGGTTTCAGTAAGCAATATAGGCTTTAGAAGAACAAGAACAATTTGTGCATTTTATAAGTTTAAAGTATATATAAAATATATCAGTTAAACTCACATATTTTAAAATTATGACCAGAAATTTGGTCAAATATTCATGGCTGCAGTGAACTCGACAACAGCCCCATGGCACCCACTGTACCCACAAGGCCCATTCTAGTCTAAAGTGTGGCTTTACATCCATTGTCTCAGATAATTTTTAAGCCAGCCTTTTCAGGAGGGGGGCAGATCAGGCATTTGATAATTCTAAGGAATTATAAAAATACACAAAAATTGAAGAGCATAGTACAAAGAATTCAGGCCCCCTCAATGGCCCATAACAACCAGCGCCCAGGTCTCTCTGAAAAGGGCCACCCTGGGTCGGCAGCCACAGGAAGGCTTCTCTAAGCTCTAGTCACAATAAAGGATACAGCTTGAGCCTTTCTGAAAGCAACTTGCCTTATTTCCCCCTCCAGTTCCTGACCACCCTTACTAATCTGCATGTTCTCAAGGATTCTCCTTTGTTTAGGAGAGCAAGGGAATGAGATGGTATCTGTGAGTTTGAAGCCAGCCACCTCATAGGCTACAGAGTGATCTCCAGGACAGCCAGGGCCACATAGAGAAACCCTGTCTCAGAAACCGAGCAACAGAAAAGATTTCTGTAGCCAACTGATCAACAGGTACAGTTCTGACATAAGTGCTGGTGTTCTGGGTTTTTCACTATTATTAAAGTATTTTATGTGCGTGGTGTTTTGCTTGCATGTCTGTGTATTATGTGCATGCCTGGTGCCCAAGGAGGCCAGAAAGCATCAGGTCCTCTGAGCCTGGACTTAGAAACAGCTAAGCTACCCACCAGGATGCTAGGAATAGAAGCCTGTTCATCAGGAAGCGCAGCCAGGGCTCTTACACAGTAAGCCATCCTTCTCCAGCCCCAACGTTGGTGTTTTTGTTCTCATTAATGAGTAGTGCAAATGTAAAATAACTTCTTTGTATGTCAAAATGCCAGCTGGAAAAAAAAACCCTGGATAATACCTTTCAAACTAGAGACAACTGGAGAACTGCAGTGGTTACAAGACTAACTTTATACTGTGTTATCATTTCCTCCATCCCTTTCCTAAGTCCAGATAACGAGCAACGCAATGATACGGTAGAATAAGTAAGTTATGGGAATGCTACTTTTTCTTTTACTATAGTTTAACTGTAGGTCATAGGATGACTGCTTCAGACTGAGAATGCAGCAATCGGCTACAACCGAGCATGTATAGTTGCTTTCATTCCTTAAATGAATGTACTTTTGAATAAAGAAAATAAAAACCAACCAACCAAACATGACATATCATGAATTCTCAGGATGAAATCTAGCATTTAAGCCTTTTGTGTATTTTTTTTTCAGTATTAGGGATAGAGTCCAGGCTCCAGCCCCAGACCCATTGTCTTAAGAAGACAAGAAGGGAAACACTGGACCACAAGAGAATAGAGGGGGACAGCCTGAGCTATATGTAGGTAGAAGCAATCCACGAAGGGCGAATGTCTGGGAAATGGAACATCAGAGTGAGAAGCTGCAAGGCAGAGAAACACTAGCCAAACCCCTGCCCACTGGCTTTTAACAAAGGCTCAGACCAAGCTTTAGTCCAGAATATCCGCTTTCTCTCTCTCCCTCTCCTTGTCTTTGTGTGTGTGTGTGTTGTAGACATGTTGTGCCAATGAACTCATCCATGTGGCCCTGAGGTTAACAATGGGATGCCATCCTCAATCCTCCTCTTTACTTTTCTAAACAGTGTCTGGATCTGGGTTATATCCCAGATATTTTCTAGTTCCACCCATTTCCCTGCAAATTTCATGATGCCCTTGTTTTTAATAGCTGAGTAGTATTCCCTTTGTGCAAATGTACCACATTTCCTTTATCCATTCTTTGGCTGAGAGACAACTAGGTTGTCTCCAGTTTCTGGCTATTATGAATAAAGCTGCTATGAACACAGTTGAAAAGGGGTGGATGGGAAGGGAAGCAGGAGTGGGGAGTAGAAGTAGGAAGAGCAAAGGAGAGAGGACTGGCTGAGAGAATGGGAACTGGAGGTGGGGGCCATCTCTGGGACAGCCAGAGACCTGGGATAGGGGAGGCCCCACCCTAGCTGATATGCCCAGCAGAGGGGTATATCGAGCCTGAAGTGGCCACCTTGTACAGCCAGGCAGGACAGCCAGTGGAGGGACAAGGACATCAACCCACCCATAAAGCCTTCCACCCCAAATTTGTCCTGTTTATAAGATGTGACCTGAGGGAATGGCCAACCAAAGACTGGCCCTACTTGACACTCATCCTATGGCAAAGAACCAATCCCTGACACTATTAATGTTACTTTGCTGTGCTTGTAGACAGAGACACACAGCCGTAACATTAGACAGAGCTTGGGAAGTCCTATGGAGGAGTTGGGGGAACAGTTGAGGGAACCAGAGGGGTCAAGAACTCAACAAAAACATCGATAGTCAACTAACCTGGGCCCATGAGGGTTCACAGAGACTAAGCCAAAGAGCATATATGGACTGGTCCTAGGACTCCTGCACAAATGCAGCCAATGCTTAGCTTGGTCTTCATGTGGGTCCCCTAGAAACTGGAGTGGGGACTGTCTCTGACTCTGATGTCTGCCTTTGGAGCCTGTTCCTCAAAGTGAGCAACCTAATGTGCCAGGGCGGGTTGGTACCCATGGGGGACCTCAACCTCGCCTTCTCTGAGGAAAAGAGGGAAGGGTTGGGGGGAGGGGCATGTGATGGAGGAGACTCAAAGGAGAGGAAGGGGTTGCAATCAGCACGTAAAGTGAATAAATGGATGAGTAAACAAACAAATAAATGGAGGGAAAATATTTTAACTAGTAGTGAACCAAATCAACTTCTGTTTTAACCCACTTGGCATATGTACTCAGAAATCTTGTGCCTCTGGTTTCTATAAATGTAATTTGGATATCACAAAAAACCTCTAAGACTGGGAAAAGTTACAAAAGGGTTGGGCCCAGAGAATCTCAGTGATGATGAAATTGAAAGGAATATGAATAATATTGCTGAAGCTTTTCTGGGACATAAACTTAGAAATGTGAAAGTCATGTTCATGCATGCCTTACTCTGAGAAATGCATCTCCCTCTTGCTACTATAATTGAAAACCTGAAGGACTGTAAGCAAAGGCACCACTGCAGTGTCAATTCTGTCTCCTCAGTAAAGAGGGTGTTTTCCCCCCCTGTAAGGCTA
Source organism: Pachyuromys duprasi (assembly GCA_028658305.1). Classification (NCBI taxonomy): domain Eukaryota; kingdom Metazoa; phylum Chordata; class Mammalia; order Rodentia; family Muridae; genus Pachyuromys; species Pachyuromys duprasi. Next base: position 134,844,761 of record CM053764.1, read on the forward strand.
TCTTAGGATTTGGACAGAGACCTGGTGGATGAGGCCGGAGATGTCTGCACCAATGTGCACAGACACATGCTTGTCTTAGTCTCATTTCTGTCACTGTGACAAATTACCCCAACAAAAGGCAACTGTCGGAGAAAGGGTATATTTGGTTTTCAATTCCTGGTCATAGTGCATTACTGAATGGAAGCCAAAGCAGGGATCACATCCATGGTCAAGAGCAAACAACATACTCTTGTTCATTTTTTTTTTAAATGGCTACCAGCTTCATATTTGGCCCTGCAGATAAAGCAGCACAAATGGTCATTCCCTACAACAAGGCAGCAGACAGCACAACCTATAACTGTAGGTACTGCATCGCCATATTCACCCCTAGATGGCTTTCTGATGGCCCGGCTGGGCATTTGACGCCCTTGCCTCATGGTGTGATAACATAGTTTGGATAACTCTACTCATAGTATGCACCAGGTGCCCTAAACTATGGTTTCTTAAATTAAATGCCAAAGTACGAAAACAGAGTAGAGGAGGAAGTCAAGTCAGGGACTTTATTCTAGATGATCTAGTCCACCACTTCAAGAGGAAGAAATGGTTATCTATTTTCAGGATCAGTATAAAACATAAAAGCTCTAATATTACCTTAGGGTTGACGGGCTTAGTCTGGGCACCTTGAGATGGGAAAACCCTCTTCACAGGTGACTGCTACTAACTAATTTCAGATATGATGAAAATATGAGGACTCCTACAGAAACATTCAACCTGGCCCATGGGACTATGTGAATAAGCACGTGCTCTTTGAGGAAGCATCGGATCAACACGCATGGGTTTCTACCGCCGACACTAACTCACTACTGACGAGGCTGAAGTGAACAGAGTCCACTTCTAGAGTAGATGTCCTTCACACAGGTCTGCAGGAGAGCCCCTTCCACTGGGCTTGCATCCTCCTGGGCTCTAGCAATGACAGCGGTGGGCTGAACCTTCCCAGAACCCACCAATCTTCTGGCTCAGATAAAATCCAGGTCTGTACATACAGCAGCTTAAGACAGAACCAGCAGTTCATTGCTAATTACAAAAGCAAACAAACACTCACCCTTCAAAGCTGACAAACAGGATAACAACTCATTGGTTCTGAAAAGATTTCCGCCCTTCCAAACACTACCCTGGTATGTGACCCTCACCGTCTAGGGCTAACAGTGGAAGGAATCAGGTCTTTAAGAGTTGTGGGCGCCAGAGGCAGTGACTCCCGTAAGTGCCTCTCAAAGGAGTCTGCTCCCACTTCAGTAGCAACAATGCAGTTCCAGACAACTCATTCAAAGTTTGCTTAGCAAATGGGGGCTTCGGGACTCCCGAACTGGCACTTCCCGCAATATCTCCATAGCAATGTGTTTTCATCTGAAAAGCTGCTGAAGAGCCAAGACTAATGACAAGCACGTTCCCTGAAGAGGGGATAATGGCTGTGAGCATAACTGCCTGCCAACAGGGGCTACTAACCCCAGGACATCCATGCACTGTGGCACACTCATAGTCTACTCTAAACCTAATCCCCAAAAGGTGATGAAATGGACACAGGGACATTCTGAAGTATCCAGACCTTTGATCTTTCTCTAGAAATAGTCTGTTAATGAAGATAAAACCAATTTAGAAACAGAGAGTAGATGTTACTCCATTTTGAAAGCCATCGTCAGTGTAAGAGAACTCTCACCTAGAGCAGAAGGCATGCTTCTTTGCTGGGTGACAAAGCAAACTCCCCATGTTCAGTCATTTTGGATGCATTTCAGGAGACAGCACAAATCAAACAGGCTAAAGCATAATGTTTATTTACAGTAAATCCTGAGAATAGATAATCTATGTACCCTCCTAATTACTTCCACTTTATGAGCTGTTTTTCTATTAAAAAAAAAACAAACCTCAAAGAAATGTTCTTTTTGAGGAACAAAGTTTTAGAGAAAGTGATTATTACAAATCCTTCCAGGATCCCAAAGACTTTCAAATCCATTTAAACCCAAATACAGAATATTGGATTCTGCTCTGACATGATTTTTACAGTTTTAGAACAACTTTTCATTATAAATTCAGGCAGGCAGGAGTTGGGACAGGAAAAGAGGGTGACAATGATGGAATATGTTGAAATTCTCAAAGAATATATGTATATACATAATATCCACAGGGAAAGGCTGGAATAAAATGTTATTACATTAGAGTGGTTATTTCTCTGTGTTTTACAAATGTCCTATTCTACGACTATATCATTTTATAATAAAAACTTAAAGAAAATTCAAGGTTATCAGACACAGTCAACTTTATAAAATAAGTTTCAAACAAGTGAGCAGAAAATAGAGGCACTCAACTAAGATCAGGACAAAGCTGCTCCTTGGCCCCAGGGAGATGAGACCAAATCCATCAGTAGCATTTCCTGGTGGCGCTGTCCTTGGAGACAGGAAGCAGACAGAGCTCCCTTCCCTGAGGTATCATGGACTCAAATTAAGGCATATGTAGCAAGGGCTGAATTTGTACACATTTATTAGGCTATATGTCTGGGGAATCTCCGAACACTCTTGAAATGTGCACTTGCTTCAGTTTCCAGGGAGGAAAATGAGACTTCCACAGACACCACAACTGCAAAGAATGGTGGCTGCACCGACAACAGAAGCTACGACAGCTGACCATGCTCACTCACCTGCATTCCTGTGCCCATGGACTCAGGGAAAGAGTAGGTCACATGATACTTGCATTTAGTCCTAGGGATCAAGCTGGGAGTCTCATGAATGCAAGGCAAGTACACAATTACTAAGCTATGCCCTCATCCCAATTCTTTTACAAATTAAATTCACTATATTCACTTAAGCTACAGCTATAGCAATGCTACTGTAAAATCTCACTCACCACAATATTTTAGAAGGTTGTTTTGGGTTATAAGCACAGAATCTATATGTGTCTGATAAGATGAAAATTTAAAACTCATTCCTGGGATGCTCCAGTAAACATTCCACATTCTTAAGCTGATCCCAGAAAGGGTTGTGAGTGTTCACTGTACATGTATATGAAAATAGAAATCTCAGTAAGTGTCAGAGTCCATTCCCCAAGAAACACAATTTTGCATGTCTGTGATGCTAGCTAGCGCTCGGGAAATGGGAGCAGATGGCCCACTGGAGGCCAGCATGAACTACATAGGGAAGCAAGAAACAAAATAAAATGAAGGCAAAAAAGAAAGCATAGTCTATGCCTAACGGTTGTGCACAGACAAATGTGGCTTCTGTCTCCATCAGAGGTGTCTGGAGGTTGTACATCTGCAAGTCCCACGGGTCCTCAGGAAGGGTCACAGCTGTTGGCTGGTGAAGAAGGATTTAGTCTCCCTGCAGACAGGATTTACACAGAGAGGACAGCTCAGAGGCAACTGCGTGGAGCACAGCTTGTTTGACTGGATGTGTGAGTGCACCAAATCAGCCAAGGCCTGAAAGACAGAGGACAGAGCCATCTCAAGTGGGAAGTCTGCTGGGCCTACGGGGGCCCTCCGCTCGTCCTGGGGAGAACTGTCCTGGGTGGGGTTTCTTTTAAACTGAGCTGAACAGAACTGTAAAGCATTGCCCCTTCCGGAGCACCGTCAGCTTAGGCAAAGTTAAGAATGGAGGCTTTAGGAAATGGAACCTCTTACCCCACCCACCGCACCTGTTCACTAAGAAGCAGACTTGAAATTAGGCAGCTATAGGTGGGCAAAATAAAAAGACTGGGGCTACCTAAAGGAAAAAGGAGGAGCAGGGAAGGAATTCACTCTTAGTTTTGTAATTAATTGGAACTCCAAATGTACTAATATGTGAGAAAACCAATATTCTGCAGGAGTTTCTCAGAGGACTACGCTGCGCTGTGTTCTACTAAAATGGTTGTAACACTGCTGTACCTTAGAGAACAATGGATTTCCATTAAGAGACTCTGCTCTTCGGATGTTTTCAGCTCCACACTGAATCAAAGGAGAATGGGAAGAAAACACAGACACATTTTATTTTCCTTTCCTGTTTCTTTTTTTAAGACACTGAGTGCTACAAAAGAATAAACACAGGAAAAATATAATATATATATACACACATATACACCCACACTACTCAGCCTGACCTTGAATGGTCGCAGCCTACTCATGAATGAGGGTCATGGGGTGGATGGCCAGGCTGACTGAAACTGACCTTCTGTTTCTGTGTGAGCCCCCACCATGCCCTTCCGACAGCGAGGTGCTTCCAAACCATGCGGAATGGAAATCTCAAGAGTGATTCAAGCCCACACAGCATCCCCCTCTTACTCTTATTTCTCTCAGGTACACCTTGCAGACTCTTGCTGTAATTAAGTAAAATCTCCTACTCAATTTGATCCCAAGTAAGTGCCAAAATGAAGAGTTAATTTATGGACTCTAAAACATATTGGTTCTACACTGGAACTAATATAAAATTTGGTTTTAAAATAAACTCTTACAGAGACAAAAAAAAATCTATGGAAAAAAAAATCTGAGTATTGTTCAGTACCATTCTTCCCCCTGCTAAAAAATACCCAGTTAATTATTCTCAGATAATGGAGAACTGAGTATGATTTACTCCAAAGCTGGGATCTCCTCTTTCCCATCCATGCTGAGCCACAGTCAGATGCTTCATCTTTAGACTGACATTTATAGGAGGAGCCCACATGGGAAGCACTGGTGTTCAGCAAACACCTAGACCTCAACACAGAGGAGGTTCTACTTTAAAAAAAAAAAAAATCACAAACAGCCCACGACAGCAGAAAAAGCAGTGTTAGTAATCAGTGGGGCGGGGCAGGCTAGGAAGGCGGAATAGAGGAATCTGTCCACAGAACATTATTGGGAAAGCGGAAGTATTTAGAGTCACACAGCATATGACAGCAGTAAAGAAAAATCCTCAGATGACTATTAACCAAGGACTTGCTTAAAAACAGCTCTAGGCATTTAATTATATTCACTCATTTATATCCAAAATGTGTATTTAAGACAAGGGGGATTACAAAAAGTGTGGATAAAATAACATTTTGTTACATGCAGTGGCGGCTATTTTATGAAAATATGCACACTTAGGAAAAAGGAAGGTGTCTTTATGACAGCGTTAGCAGACACGCTCTCTGAGGGTCAGAGTACGGGTATGTACTCCACTCCTGACATGGCACCTTCTTGGTACCATCTGAAAATTTTATTATTTTTATCAGCAGGAGGCAAAAAACAGTCCTTTTTATTTTGGAAAAAAAATTTTAAAATTTTAAAGTTAGTTGTTTTGGGCATGTTATATTTTCATATAAAATAGTGATATCTTAATGTGTTTTTAAAATTCCTTACAGGGATTAATTTATTAATCACTAATAATCCTCTTGGTTACTAACTAATATTCTCTGATTGTAACAGAAATGAATGGGAACTACCATTCAACATAAACAAAAAATTTATTTTCAAACACCCTATACTAATTTAGTCTTATTATTACTGAAATCTTTCTAGCAAGCTTAAAATTCAGCAAAGTCATAGGGATACATAGGCATTGATAAATAAAACCCATGGGCAACAACGAAACCTTGCCTTTGCCGATTACGACTCGCTCATAAATTAGTGATTAGAGAACACAGGCTCTCCTTAATTCAGCAGCGTTTGACTGATGACTAGCTTCGACACACAAATGACAGGAGCTGACAACTGGTTCCAGCTCTGCCCTACTCACCCTCCACTGTGCCCCTCATCACTACCCAGTCCCAGAAAGGGCACAGTGTTCTGTGGAGCCAGATTTCCGTGGATCATCTATGGGAAGGCCAGGAGTTCCCATCCAAGCTTAGAGACACAAAAGGGCTTGCGTCCCTGTGTTTCCAAACTTCCCACAGAAACACAGCAATAAGTGGGTGAAGTTTCAGGCTAGCCCGCAGAGGCTACAAATAGGGAAGCAACAGTTTTTCTCTATCCTGAGTGACAAGTCACATCCATCTTATGCCAACAGTGGTATTTGTTATTTCAATAGTCAGATTGATCACAACTTGCTAGCAAACAGCTAATTAAGTGAGTGCATAAGAGAGGTCAACGAAATTACAACCCACACACTGCCTCTGTGTTTATTCTATGCTCCTCTCTGAAATGTCAGACACTCACGTGCCCCATACCCAACCAGAAGCAGTGTGACAGCCCAGCAGCTGCTGCTGCATAAAGTGCAGGAAATGGATTATAGACTGACAGACATTTCCTCTCAGAATTGGTGAGACACACAACTTCTTTTCACACAGGAGAGTAACTCACACTGAAGAAAGTATTAGTTTCAGTGATATTAGGTAACATGGTTTAAAAAGGAGTAAATATTCTCTTCTACTACGGATGTAGAATTAATTTATGAAGCATTATTCAAAATTATGAGGACACAATACATAAAACACACCAACAGTTTTTTTTTCTCTCCTCTTCTTTCCTCTCCTCTCCTCCTCTCCTCTTTTTCCTTGTTCTGTTTGCTTTTCTGAGGCAGGGTCTCTCAGGCTGACTAGAAACTATGTAGTCCTGGCTAGCCTGGAACTCACTAAGTAGACCAGGTTGGCCTTGAACTCACAGAGATCTGCTTGTCTCCGTCTCCCAGTGATGAGATCAAAGGAGTGTGCCACCACACTCAGCCTCATAAACAGTAATTTTTTTTCAATGGTAAGTTTGATAGTTGTAAAAAAAATTTCTTTTAAAACAAATCATGATGCAACTAAGAAGCCATGTAAGTACACTTACCTTCTTGGCTAACACTTGAGAGTATTCAATATCCAGCTCATAAAGCGTCTCAATGTGATCACTGGTAAACGCAATTGGAACCAAAAGGATATTCTTCCTCCCCCGTTCACAAAGCCCTTTGATAGCCTCATCTGTTTGAGGACCCAACCAGGGTACTGGGCCGACCTATAAGAAAGGGCGACCAATGTGAAGACAAAACATTTTTTCTGATGTCTCAGTAGCATATGATTAAAATACCTCCAACCCATACTCGGAGCACACACATCTCCCCATCCAGCTGAGAGCCATTCTTATACCCCCTTGAATGGGTCTGAGTATTTTCACGCTGAAGCTTGAATCCTTCTAGAGGCTGGCCCAATGACACAAGTAAAATAGTTTCTTCCACTAAAGCTAAGAGCCAGATATTAACTGATGGAACTCTACCAGTTGTGTAATTTCCCTTCTATCTACTTGCTCTTTGCAGAATTTTCTGCCCAGTGTGAGCAGCCGACTTAGAGAACAGCTTGTTGGCGTGGAAGAGCCCAAATACCCATTTATAAATAAATAATTAAAAGAGATTTTTCTCAAGAGATGATGGCCTGAAAATGTATGGATGGTCCCTACCTTGGATTGCCAAACCAGTCGGTATGGGTTGGAATAACCCAGCTCTTCCATGACTTTGTGGACAGTGGCACCCACCTCTTGGGGATAGGGGTCCCCTCTGTTGACAACCTGCCATAGAGACAAAATAATATGCAGTCACCAAGACTGTGAAGGGTGCCAAAGCTCTGCTGGCTACACAGTGACAAGACGAATATGGGCCAGACCCTCCCTTGCTGTCCTTTGAACTAGTGACACCTGGATCTGAGCGCTAGTGGAAAAGTTCCCTGGTTCCAGTCTTTCACTGGCCAAAGAACACAGAATTCAGTCAGTTCCAAGATCCCAAAGAAGATGCTGTTTACGACAAGATGGATAAAGTCTACCATGGAGATGGTTCTCTTTCCCTCTAGGACAGACAAAGTGCAGGAGAGCTGAGCTGATGAAAAAAGAGGCAGAAGGAGGGAGTTCCTGGTTCCGACTACAAGTTCCTCTGGATGTGATCTATGCCTTATACTCATTCTCTTTCTACCCATCCCCAACAACTGACAGCAGACAAATGATTTCTGAACAGGGAAGCATGTGCTCCCAACAGGAAAGCCTTTTGAAAACATTCAGCATACACTTTTATTTTAACTGTTTTCATCTTTTGTGGCATATTGACTCCCTGACCCCATCACCCTGCTTTACAGTGTTTATTAAAGAAATACAAGGTTGCCTTTAGCACAGTACACTATCAACTGCTACAGATAGGGTTCACCATAATGTAGACCCTGTGCTGCACCTGTGTAAATATCACCCGCCCTCTCTGGAGCTCCACTCTGGTGTCTCAGGTCTCATCACACTAGAATAGGCCCTCAAAAAGGACTTGCATGACACTACAAATCCCACTGAAATGAAAGAGGCAGGCTCTCAGGAGAAGGGCTTTATCTCTAAGGCCATCTGCTACCAATGGCCGCATCTTCCAGGTGAGCTGCACAGGGCTTGACTCTGGTGACCATCAAGGGCAGCATGGTACCCTCCACCTAGGGATGGTTGGTTCCACTAATCATGTGTTTCAGACCGACCACACCTAGGGAAATGTAATCTTCCACCTTTATGACTAGGAAAACTGTTTTTAGGATGGAATGCAAGTTCTGGAGAGACCTTTCAAATATCATACATCACACATATTTTCAGGTTTCATGGCACAGGATATGACATTTTAATGAACAAGCTGGTGTAAGATGATACACTGAGGATCACAAGCTGTATGCTATATGTTCTCTGGCCAAGCTGTGGTCCCAGTTTTAGAAATGCAGAGGCTTCTGCTAAGTCTCCAAGACAGAATTAGGGCTTAGTGTGAATAAAGCTGGCTGCATAGGTCAGTGTGTGGAAACTGCACACCACACTCCTTCCAAACAGCACACAAACACAGGCGTCATTTGGCTGATACACTTGCTAGAAATCCTAATATCTGAATGACTTTTCCAGTCATTTAAAAGAAGACTATTAATAAGAGATCTATTTGTAATATTGTGCAGTAAATTAATTGCTGGGAGGTTTCAGAAAGTGAGTCTATGAACAAGCTAAGGCTGAGAGTTTAGAATTCATTCTTGCACTGAGCAGAGGACAGAATGGAACCAGATCCATTTTACACATTTAGAGAGTGAAACGACCCAGTCTCCTGCCATTAGGCCACCTAACAAAATGTTCTTACTTACAGACATTGGCAGAGAGTGGGCAGAAAACAGAATGACCACCTCACTTCTCTTCTCCCGTGGAAAATGGTCCAGTTCTTTCCGAATGTGGTCTGCAAAGCACTGTGGGAACCCCAAGAATGGGGGAGTGAATGGTGAGAAGAGAGAAAACAGGAAAAGGGAGCATCTGAGAAATGAGAGCAATACCAAAAATCTTAGTGGGATCTTCAAAATCTGGAACTCTTTAAAAAAAAAAAACGCAAACAGTATAGTCTCTTTGCTCTGGTTCAGCTTCAAAATGGCTTGCAATGGTTTCGGGGGGCCTAGGGAATTTGATGGGAAACTTCTAACGCTCACTAATGGCTCTCTACAAATGAAGGCAGAGGAGCTGCTTCCCCTCGGGAAGAGCAGGGCACACTTCCAGATGGAAAAGAAACACAGATGGGAAGGAGAAGTTGTTTTAAGACCTCACATTTGCTCTGTTAGCAGGAAAACAGCTTACAGGGTCTTTCTAAATCTTCCTTACTTTGGCTTTCAGGCCATCACATTAAAATACATTAGCCAGAAATAGGAGAGAAATAACAAAATACACTTCTATTTTTATGACATCTTTCTTGTGAGTCCAGGATCTGCACCAAAGCAATCTTCCTCACAAGCTTCATGATGACAAATGATGGGCTGTGCAGCCCCCACTAAACACACAGAGGGGAAAATCTGTGGTGGATGTGAGGGCTGGAGAGCCATATGTGTGAATGCAGACTAGAATCCAGGTCCTGCTGCCTTCGAACCTCTGTCCGCCAGACCGGCTCCCTCTCGCTTCTAGTTGGCACTTGCTGATTCTCATGGGTAGGTGCTGAAACATCAGCTCTGAAGAGACTTTCTTTCATCTTATGCTTGAACCATTCCTTGCCACTTGGTTTAAAAGGAAGATGTAGCAAAGGACAAAAACGGGTCAAACGATAAAACTGGAATGTGACCAGAAATTAGACAAAAGTTGAATATCAGTGTTAAAATAAACTGCTGTGGAATTTTGTATTGTAGTTACGTTTAGAGAACAGCCCTGATCTTAAGGTAGGTGTGAGTGTGTGCGTACGTGCGTGCGCGCAAGCTTGTGTGTGTTTCTACGTCTGCTCTCAAGTAATTCAGAAAAATATATAATTAGGGTATACACATATATACACATACAGTGAACATGTAAATGATATGTCGAGCTAAACAAATGTTAACACACGAATATAGGTAAAGAATGGGTGACAGTTCATTACATCACTTTGTAAGATATTTATTTGTGCAGGTGGGTGTTTCGTCTGCACATATGTTTGTGCACCACAGGCATACTTGTTGCACACAGGAGCCGGAGAAGGCCATCAGTCCCCTGGGACTAGAGTTGCTAATGGCTGTGAACTGCCATGTGGATGCTGGAAATAAATGTTGATCCTCTGCAAAAGAACCAGTGTTCTAAACCACTGAGCCATCTCTGCAGTCCTAATTCTACTTTTAATTACATGTATTTGCATGTGTTGGTGGGGAGAGGGGTAATGTGCATGTGGGTGAAGGTGCCCACAGAGTCCAGAAGAGAGTATGGATCCCTGGAGCTATAGCTTCAGCAGTTGTGAGCTGCCTGAGATGATTGCTGGGAACTGAACTGGAGTGGTGGTGTGTGCTCTTAACTCGTGAGCCAGCTCTCCAGTCACAGTGCTCTTTTAACTATTAATCTCGGATCTATTTTGTGTGTCAGAAATAATTTCCAAATAAATGTTAAGGAACAACTTAACAGAATCATACAGACTCATGGCTGATGTAGTTTTGATACACATCAGTGTTCAGTTAATCCTCTTCCAAACTATTCCCTAAGAACACTGAGATACTTCTCATGCCAGAACTCACAAATTTTGTTAAGTAAGGACCCTATTGAAGAAAATGGTACCTAGAAAAGTTATCTAGAGTTTTGTTCTTCCCTCTTCTTTCCCTTCCCGTCTCCACATTGTGTGGTAATAGTTGATACAAACAAAAGCTACATTTTTACAGTGTTTGTAATGTTTAGGAAGCAAGACTGCTTCCTAATGATTTTTGCAGAACTGCCTACATAAAGGAGCCATTGTCAAGTTTATGTAGGAGCCTGGAATATACGCTCACTGTAAGCACTCTAAACAGCTAGGTAAACAGCAGGATCAGAGAGATGGTAATAAGGTGATTATTTAAGTAACTAGCACTGATAACATGCAGAAATGTGGATTTAAGGCCATATTTTTAGTTGAGTTTGGTTAGAGTTTTAGGAGGTCACCTTCCTTTACCTTCCTTCCCTTTCCCTTCCTTTTTTCCTTTTCTTTCCTTTCCTCAGCTTGTAAAATTGTAAGTAAGAACACAATTCCTTAGGGCTTGCAAGAGTCACTAAGCCATCTTCAAAACTCAAGCAGCATGGGCAAATACAAGTGCTACTTAAATCACCTAAGACCCATCTGCAGGATTTTCTGTGCACAGCCCCTGTGCAAAATGAAAGCAGCAAGGCCTCTCAGAGCCTTCAATCACACCATCCAGGAGGGCAGATAAATGCCTCTAAAATTCCCTTTCATTTTATGAACAGAGACTTCCTTGGTTAAGAGACCTTTCCATCTTTCTGCTTCCCCCTTTTCAAAGGGCTGAATTTTAATGCAAATCTAATTACTCCCTCGATCAGGGCAGGCAGATGCTCTGCAGATCCTTCCTCCCTGAGCCACATGTCAGCTCAGACCTGAAATAGCCCTCCTTCGCAGCCACAGCCTTCAATAGCAGCAGTCCGGCCTTAGGCGCTCCAGCTACCCATGGCTGGACCCAGAAGGATGACGGCAGGATGAGAGCACAGCCCACAGCGACACCCATCCCAAGGGAACCTCTTTTACTCCAACACAAGTGTTAACCCTTTCCCTGCCTACAGGACACTGCTCTGGGGAAAGGCAGCCCGATTTTAATGTCGTCTAGCACCATCTAGTGGTCAGAGGTTTGAAGTGCTGCTAATCTTTTCAGATATTTTGCCAGAGATCACAGAATGATCAAAGAATATAAAATAAATCAAACAATAGCCCAAACCACTTCGTATTTCTAGACTTAAAAAGAAGAAACTTCTACAGACTCAAAACCTTCTGAATGACTCAGGACTTTTTTTTTTAACTTCACTCTCGTGTTTGTTTTTTTTTTTTAAACAATAAGATAACACCAATTCAAAGCTGGTGGTTTTAGAATTTTAAGTTTAATGATTCTTCTAAAATAAAGTACCTATTGACAAGAGATGACAAAAAAGAAAATTAGAATTTTCTTTTTATCTCTGAAACGTCCCCTTTGTAATGTTGTTTATGTCTCCGAACATGTATCTACATGCTATCTTCACTTTTTAAATTCTTTGATGGTTTTTAAAAATTAGAAAATATAAGATTTAACTAATTTGTTGGTCATTCAATATAGGCATAAAACCTAGTGGAAGTACTATGTAGCGACATGATCTTTAATGTTCGTCTCGTCACTGAAAACTACAAAACTCAAAATCTAACTATGGTACGAAAGCATAATGTGAAGGAAGAGTCTGACCATTTTAACCTTTAAATTTATTGGCACTTTCCACGATAGGGGAAAGTCTAATGGCGTGGCTTTTAAGCATGCAATTTAAGCAAGAGCTCACAAGCTCAGGGAGACGGGAGCAGGGCAGACCCGCATGGCCGCCGTGGGGACGGAGGCTGCCTGCCGGTATACACACCTGGATGAGGAGGGGATGCGTGGGCCACCTGTCAATTGTGCTCCACTTCATGGTGGGCTTCCGGCCCACCTCGTTATAGTATCTGTAAATGGCATTTAAGCTGCTGCCTAAAATACAAGGGAGCCATTTAGTAGACACACTTGACTGTGGTGAAAATACAACACAGGCTAGTAAAGGAAATAATTGTGAGTTCAAAGTAGGCAGCTGCATCTGGATGGAGACCCAGTCTAATTACAATCTTTTCAATACTCTAAAATGCATATAGATTTAACTACCCTGCAAATGAAGATCACTAAAGAGCAATCAATCTCAACAGACCTTCAAAGATTATTGAGGCCATTTCTACTGATAGGTGTGAGGGCTACGAGTTCATGAAACATAAGCTATTGTGAACTTGCAAGGACCAAGTCTTAAAATTGAGAGCATGTGAAGAAAAGCGTTCCCATTGTGACCAGAATCAGCCTCATTACAGGCAGTGTGGGGGGTGAGAGAGAAAGACAGAAGTGGGCTGTTATCCCAGCATGCTGATTCCACATGGTTTAATTCCAGTAGAGCAGTTTTCTGGTATTTTCCTTCATAGCTGTTTTATTTTACAAAGTTTCTGTGTTAGAATAGGCATAATTCTAAATCTAGAGCATTTTGGCTATTTCTACTCAATATTATAAGTTAAATAAACAGCCTATTGAGAGGGTCTAAAAGCCATGGATTTAATCAGCTTTTACAAATGTATCATTCTCTGGAGTAAAGTAAACAAATACTTGCAAACGTATTCCTAAGGGAAAGGTGAATATGATGACAACCTAAGTCCAGAAGTGGGCTGGCAGTACAAAGCCACAGCCTTTCCCTGGCTCACGGAAGCTGACACTGGGGTCAAATCCTAAAGCTAGGAAACCAGTCCTGACAGTCTTACACAGGCCAAGTTCCAACATGTCTATGTGCTCTCATCACCATAGGATTCTTACCATAGAAATCATGGTTAAGTCGCCAGTTAAAAAAAGCTTACTCTGGACAGAGCCATGGCTTAACACAAACTGTTTGTTTATATTTTTAAAAAATCAATGGATTCAATTTCAATGAGTAGAATACAGTGACATAAGAGAATTCAATTTTGGGGGTCAAAAATAATCTCCAATAGAAATCAAAGTATCCCACCATATTCACACAGTGGTGACTGCGCATGTGACCATCATTTTCTGGTGTACAAACAGGCTTATAGGAGCCATGTTAGCTGCCTCGTGTCACTGGATAACAGTCAATATACAATCAGAAGTCATTAAGAAGGGGGAGATATGAGAGAGAAAGATGCTATGAGAAATATACAGAACACACGCTCCCTGTTTAAAAGACAAAGTAGCAAAAGTAGACTATTGGCCTCAGAGAAGAAATGTATTTCCTAAAACATTCATAGCCAGAAGTACAGCTGCTTGGTCCTTACACATGAGATGTACTATAGAAAAGCCACATGGGCAAGCCATGTGGGCTCTGAGCTCTGACCACACAGTAAGAACCATCTGTGCGGGAAAGCATGCATCTGTTGCCACACAAATAACAATTTTAACTTACATACTTTTGAGAGCAGACACCTGTATGTTGAGGGACATTTTACAAACCAAAATAAGAATACACCTTGAAAATTCTAAGGTCTGACTCCTTTCTAATTATATATCTTATTGGAGATAAACACAGAAAACTGTAGATTTCCAAAGTAAATCACAATTCAAAGTTCTGGGAATATGTGAAAGACTGGGCATTTTAACAGGTGCTCTCTCTCTCTCTCTTTACACACACACACACACACACACACCCCTCGGGATTTTAGGCACACAACACTTGGAATGTTTCCTCCATAGCCTTTTGTTTCTCCTAATAGATAGAATAACATTAATAGTCAAAGACAAACTGCGACTGCAGATGTGCTGACCTAAATCCTTGAGAGTGCAAATATATTTATGGGTAACAACATAAGCTTTACCCATAATTAGAATAGCTAGCGAGTGGTGGTACAGGCCTTTGATCTCAGCACTCAGAAGGTGGAGGCAAGCAGAGCTCTGTGAGTTTGAGGCCAGGCTGGCTTACACAGTGAAGCCCTGGCTCAAAAAAGCAAAAAACAAACAACGACAATAAAATATAGTTTCCCAAGATCCTTTTTCATCTTCAGTCAAACATGCAGAAAACAGCAAGGAGTAAGGCACTCCAAAACCAAGAACACAGAAAAGTTTGTAAAATGTTAACTTGAGCCCTCACATTGGTTTTTGGTTGCTGTTTTTTGTTTGTTATTGGTTTTGTTTGTTTGTTTGTTTTGGAGGTAGGGTTTACCTTGCTGCTTTGGCTGGCCTGGAACTCTCTATGTGGATCAGGCTGGCCTCAAACTCATAGATCAGCATGTCTCTGCCTAGGATTAGAGGTGTGAGACACTAGGCCTGGCCAAGATGGATCTTAAGATTACCAGGAACTGAAGGACACAAAAATAGAAATAGCAGTGCTTCCCATATCACATGGCTACTTCTGTTTTCAAAATGGAACCGAGATATCACTTTACTCCCTTAATAAGAATTTCAGGGTGAGCTGGGAGCAGTGGTGCACGCCTGTAATCCCAGCACTCTGATAGGCAGAGGCAGGTGGATCTCTCTGAGTTCGAGGCCAGCCTGGTCTATAAAGTGAGTGCAGGACAGGCAAGGCTACACAGAGATCAAGTGCAGCCACCACTCTCCACCTTCCATTCATAATTCTCAGCTGACTGGCCAATAACTCTAGAAGTGCATGACACATGTGGTTTCAAAGTGACTCACCTGAACTCTTGGTGTAGAGAAGACAGGCCAGATTTGATATTCAAATTGCAAATTCCTTTAGCACTGAGACTCCTGGGCTAAATCTGCCAGGGCAATAGCCACCTTCAAGATGTCCTTACCTGTGGTGGAGCAGCTATACTGTGGATACTGTGTGAAAGCAATGGCCCTCTCTAGTCCATCTCTCTCCATCTCTTCAATTGCTTCTTCTGTCAAAGGATGGACGTACCGGAATCCAATATAGTATTTGTGAGGCGCTATTAGGAAGCACAAGTGGAAAGGAGACGGCATTAATCTTTATATAGATTCCTTGGAGTCACCAAACATAAGTGTAATGGCCAGAACAATGAACGACTAACCTAATTTTCTACAATGCTGATATGGTGAGCAAGTTAGGATACTCCTGACATCTTGTCCATCATGTAGCAGGCATGGGGACACTTGGTTATTCTCTGAGATCAACAGTCCTACCCATCTACCTTTTGTTAACATGATCATCTTTAAAATGCAAGCTTTTAAAAAGTCTCAATTCTCATCAGGCATAAAGTGGCCGAAGAAAAAAGGGGGAAAAGCCTAAAACCTAGTACCTAGCTGGGCATGGTGGCATAGCCTTTAATCCCAGCACTCAGGAGGCAGATCTCTGTGAGTATGGGGCCAGACTGGTCTATATAGCAAGTTCCAGGCCAGCCAGAGTTACACAATGAGACCCCACCTCAATTTTTTTAAAGTTTAGTATTCATTCTTGACCATGTACTGCCTTCACTGAGCGAACTGCAACCTCCAACACTTGGTAAGCAAGAACAGACGGGCCAAGTTAATGCCAGCTAGAGCTATACAGCAAGTTCAAGGCCAGCCAAAGATACATTGCTGAGCACATCTCAAAACAAAACTAAATAAGCAAATAAGGGTGGGGCACTGTAGAACATGCCTCTGATCGAAGTGCACAAGGGCCTCAGGCAGGAAAACTGAGTCTGAAGCCAGCCTGATTGACAGCACATGCAAGGCCAGAACAGAACATAGAGATCATGACTCAGAAAAAAAGAAAGAGTGAAAACAAAAGACACTTCTGAGGATCACTCTCAGATGAGCCCTGGGGCCTGGAGAAAGGAGGGAGAGCAGAAATGCCTAGAAGAAACACAGGAAAGCCAGCTGAGGGAAGAGGCTCAGGCCAACTGCAAAAATTGTTCTCCAGCCTGTAGCGATACCTGCTGGCTATGCAGGGAGCTCCAGGTTCCCAGCTTCTGTAAGTTGTCACCCAAACAATGGTGGCTTTTGGTGATGTAGCTGCAGGTAAGACATTTCTGTTCCTGTAAGTAACTCTTACCCATGTTCCTGTAAATAACCTCAATAAAACTCATTGGTTTACCATCTTAGACTTCGGTGATAATCTGTATTTTGGTCTGTCATCTGTTTCCTCTCTGGAATGAGTAGATATTTGTTCATGTCCCCTCAGGAATAGCATCACACAAGTGGACAGTGATTTGCCAAAGGCCCAAGGAGAGCTTCTGAGAACCAAAAGGTAGCTCCCAAGAAAATGGACCTTGCTGCCTGAGTGAAAGTGGTCAAGCAAGCTGACTCCATGGAGGGCAAATGAAGTTTGCTCACGTTCTTCCTGCATGTAGCTGTCACATGCTCAGTGCACACACAGATCTGGAGGTTGGATGGATGAATGAAGGACACACAGGTATAAGGATCAATGGGTAAAAGCGTAGGTAAATATGCAGGCAAATGAACAGACCAAACAGAGGAGAAAAGACAATTGTATGCCACACTGAGTGAATTAATGGCTTACCAGGCAAGCCACTGAGCTTAGCCCCAAAGTTGTAATGAGTACTGGATATTTTAAAAATAAATCTCTAGAGAACAGATGCTTAATCACTAAACTTAAAAAACCACCTTCCCAATAACTTCAAGTATGAAATAAGTATAGGGATTCTTTGATGGCTTACAAAAGCAGAGGACAACTAATATCAGAACCTGCCCCTGTCTTTGCACTATTTGGCATCACAATAAAATGACCACCTGCTAAGTAAGTGGGAAATGAGATTTGGTAGTAAGCAGGAATATGCCCTGGGACTCTGTCCACCAGCCAACACAGGAGAATGAAGGCATAGAAAGTCTGTACATTCAACAGCTTTCTCACAGACCAGAGGAAAACATGAAAAAGTAGGAAGGATGCATTCCTGTCTGGTTTTATTTTTGTTCTTGTTTGTTTTGGGGGCTTTGTTTGCTTTGTTTTGAGACAAGGTTTCTTTATGTAGTCCTGCCTGACCTGAAATTCATTATATAATCCAGGCTGGGCTCGAACTCACAGAGACCTGGCTGCCTCTGCTCCCAAGTGCTAGGCTTAACAGTGTGAGCCACCACTCCTGGCTTTCCTGTCTGTTTTCCTTCTCAAATCTGACATATGAAAGGGCTCTTCTTGGGGACTGATTCTATAGTGACATATAAACCAAAAAGGCTGGCATCTTTCTAATTCTTCTTTCCATTAAATAATTGCACATCAGATCCACTACCATGATAAACAGGCAGCAATCAGAGCTCATTCCTGCATGCAGTGTCAGTCTACATAGAGGTTCTCACAAGTTCCCAGTGTATGCAGTTAGAGCCAGGCTGGTGTGGCAACTCACTGCCTCACAGCCGCAGTGCTGTTGACTGAAAGCACGGCTGAAGACTGCTCAGTGTCTTATAGTTTGGGTTACCACCAGCCGCTTCTGTAAAGGCTCATCTAATTTCCATCTAACTTGAAGAGAAGGCCATAGCAACAGCCTCACCCATCTTCTGTGTATGGCACATTGCTTCTTCACCATCTAGCTCAACTGAACTTTAAACTTCCTTTTGAAACATGTTCCAACTTTCCAGTTTGTTTATTTGTAACATTGGAAGCAATTTTAGATGGTTCTATAGTGAGAGGCTAATGCCTTGAGAACTCAATCAAGTGACCGTGTGTTATGTACCATAAAAACTCACAGATCGATAGTTGGTAGGACGAGGACTAGGGAGAAGGATCAGTGGAGAAAGCGTTTGCAGTGCATGAGTGGACTCAGCAACCACGTAAAAGCCAGTAGGTAGGTGGTAATCCCAGCACACAGGACGTAAGAAAGCACAAGGCAGCTTACACTGACTGGATTGTTGAGCTTTGGGTTAAACTAAAGGAAGCTACCTCAGTATATAAAGTGGGGACCAATGGAGGAAAACACCAAACATATTAAATTTGGGCCTCCACACATGTGCATACACACACAAATACATACTCTACACACATGTGCTCCCACAGTTGCAGACATGCATGCATGCAATGCATAACACACTCAGATATACACAAACAGTGGCACACATGCGTGCGCGCGCGCAGACACACACACACACACATGTTGCTGGTACAGAGAATCTTCCTGCCTCTGCCTCCTCAGTGCTGGGATTACAGGAGTGCATCCCCATGCCTGACTCTTAAGTTTCTACTTTAGCAAATCTAGCACCACCATATTAATAAAAACAGCACACCTGTGTCAGGGGACAGCTCATCCAGCAGCTTCACCATGCCTTCTCCTTGCTTGCAAGTCCACATCTTGATGGGGGATCCACCTCCGATCCGGCGATACTGCTCTTGAATTTTGGGGGTTCGGCGTTTGGCAATGAATGGTGCCAGCTTGCTAAGTCATTGGACATATAAGCGAGTGGATTTTATTTCACCTTAGTAATACGAGATGCATTTCACCTCAACAAGGAAGAGATGAGTAAAACTTCATCTGCAGGAATTAGGAATATTGCTGCAAGGTCTT
Source organism: Pachyuromys duprasi (assembly GCA_028658305.1). Taxonomy (NCBI): domain Eukaryota; kingdom Metazoa; phylum Chordata; class Mammalia; order Rodentia; family Muridae; genus Pachyuromys; species Pachyuromys duprasi. Next base: position 134,864,032 of record CM053764.1, read on the forward strand.
AAGAGTTCAGCATGGATTTGGGAGTTCGCCTCTGCACTCCATAAGTGCTCCTTCCTTCACCCTCTGGATACCTTCATGTCCCTGACCTGGATGCAGCTAGCCACCATCCTATATGCTGGCCTTGCACCCAACAAGAACCTAGAGAGAAAGCACAGGAGGCATATGCTGGTTTTGTTGGAGGGTTTAGTGATGCTGAAGCCTGAGTTGGGGCTTCATATGTGCTGGGCAAGGACCCCACCACTGAGCTGAAGCCTCGGACTGGCTCCATTTGTTTTTAATTCGGAGGCAAGAGTCTCACCATGTTACTTTGACTGCCTTGAACTCACGATGCTGCTCGTGCTGGCCCTGGGGACTATTTCCTCAGCCTCTTGCATCACCAAGCCTAACTCACATGGGCCTCTTTTAAAAGGCATTATTGTTACATTTACTATTCACTGTGTGTGAGCGCACTCTGGTACAAATGTGGCAGCCAAAGGACAGTTTGCAGGAACTGAGTGGGCACTCCCCTTCCGTGTGGGCCCCTCCATAGTGCGGACACACCCACACATACACTAAATGAATAAAATGTAAAAGAAGACTGCCCTTTGGGGTTATGAACCCAGTTCTGGTGGAGTAACGTAAAGCTTAAGTTTCAAACAGGAGTTTCTGACATAAATATTGTGTGTGTGTATATATATATATATTTGTATAAATATTAGGTACATTCTTAAGAAAGTTCTCTAGAAAACAGTTAAGTGGCTCTTTTCATATTTCTTTCTCTAAAACAGCTACCACTGCTATTATATATTGTAAAAAATAAAATCTCTCAACAGTGACAGAACTGGAGTGACGAGATTAGAAAGCATAGTAGTATCAGACAGAGACCTCAGGGATTAAATTCCAAATGTTTTGGGCATCAGAACCTTACTATTGGACTGGAAAGCACAGGATTTGAGTTCCATTCCCAGCACCCATGTTAGGCAGCTCACAATTTCCAATCCAAGGAATCTGACACACTCTTCTATCCACACATGCACACACACACATAAATAAGATCTTTTTTTTTCTTTTGAAACAGTTTCTCTGTGTAGCTTTGGCTGTCCTGGAACTTGCTCTGTAGACCTGGCTGGCCTCAGACTCACAGAGGTCTGCCTGCTGGGTTTAAAGGTGTGTGTCACCACTACCCTGCTTAAAATAACAGCACAGAGAAATGCATTTATTTCTCTGAATTCCTGGGTACACTCTGTGCTAAGGCAGAGGTGAATGTACCTATAATCATACCCAAGATCATGCCTCCCTACTCTTAAAGTGCCTGTAGAACACTGTGTAACAGGGATTTGTTCTATTTAACCCAAGGCAGAGGTAACTGTGGCACTATGGTTGGCATGGTTTGGAAGGACTAGGCAAAGGCATTAGCGCCACACGTTCGGCCTTCCTAAGATACCAAGTCAGCTCACCAGCATCAGAGCACATCACCAAACAGAAACACAACACAACAAAACAAAAGAACTATATAGATCACTCAAAAATAAACATTTTACAGGCATGGTGGTGATCCCAGCACTCTGGGAAGCAGAGGTGGGCAGATCCCTGTGAGTTCAAGGCCAGCCTGCAAGTCCAGCACAGCCAGGACCACACTGAGAAATTGTGTCTTGAAAACAAACAAACAAACATTCAGCTGGCAAGAATAATATTCTAAAACAACAGAATTAGGACAAAGTAAGAAGATTCCTGTGACCTGACTAGCAAGTAAAAAAAAAAAAAAACAAAAACAAAATGAGGGGGCTGGAGAGATGGCTCAGGCTTCCAAACGTCCTGAGTTCAATTCCCAGCAACCACATGGTGGCTCATAGCCATCTATAATGTGATCCGTGCTTCTTCTGGTGTGCAGGCACACATGCAAACAGAGCACTGCCTAAGTATCAAACAAGCGAATCTTTAAAAACAAACAAACACAAACTGGGTGTACAAGTCTAAACCAGAAGTCACTTTCAGCACAATTTATCCTTTCCTACAGCTACATTCCCACTGTCAATCTGGGACTAGGTAGCGGTGGTGTACAGCTTTAATCCCAGCATTCGGGAGACAGAGGTAGGCGGATCTCTGAGTTCAAGGCCAGCTGCTATATAGAGTCCAGGACAGCCACGGCTACACAGAGAAATCCTGTCTTGAAAAAAAAAAAAAGATATAATCATACAATGCTATTCTAAACAGGCACAAAAAAAAATCATATAGACCTATATAATTTGTTATGGAAAAAAGTACTTTAACAGAAAAATTGTAAAGTGCCAAATAAAGTACATAAGTACATTCACACTTGTATAATGAAGTCAAGGGGATGGGGGGTTTATGCACAGGTATACACGTTCAGATACGCCGGCATTGTTTCAAGGAGCACAGCACTTCCACTTGGTTAACTGGTGCTGGAATTCAAGGTGAAAGGGCCATTTGCTTTTAGTATAAATATGTCATTTGCATTTAGTCATATACATGTCTTAATTTTTAATTGCAAAACCTCTTTTGGAAGGAAAGCAGAGAAGCAGCAGCAGAAAAAGAATGGAAGAGAAGAGACCCCAGAATGCCATAACCCACTGTTAGATACAAGGGAGTGATAACTTCCTGAATGCCAACCAGCCAAGCATAAACACATCTCCACAAGTCTTTAAAACTAAAGTTACTTCTGCTGCACTTTGACAGCTGCAATTCCCAGGGCTCTGGGGAGGAAAGGGCTCACTCTCCACCCGCCCTCCTGCTGTGGGTCTTCACGGACCACTTCCTTCTGCTTCCCCACAGAAGACAAAAGTGCTGTTACACAGAAGACAGATGCCCAGCATGGGTTGTAGTTCACACAGCACATCTTACTTTTGAATGGGAAGTGTCATGAGGTCTCGGTCCAGGAAGAGCCTTTGAAGGAAGTCTTGAACTTCTCCGAGGGTTTCGGGGCCTCCCATGTTCAACATTAATATGCCGGTTTTGGGCTTCCTACACGAGATAGAACAGTTCATTGCCACACTTTCACACACTCCGGGGAAGATATGATTTCAGCTTATGAGAGCCCACAGGCCCTTTGCTGTCATCACAGGGCTGTCTCTTTGGAGACAGAGGGCCTCCACTTCACTGACCCACCTCAAACTCTGATCTTTTTCTCTGGATCTGGCCCTATGGTGGCATTAACTGAACTCAAAACTTCCCTATTATCCTATCAGTCTTGAACAAAGATTCAATTTTTAGAGACAGAGACAAGAGTTCTAGAAATCTAAATCAGAGGTCAAAGGGCCTATAAGTGCTAGTGCTTCTCATGAGCACACAAAGTCAAGGTTTTCCAAAGGCTAAGGTTTCTTTGTATGGTAAAATTAAAGTCTAGCATTTTACCTTAACACTGTCAAGGTTAAGAATTCACTGCATAAAACACATACTCAACATAATGTACCACAGAATGAATTCTGTCACACAGAGAAGTGTCCCCCTTTTATTTTAACACTCCAATGAGTCTATCACTCACTTTTTCATCTGTTTCCATCTCTTTGGTCAAAGAGGAAATTATTCCTGTGCTAAAGAGTTCCTTATTACTCTGCTTTCTTTCCCTTCACTGTCAAGGTCTCTCTTCTGAGTGTTTAATCCTATCCCTAGCACACACACATGTGCTAACCTGTTCTCGGTAGTTTTTGTCAACTTGACAACGAACCAAAGTCACCTGGGAAGAGGAAACCTCAATAGGAAAATTGCCTCCATCACAATGGTCTGTGGGCAGTCCGTCAGACATTTTCTTGAATAATTCTTGATGCAGGCACTTTGCCCACTGGGCAAGTGGTCCCAGGTTATATAAGTGAGGAGAGCAAACCATGGGGAGAATGCCAATAAGCATCATTCCTCTGTGGTTTCTGCTTTGTTCCTGCCTTGGCTTCCCTTAATGTTGGACTGTGGCCTGCAAGCCAAAAAAATAAAACCTTTCCTCCCCGAGTTGGTTCTGGTCAAAGTTTGTTGCAGCAACAGAAACCAAACCAGGGTAGTTCCTCATCTCAGCTGCCACAACCAAAAATGTTGTCACAGGCCTTAAAGAAAGAAGGTCTAATCCTCTTTTTACTAAGAGGATTATACCAAACAATTATATGTAAGATGTTACTAAACTGTGTGTGGTGATATGGTACCTGTATATGTGCACATGTGGGGGTGGTACACGTATCCATGAGTGCATACATAGAGGCCAGAGGCCTCTTGACCTTCTTGAGACAAGGTCTCTCACTGACCTGGAGCTTCCCAAGTCAGCTAGACTGGCTGCACAGTCTAGGCTCCTCCTGCCCCTGCCTCACTCCCCAGCCTTGGAACTATGGCACATAAAGCTATACCCAGATTTTATGCAGGTGTAGGGACTTCACCCATGTGCTAAGCAGGCCCTTAACCCAGAACCATCTCCCTAGCCCTACAGAATGCTACAACTAAACAGGGCTGTTGAGTTTTCTCCCTACCTAAACATGCCAGATGCATCACCTGGTGAAACTGCCTCCCCTTAATCTTTCTACTGAGACCACCCATCTTTCCCCTGAATTCTTGTCTTTCACCCTCGAAATCTGTGACTCTAAATAAATTAAGCGCCTTTTCCCATGGATTGTTGCCAGTTAACAGATTACTGGTTAAGAAAGCCCAGGCTAAAAGACTTACCTAAGCCGCAGTGGTTATCAATGTGCAAACGGGATTTAGAACTGCGCTTTCCATCTATGACACCTGAGCTCAGAACAAGAGTGGCTTTAAAGCGGACGGTACCCTGCCCTGCGCACGTTTTGCAAACCCGTGTTGATTTTATACATGAAAGAGACACATATGATTTGAAAATGCCCCAATGCACGTAACATTAATTCAGAACTGTGTTGTGCATGATGAGTACTGCATTAGTCTGCATTAGACTCTGCTCTGTTCTGGAGTATGAAGGACAAAGCTTTCATCAAGGCTTTCTGTCCCTTTTCCCCTCCAGACAAACCACACCTGAGACCAAGCTCTGACCGGCCAAGGCTCTCTTTGTCTGAACATAAAAGCATGCACGGCAGCACATATTTTGAAACTTACTTGGAAAAGTTTAAATGCTTTGCATTTGTTATATCCTGGGACTTTCCAAGCACAAAGCTTTCCCTTTGAACCATGAAATGTGCCCACCAGGAACTAAAGTTCATCACTTAGCCAACAGTAATTGTATTCAATGGTATCTAGACAGCACAGGTGCGGGAGAATAAAATCTCAGTTCTTCATCAAACCTACAATGTATCAGTGACCCAACCACCTACGCCACTTATAGAAGAGCCTAGGCAACAACAGAATCTGCACCAAATTTACACACACACACAAACACAGAGAGAAAGAGAAAGAGAGCAGTTAGAACACAGCTCCACTCTTGTGTTTGTCCACGGCTGCCTTGACACTGTAGCAGCAAAGGAGATGGTACGGCCTATAAAATCTAATACACACACACACACTCATGGCAAAAGCCTGTGGACTCCTAATCTAGTATAGCAGCTGCTCTAGCACTGTAGCTGAGCTCAAGCCAAGCACTAAACAGCACAAGGTCTTCCAAAACCTTGGTATCAGAATGGTCCCCAAGAATACTCCTTACTTTAGCATCTCAAATATTCAAACCTAGACATAACTAATGCCTGGAATGTGGGCTTAGATAAATTACCTGTGGTTTACTAAGATACTCCTAAGCTACCGGAGATGGTTCCCGATCATATATAGAACCACCTAGGAGACAAACCTTTCATGCGCCTGTAAGGGGAGTTTTAGACTAAGTGAGATGGGAAGATCTACCTTAACAGTTACGTGGCACTCTCCCAGGCATCCAGGAATTTTAGAAAGAGAGATGAGCACTAGCATTTGCCTTTCTCTGCTTCCTGAGGGCAGCTGTAAAATGCAGCCAGCTACCTTACTCTCCTGCCACCATGATGGACATTATTCTCAAACTGTGAGCAGGAATAAAGCCTTTTTTATGTTGATTTTGTATTTTGTCACAGTAACAAGAAAAACAACTAAAACTACATGGAAAAATATGAATGAATATATGGTGATGGTAGACCAAAAAAATTGTAAAATAATATACATAGTATTGTTTCTATGTCAGTAAGTATATACGAGTGGAAGATAAAATGCTAGAGGGTGCTATTAGTATGATTTTTAAATCCTTTCTTTCCACCTGAGTTTTCTTTTTTTTAAATAAATATTGTATAAAGTCACTTAGCAAAAATCTAAGGCTTATAATTTATTTAATTTTAACAATGAATATAATAAAGCCATTTCTAGTGACTTTTGTCACTACAAAATATAGCAATGAAATAATTTTTCTTTCAGATTCCTCTTCAAATCAATTCTTCAGCACACAATAGTACTTTTTTCAAGTCTTAAGGGACCACAGGGACAGAAAGCCAGTGCCCACTTGGCAGGCCACCAGCCCAAGATGCGGGTGTTTCCTACTCTACCCTCTAACTCCATCCTCTAGGAAGACAGAATTGAGGGGAAGGGATTTGGGACCTATCCCTAATTCCAACCTCAGTTTCAAAGCCTTCGATCAATGAACCCATATCACAGTGAAAAAATCACAAACCCCAAATGAAAACATTTCATTTACATGACTGTTCATGTGGTTTGAATGAGAATGTCCCCACAATCTAGGGCATTTGAATACTTGGTTCCTAACTGGTGGTACTGTCTGGATAGGGTCAGGAGGCGTGGCCTTGCTGGAGGAAGTGTCACTGTGGTTGGGCTTCCAGGTTTCACACCATCCCCAGTTTACTCTCTCTACTTCCTGCTTGTGGCTCATGACGGGAGCTCTCTGATGCCGCTCCAGCTGCTTTGCCTTCGTCACCCTCTGGATTTAAAGCCCAAATAAACTCTCTATAAGTTGTGGTTTATCACAGCAATAGACAGTACCGAATGTGCTGTATAATTCTAGAATGTAATTTTGTCTGTCAGGAAGGTCATGATGTCACTAAGTCACAGCTACTTTCCTTCTTACATCTGAACAACTTCCAGGTATAAAGCCTGCTCTTCTGTATCACAGAGGAGGCCCTGTGGGCATCTGCGGCTTCTGCTGCTGTTGAGAACATACACCTGTTTCCACCCACAAATACCAAGAGTGAAGTACACTTTATTTCCTTAATAAAATATGAACCATAGCACGCCATTGATAACTACGTTCATTTTGTTAAAAGCTAAAAGTAATAATGGTAGAATCTCCTGAGAAGCTCTTGGTAGGTTAACTCCTTTTAGCCTATACAAGGCATACGTTTTATAATAGGCACACATATGTTCAGTTCATTCATAAAGTTCTAGTATGCACATAACTGATTTTATATATGACATATACCGAGGCCACATTCTTACACGACTGAAGACTATATTTAACTATGTCCTTTGTTAGTCCTTAAAACCTATTATTTAACAGCTGTTAAAAGGAAACCAAGAAAATAACATATATCAGACATTAGATTTTCCAAGTACTTCCTCCCCTTGGTTGCTTGAACCCACTCACATTTGACATATAGAAAAGAAAAACACAACCAAAGAAAACCTTATTTGAGCCTACTTACCTCCTTTCTGGTTGAGCTTGGGGATTTGCAGTCTTGGCATGATATGCTTTCTCTTTGGTGGCCGCCGCCGCCCCCGACTGGCACCTCCACGCCTGACAGGCTCTCGAGCTGCCATGCACCACTGTGACAAAATTAAAGTGCTAGCATGAAATCTAGTTGGAAAGTAATTTCTTTTCAAGAGGTCCTCGGGGCATAATTCCTGCCTTTAAATTTTAAGATTTAAAATGGCAGAGGTGATTTTCCCAGCATCTCAGCAGGCACACTGAAGATTTCTTTCTCCAGTGGGCTGGGGTGAAGGTTCCCTTTTCCGGGGTGGCTTCATCGTTTTAGAAGCTACACACACCTTCTCAGCATGCCCTGGCTGCAAAGTTTGCTCAGCTCTCATCCCCAGAACCGTTGCACACTTGAAATATTTCCACCTGTGGGACAGGGCTCAGAGGAAAGCTGGGCACCTCGGGGAACGTCACTTAGAGTGGAAACTAGGCCTATTCCCGACCAACTGTGGGTCCCACTTCTGTCCTCAAGTCTTCTGGGTAAAGCATCCAGGATGGGAACTTCAGAATCGCCCTGTGCCCTGACAACAAGAAGAGGTCACACTCTCTTCTCAATGAATGCATCCGTGAGGTGTAGAGTCCCTCAGGGTCCAAGACAGACCAGGCTCCTTGGGACCCAGAGCTCAAGAACTCCCTTTCCCCACCAACCCCTGAGTATTCTTACAAGCTCCTTTCTGCATCTGTCCTCTGCAGTTTGTAACCTGGGTAAGCTGACTGGAAGTGTAGCCAAGGGGTGGTAGAAAAGATCTGATGGAGAGAAGAGAAGCAAGAACTCCTGCAGGTCAACTATCTCAAGGCCTCTTCTCTGCAGGGGTTTAGAATTCAATAACCCATCCTTCCTGGTGCTCAAAAAGATCTACTGGTTAAGGCCGAGGGACAGGACTTACTTTTCTATGTACAATACCCATGTCCAATCTGTACTCTTGACCTGAGTGCTACAAGAGTAGGGGGTGAGCCAGGAAAATAACTGAACCAAGGATAACATGGAGCACTGGTCCTTAAACAAAGAGCAAAATTAAACTGAAACACTGAGGGCAGATAATTAGGGACAGTATCTACTGTAACCCATGATATACAAGTGACCTCCTTTTCCACTGTCACAATACCCAGTGAGAAACTGGTCTGGGATTAGCTGTCTGCTGCCTTTTTTCCTCTCAGTGCCCTGATGAGGGCAAAGTTCAAGCTGAATCAAACAGGCCTGACCAAGTTCTGCTCCCCACTTTGCAACAGTATGATCTGGGTCAGACTACAGTCTCTCCCTCTGTAACAAGATGTGTCCTAGCTGGTGGGACCCTGAGGATTCAAGAAGGAAATGAGAGAAAAGCTCTGCAGCAGCTGCCACATGACAGGGGCTAGCATAATGCCAGTCTAATAGTTTCGTTTGGAAGTTTCTAGAGAATACCTTCTTTAAATCACCCAAATGGAGCCAAACAAGAGAAAATGGTATCTATGGGTCACCTGGATTTCTTTATATCCAGATGGTATGTGCTCACATGGTAGAACATGCCTGTAGCCACAGCACCAGCACACGGAGGCAGGAGAATCTTTAATTTGAGAGCAGCCAGGGTTTGAGCCAGACCCTGCCTCAAAACCAATAGATAAAACTAGCTTGTGTACATTCCCACAGAGCCAAGTACAAGAGCTTCTGCCAGGGAAGCCTTACTAAATCAAGGCAAGAGTGTAAAGACTGATGTAAAGAATTCCACTCAAAGGAAGTCCCAAACAACACACGTCCTCTTGTTTGAGACAAGTTTAGTTATGAATTACATGATGGAATTTAATCAGGTATTTGAAATAATGTGCAGTGTCTCTAAGTCCCTATATGAATGAGTTTCCATCAGATTCTGTGGGGTATGACAACGGAATCTGACTTGCTTCCCAGATTTCACCAGTTAAATGGATTATAACAATGATGGTCATACAGAAGGAGGAGGGGGGATGGTAGGGTAGGACGAGGTTCCCCAGCTAGCACATTAGGGTTTTGTTTCCTAGTACAATTTTCAAGCTTCCAAACTACTGCCATGCCCTTGCTTACAAAATTCTTGTTTGTAGCTGAGCAAATTTGGGGACTGATAAGGGATCCTTCCTACTGTGACTTAGGATTAACATCTGTCTCCTACTACTGTGCTATTATAGATATGGAATGGTACGAGAAGCAGGTGGTCAGAGAAGATAACAGAGGTGAGTATGCTTAAAGTGTCACTTGCTTGTATGAAAATGTCACAGAGAAACCCATACAAACATAGACTAAAATTACACAGGATCCCACACTATTTTAGAAGCAGGGACTGCAGGGGCATGGGGGCTTGCTTCCCAGATTTGGTCAGTTAAACGATCATAACAGTGAATAGAAAAAGAACTGCCAGCGCCCCACACAACACTGTCCTGTACACCCGTGTCAGGAGAGCTCTCAAAACCGATGTCATTTCTGAACCATTTGAAAATTAAAATATATTGAGGCTGGAGAGTTCAGGGGTTAAAAACACTGGCTGCTCTTGCAGAGGACCTGAGTTCAGTTCCCAGCCCCGACACCTGGTAGCTAAACAAATACCTGTACTTCAGCCCCAAGGGGATCTTACCCCTCTGGCCTCTGTAGGAATCTGTAGTCATTCGCATATACCCACACACAGACACATAATTAAAAATAAATTTTTAAATAAATGGAAATGAACATAAAAGCACTGAATACAAAATAAACTATCATTTTGTATACTGGAAAATATATAAGGCAAAATTAAAAAGTGATTACATGAAAGATAAGTTTAATTTCTTCATAAAATCTTAAAAACACCAAAAAAGGTGCAGAGATCTAATAGAATTCTCGAATAAGAAAAATCCAGAGTGAGAGGAGAAGGGTATGGTGTGGGGGGTGGTGTGTGTAGTATAGAACACACTAGAGGAAGCATCTTATTAATTCTAAGTGATAAAAATATAGAATATACGCCTTTGCTTTTTCCAGTTTCAATTCCAGAATTCAGTCGCAGAAAATACTCAGTGTTTCTCTTAGCTAACAAAAATGATAAAAGTAGTACGAAAGCACCTTCAAAATTGGAGTGTGAACAGTCAACACAGAAATTCACAACTAGTTAAAGTGCAAAGAATGAAGCATTCCACCACAAATGTTCATATCACACCCCTGGCCACAACAGGCTCAGGGAACGTGGCAGAAGCAGGAGTAGAAAGATGGTTAAGAGCCAGGCACTGGGAAGGACTATGGCGAAACCTTGTCTTCCAGCCATGAATACTGCTGCACTCCTGAACTCACTGTAGTTGCTGCACAAGACTTGAACAGACAGATCAAGCCAGTCAACGTTCCATGGTGGTGCGGTGATGGGCTCCTGACCCCTAACCCTTGTTAAGGAGCTATTGTCAATTGATGGCTTCTGAAGAAGGGAGAGTCAAGCTCTTTTTAAAGGTGCAGCCCCTGATAGGCTGGCGGTGCTCTAATGGCGGCTTCAAACCCATGGGTATAGGGATAACCATATACCCATATAAATTGGACTTAGACACTGTGAGGCGGGGGAGGAAGGAGAGGCAGAGAGTTGGGAGGGGTAGGGAGTGGTTATAAATCTGGAAGGAGTTAGGGAAAAGAGTTGGGGGTGAATATGATCACAATACGTTGTATGCATATATGAAATTCTCAAGGAATAAAAAAAACTTTTTAAAGCGTTGGAGCCTGTAACAGCTGGAATTGGGATATACTGTGGTTTCTGAATCCTTTCATTCGGCTAACTTCTGACTTACACAAAAAATAATTTCATTTCTCATATTGTTTCATGACCTCCAATCTTGGGTCTGTTGGATTTTATTTGCCACTGGAAAGGATGGTGAAAGAAAAGATTAATTTGGTACTTCCTTTTCTGGCACTGTCCCTATCTTATAGATAATACCTTTTGTTTCCCAGCGTGGTTAGGGAGCAGATCTTCTTTGTACTGTATTAGTCTTGTAACAAAGGCACCTGCAATAAGGAACCTGTGGATGGATGTTCAGAACAAATTTTCTCCACCTGAAGTAGGTTGCCAAATGGACATTAGAAAACTCTTTTGAAATAGGGTCAGGTATAGTCCACCATTAAAATTCATTAAGTGAGCAGTCTTTAACATCAGTAACTGAGGACTCTATGCTGCCTACTTCACCTGCCTACTAATCGTCACAACAAATAAGCTAGGTTGGCAAGGTTGGGACCCTGGCCCAAAGTGTCCTTGCTCAATTCAGTCCCAACCTGGTGTGTTCCAGCTCATGTAGTGGGTACACCCTACATCCACGAAGTGTACCAGCAACACTTGAGGTCTCATTTGTCCTGCAAATATCCCACAAAAACTCTAGGCCTCCCCACCGTGAGCACCAGAAGTCGTGGCGCTGGCTTGGAAAGAACAGTGGTAGGTACCCTGATCGCCACCAGCAGAGAGCGAACTGCAAGGCAGACAACAGTGATGGTGACAACGTCCTGCGTTACTGTAGGTTCTGGAGGTGTCAGGTCCTTCAGAGACCTTTCCTAAATCCAGCTACTGCTCGAGCCCCGCCCTTGCTGGCCCTTGCGACTTGAACCCGCGGCCTCCCGGGCGCTCCTCCCGTTCGAGAACTCAGACGCAACCCGACTTACGCAGCTGGCGGGGCAGTGCGCCCGCAGCCCGCAGGGCCGCGGCCATGTTGGCGCCGGCCGAAAGCATTTCCGGGACGGCCAGCGATCCTCTGCGGCGGCTCTACAGCAGAGCCAGGGAATGCTGACCGGGCAGAGCTCCGCAACGGCGCCCAGGAGCCTTATCACCGCGCATCCGCGGCCGGCGGGGGCGGGGCCAGCAGGAGGTCCGCCCTCGGGGTGTGGCCATGAGGGCGGGGCTTGTAGGCCAAAGTGGCCAGATGCTGCCCAGGCTGGAAGCTGCCAGATAGCCTGAGATAAGGCCTGTGGCTTCCCTGCTCCTGCCACCACGGATCAGCGCACCCACGTCCTGCTTGGTCTGAGGCGCCAGAGGACCTTCCGGTCGGTTCTGCCAACCTGTTTGAAGCTGGCCGCGCCTCAGCAAAAGGCTTTCTGGAGGTTTCCATAACTGTCCTTAGATGTGCCCGTGTTTTCACATCCTTTCCCTATTTTGGTTGCTTCGCTACTGCACCACAGTGCAGAGTCTATCATCTTGTTTCCGGTGCAGAAAGAGGACAGAGTTTTGTTTGTTTGCTTTTGTTTTTTGGGCGTGTGTGTGCGCGCGCGCGCGCGCGGTTGTTGGCAGTAGCATCATTCTTTGCTTTCTTAGCAGCACCTCTCTCTGTAGCAGGGGTTGATACAAAGAAGCCAGCATAATATCGCTGGTGTGAGGGAATTACGAAATGTGGAGGGCCAGCATAGTGGTGCATGCCTGTAAACCCAGCACTCTGGGAGGCAGAGGCAGGCAGATCGCTGTGAGTTCAGGGTCAGCCCGGTCTACAAAGTGAGTCCAAGGCAGCCAAGGCTACACAGAAAAACCGTTTCGAAACACCAAAAAAAGGGGGGGGGGGTAGTGGAGGTCAAGAAGGCAGATGCAGACTGCATTAAGAAAGGGTGTGGAGAGACTTCGCAGAACAGATGGTAATTTTGAAAGACTCAAGAGTATTCTAGGAAGAGAGAGGAACAACAGAGTAAGACTGGCAGAAGTCTTCATGGAGGCCTTGGGAATGAGGGAGGAAAGTACAGAGTGAAGGAAGAAGGAAGGTAGGCAGGTAGGTTAGCTGAAAAAAGATGAGAATCCAGATCAACCTGAATATTAGTTTCCTGTGGCTATAATCTGAGCTCTTGGCTTTATTAGTTTATTGTTTATAAGACCGATGTAAAATGTAAATGTAACCAACAGGATTTTCAAGCTCAAACATGATGTTCCCTGAGAAATACCAAATGACCTCCTACTGAGGACAAAGCCTGGCCCCACACATGCTAGGCAAATGGTCTGTCACTGCCCCACCAGGCCTCTTTTTACATTTCATTTTGAGGCGGGGGTTTATAAGTTGCCATCCTCCTGCCTCAGCCTCCCCAGTAGCTGGGACTCCAATGCTGAGCCACCAGGCCAAGTCGTTTGCCAGTTCTCAAAGCCAAAGTGGTTTTAATTTGAGATTGCCCTAAAGAGAAATTGAGGGAAAGTTAGGAGATGCAGGCAGACTGGACCAAACAGTAACAGAGGTGGGAGGACCCAGGGGTCAGTCCTTCGCCTCTCACACAGAATGAACTCAGCTAACACCAGAATACCCATTACAAGATGACCTTTATGCTGCCCATATATAGCTGGGGTTTCTTAAAGTCCCACCACACACTTAGAAATGCTGTGGAAGATGATGCACAGATGATGTCACAGGTCTAAGATATCTGTTCTGTTGCCTCTGGGAGGCCCTGAAGGAGTCCCTCTGCCATCCTGAGTGCTGAGCACTCCCACTAAGCACCTATAACAGGAGCTTCTGGGCCCCTCCCAGGGAAATGCTAATGATTAGTGATGAAGCAAAATGTGGGTAGTTCTCACAAAATCTGCAGCTGTGTGAGAGGGTTAAATTTACGTGTGTGACCAGAAAGCAAAAAAAAAAAAAAAAAAAATTAAAACATGCTTTATTCCAGACATTAATCCAATAACATTTTTAAAAATGGATGAACATCAGTTCTTTCATTTTATTTACATCTGCTTACTGATTTTGAAAAACTCACTCAAAATTTTCTGTGTGTAAAGCTTCTTGAGACACATATGGTGGATTCATGGGTTGCCAAAAGAAAGCAAAACTTGGGCTGGTTGAGAAGGTAGCTTGACAGGTAAAGCGCTTGCTTGCTGCTCAAGCCTGACCACCTCTGACCCCAGGAATCCATGGTGGAAGGATAGCACCACCTCATGAAAGCTGCCCTCTGACCTCCACATGCGCATCACAGCACTCATGAGTGTGAACACATATGCTTAGAATAGAAAATAAGTGAAGCAAACTGTTGTGATTTTATTTTTCTACTTTGTGTTTAGGCAGGCCTTAAACCTAGCACCCTCCTGCCTCAGCATTCCCTGTAACCACCAGGCTAAACCCTTTTGCTAATTTTTGACTCTGATAGCACAAATGATATTACTTGAGGTTGTGCTTACATGAAATACAACAGCTGCTTGTTGAATAGGTTTTTAAGTTATTATTGTTATGAAATGAAAGCAGATAAAATACACCTCATCCGAATCCTGTTAAAAACTGATAGAAAACACAAGTTCTTTTATTTTCTTGAGAAGGGTCTCCCACAGCCCCAGCTGGCCTTGAACTCACTATGTAGCTGAGATAACCCTGAACTCTTTGGTACCCCTGCCTCCACCATTTAAGCACTGGGCTTATAGGCATGTACTATCATATCTGGCCTCAAAAATACAATAATGGCTGGGCACGGTAGCACGGTAGCACATGCCTTTAATCCCAGCACTCAGAGGCAGAGGTAGGAGGATCCTCTGTGAGTTTGAGGTGAGCCTGGTCTACACAGTGAGTTCCAGGACAGCCAGGGCTACATAGAGAGAGCCTGTTTCAAGGAATCAAAAACAAACACACAAACAGAAAACATGTTCTTAGACCAGAAGTTGTGAAGTCTGGATGCTGTGTTATAGAAAAAATTGAAAGCCCTTGAAAGGCTAAATAAATAAACATATATATATGTGGTGTGTGTATATACAAAACCATGCATATGTGTGCTTCTGCTCTCCCCCCAGCTTACACTTTTTAAGCAAAATTCTATACCAATTCCATTAGCAAACAGCAGGTTGGAAGACACAGCCTTCATGTTGACCAAGATAAGCAGCACTGCCACTAGGGAGGAGATTTGTCTGAGCCTGGGCAACTTAATTAGTGAATAAAGCACTTGCCTGTCACAGACAACACTCTGGAGTTCAGCCTGTAGTTCTAAATAAAATGAATTTGTTGGTTTCAGCTCAGTGCTTCAGGGAAGGGGAGACTCCCCTAATTCATTATTTGCAGTGATTGGCACCTCTGAGCTACACAAACTAAATTTAGATTACTCGACTTTGTCTCTTTAATCAGAAAGGGACTGGGGGAAGGGCTTCTGTGCAGGAGAAAGAACAGCTCCGGCTCCGAGTGACAAATGGCAAGTTTAGAATAATCACTCAGGGAAATCTGAGCCATTGTCCTCACAATTAAAACCTAAGCCACCAAATCCAGACCCAAGCACTGCATGCTTTGACTAAACCAACTTTAACCACAGGAGCCTGGAGCCCATTAGGCCTCACACTCACTGTCCACAGTGAGAAAAGTGCTGTTCCAGGTGACGTGGAAGATAAAAGTGGGAAAAGGTGCTAAAGGAACTTGTACTTGCAAGTAGCTCATTCATTTAGGAGACAAGTCTGAAGGCAGAGTCTACCGTCAGACACCTAGTGTTTAGTACTGGACAATAATCAATACCCATACAGAAAGAAGGTCACTTAGGCAACTGTGTATGACACAGCTGAAGATACAAAACATGTTATCTGGTATGGCTAGTGGCCAGGGAGGAAAGCAGAGGCAGAATGCGGAGAGGCTGAAACTGCTAGTTTCTGTAGTGCAGGGAGACATGAACTCTGCAAAGGGGCAACCCTGAGGGGCAGAAGGGGTCTGAAAGTGGTCTAGGAAAAGACCTCCAAAGGTGGGAAAACTTTTTGTTAAAGTGTCAACAGGGCCACATTCCTCCTGAAGTTTGAAGAGAAGAACCCAGGCTGGTCACTCCCTATCTTCTAGTGGGGACAGGCAAGGCTTTGAGTATCTGTTATATTGGAACCAACTGCCCCCACAGTCTCATCTGAAATACTTTTTCTGTAATTCTGCAACCTGAATTTACAATTTCTGAGCTAAGAGCATGCTTTTTGTTTGCTTGGCTGCAGTTTCTTGAGACAGACTCTATGTAGCCCTGGCTGTCCCGGAACTTACTGTGTAGACCAGACTGGCTCAAACTCACAGAGATCTGCCTGCCTCTCCCTTTGAGTGCTGGGATTAAAGGCATGTGCCACTATCCAGCAGGAACTGTATTTTTGAAGCCAGGTGTGGTGGCATATGCCTATAATCCCAGTGCTTAAATGGTGGAAGCAGGAAGATCATTGAGTTCGTTCTTGGGAGTTAGGAAATCTTGGAGTTAGGAAATCAAGTTCTTTTAGAGGACCCGAGAGGTGGTCACATGGCCTGATCAGAGTGAGGCTGGAGGAGAGGGGACATCAAGGTTCCTTGATGTAGTAGGACTTTACAGGTGATAATGACTCTTTAATGTGGCCTTTTGAGTGCTCCCCTCAGAGCACCATGATACACATGGGTTCCTTTTCTCAGTAGCATACCAAAAGGGACCACCTGGACCAACATTAAGAGAGACTATGTGGCTAGACACATTATTTCTTCCCTAGGCTTATAACTTTTTTTTTTTTTTTTAGCTCATATTTATAAGTGCTTTTGTCCCAGTTTCTGCGGTGGCAAAAGGGTCCCCAAGGAGCCTGTCCAGCATTCAGGGGTGTCCTGAGTCTTGGACAGACTGATGTTATTTTCTTGGCTTTATAGTCTTGCTCTTTTAAGTTGTGTTAATTTGCAATCTACTCTTGGGGGAGGGGGGCTTTTTTTCTCTTCCAAGCTCCCTCTGCTATGAGCTGGAGAGACAGTTTTCTGGATTTCTCTAAGGAAGAACCAGGCCTCTGAGGCCCCTTTGCATGGACCTCTGGCCCTAGCTCCACCATCCTGCTTTTGTGTGGAAATCCTGGAAGCTATGGTCACCTGTGAACACTCAGAGCGACACACTTAGGATGTGTGCACTGCTCTATATAATGCTCTGCTTAAAGACACTCAACACCTTGACTGCGCTCAACTTGGCCCCAACTCTAACCTAATAGCTCGGGCTCTGACGCTATCTCTACCTCCTGCCTCCAGTTCTGATTCCAAGAGCTATTCATTTCACATTCAGCTACGACAGAAAGCATTACATTTATCCAATGAATCTATTCACAGTGGGAGATAAAGAAGTGAGCAGAAGATGAACTGACTTCAGGATCCAAGGGTGAAGGAATGCTCACCAAAATGATGTTAGAACTTAAAAAAGGAACTGTCAGCATGGTAGCACTTGAGAGGCTGAGGCAGGAGGACTTCCTTAAGTGTTGAGGCCTGCTCCTTTTGGCACAACTATAGCCATTTTTTGTTTCAGGCCCACCAGGCACATTATCTCAGCCTCATCGCTGACATAAAAGAATCTCTGTACAAGCTGCCAGGCACACTTTCAAGATTAGCTAGGACTGCTTATGTAGTTAGCAAAAATACCTTGAGTCAGAGCTGACCACCCTGTTCCACCATCCACCCCACTGTATGAACTAACTGTGCCTTTTTAAGCTAACTCTGGGAAACACTTAATGTCACAGTTTGGCTCCTGAGTCCACTGTGTCCCTGACCATGGTCAGTCTTAGGGTGTATGGTTCAATAAACCATCCATCTCTGAGACTGGTGTCTGAGTGGTTTATGTGGCTTCCTCTGGACCCTAACATTAAGTAGTGATGTCTGAAAAGACAAACCACAGGAATGATTTTACGAGAGAAAACTTGAGCAAACTGAGCCAGAGAAGACACTGGGGTGAAGGAGGAAGCTAAGGGAAGAGATGAGACCTTTCCAGTGTAAGGACCCCTCTGTGATATTCTCCTGGAAGATGCAGCCCCTTGGCAATAATGTAATGACTATTCAAACCCAGCATCCCTCCTCACCCCATTCTAAAACCTAGACTCCAAAGCAGACATAACAAAGATGTTCTCAAGACCCTGGGTATAGTGGCAGGAGCCTTTAATCCCAGTACTCAGGAGGCAGAGGCAGCTGATCTCTGTGTGTTTGAGGCCAGCCTGGTCTACAAAGCAAGTCCAGGACAGCCAGGGCTATTACACAGAGAAACCCTGTCTGGAAAAGAAAAAACAAACAAACAAAAAACAAAGATGCTCTCAAGACTTACCAGGCATTAGGACCTGTGACTATACAAAATCCTGTTCTGACCACTGGAGAGACGGTGTTCTGCAGCCAGCAGTCATGTCCTCACCTAAACCTAAACTTCACCCTCACCCGAGGATAAAAGACTTGAGACACAGTGACTAGAGGTGTTCTTTCAGGACCCAAGTTCATGATCACCTTGGGTTTGTTGGCTTACCTAATGAGTCAATTTCCTTCCCATTAACCAGTCCTTGAATCACTGGGCTCTTCCTGGGTAAGTCAACAGATGTGGGCTCAACACCCCTTCACTATTAATGACACTCTGCTATGCTTGCAGACAGTATCCTACCTTCATCCAGCAGTTGATAAACAGATGCAAAGATCCGCAAACAAAGAATGGCTGAGCTTGGGGACTTCTGTGGAAGAGTGGGAGGAAGGACAGAGAGAGCCAGGGGTGTCAAGGATGCCACAAGAAGATCAACAAAGTCAACTAGCCTGGGCCCATGGGGGCTCACAGAGACTGAACCACCAAAGAACATGCATAGACTGGGCCTAGACCCCTACACATATGTAGCAGACAGGCAACCTGGTCAATACGTGGGTCCCCTAACAGTGGCAGCAGGGTCTGTCTCCAGCTCTTGCTGCCTGTCTCATCAGGCCCCAGTGGGAGATGTGCTTAGTCCTGCTGCAACTTGAGGTGCCAGGGTAGACTGGTAACACCTGCAGCGCCTGCCCTGAGAAGGAAAGGGAGGATTGGGAGGAACGGGGCGTGAGGGTGGGGCTGGGAGGACAGAAGGGGGCAGGGCTGGGCTGGAACCAGGCTGTAAAGTGATTAATTAGGCAGACTAGAAGGATGGATGGATAGAAAGATAGATAGATAGACAGATAGAAAGAAAAAGCTGGTCCGTGGTGACTCACACCTTTAATCCCAGCACTCGGAGAGGCAGAGGCAGGTGGATCTCTGTGAGTTGTAGGCCAGCCTGGTCTATAGAGTTCCAGGACAGCCAAGGGTATACAGAGAAATCCTGCCAGGAGGTGTGGGTGGGGGAGAAAAGGAATAGTTATAATACATTCCATGTTGGTTGAACAACAACAAAGCAGACGAGGGCTTTTAATGGCAGCAGTTAAGAAAGTTAGCCTTGTTCTTGGCTCATACCCACATTTAGCCAAGAGGAAACAGGAAATACGTTTTTTTGTTTTTTTTTTTTAAGGGGTTTCCACTGAGTGCTTAGACTCTGTCGATCATTAACTCCATTCACTACAAACATTGTCTAAAAGGTGATTCTACCCTACTCTACAGAAGAGGAACACATTTCCAGAGGGCCTGGAGTCGCCTGAGTCCAGTTAACCAATTGTTCCATTCTTAAAGAATACAACTCAAAAAAATAAAATAAAATAAAAAGTAACAGAAGCATGGGCCAGAGCGCCCTTAAGAGTCCACTGCCAGTGTCTTGAGTTTATTAGAGTGCTGAGCACAGCTGAAAACCTATGAATTCACTCAGAGCTGAACGGGGATGCACCAGGGAAATTCAACAACCACAGTTCAAGGATAATGCCGCTCAGATCCCAAAGACCCACTCAAACGTAACCTACAATTGTTCACCAGTTTCATATGTTCAGTTTGTATGTCTCCCTGCCTTGCCAAACTGTCCTTCCCAACAGCTATCGACTGCATATTCCTCCCCTGGTACTGACGTCACTCTGATTTGTGCTCAGATGGAGTAACCACCTCTGCGTAAAGAGGAGGCTTGGACACACAGATCTAGCTTCTAAAGAGTCCAAACCCCACTGAAATCTCAACAGAGGTCTTAGAATGGGGGTAGGGAGTGCTTTCTGTTTTCAAGCACAAGTAAAACAACAACAACAAAAAAGATGCGCGGGGGGGGGGGGAGATTACCACAGCAACAGATTTTTAGAAGCTAGAGGGCAGATGAATCACTATTTCATGGTTCAGCCAGCCGAAGAAAAACTGAATTGTAAGTTGGCCATTCTAAAATAAGAATCATTTAGACTTAGACAACAGAATCCCTAGCGGCTGGGACTAGTGGCAGCAGGTGTCTTTGGAAGTGGAGATGAGAAAAACACGCTACAATGAGATGGACTGAAAGTCTGTGAACGCAGCTGTCAGATTCCCAGGTTCCCACTCTGCAGTGGGGCACAGCTCCCCCATCCCATGGCCAACTGAAAACGGCATTCATGGACAAGCTGTTGAAGGCTCTAAGTAAAGGCAGACAGGCAGCCCAGGAGACTTTTACAGGAAGAATGGAAGAAAGATTGCCCAGTATGTCTGAATGTCTTTTGGGATTGAACCAACTAAATAAAATCTCCTTACTAACTGTAAGGAGAATGAAAAGGCACAGAAGGGAAAGTAATTCCAATTTACTATGTATCCAACAGAATTTACAACTTAACAAAATTGGAAAGATGAACACTTGAGCAGGAGCAGCACAGATGGGAAAGGTACAGTTCTTGTCTTCCACAGAACAGATGGTATCCAAAATGAAGCATCAATGAGGGAAAGTATGTGACCCAGCAACAAGGAGGTAAATTTTAAATTAAGCTAAACTTTGACAACTTCCATATCTAAGATGGTATGCTACACCAGATATAAGCTGAACCTTCACTCTACACCTCAACATTCCCACTCATGACTTCACCTAATTCTGATCAAGCTGTTATCTGCCTAACAGAACAAGAAATAATAGCATAAGACTCACTACCTTGGATGATGTCCAGGTGATATGAATTACAATACCTGAACTCATGGCGCCTTTGTCCCTGGAAGGCTCGAAAGACAAACATAATGCTGAGATGGTTTAAAAGAACACAGCCTTTCCCAAGTCCGTTTCAACTAGATGAGCAGAAATATTTAAGTACATAAGTAGTATAGTAAGAGAGCCTCAAGGTTCATTTTAGTTTAACTTTCAGCATTACCCTACAACAGTTTCACCTGGGAATTTTCAAAATATATCTTGGCCTCATCCATCGACGTAGATTCAGCTTGTCTAGTGTAAAATCCAGGCATTACTACTTATAAAATCAATTAATTACAATATGCACCCAGAGCTGAGCTAGTCTCTGTATTTAAAAAGATTTACTTATTTATTTATTTTTAGGAATTGATACAAAAGGCAAGGCGGGAAAAAGATAAAGAAAAATCTGAATTGCTAAAAACAGTTGAAGGACATTTAAGGGAAATTGATAGTAAGTCCAGGTGCTTCTCGGGAGTAGAATGAGGTTACTCCCCCATAACCGTGGCGTTAAGCTGAAAGCAACATAGGTAGAAAATACACATATAAATATCATAATATGGCCTAGCCTGTCTTAAAAATAGTCAGAGCACTAAGCTAACAGAAAGCAAAATCCTGACACATGGCATATTTTATAAAGTATTTAACACCTGTAATTTGTTGACTACTAAAGCTGAAAAGGAAGATGCTTTAAAGAATAATCTTTCATATCATTGCATAAAGCCAAAAACTGAACTATCCTAAATTGGGCATCATTTGTAATTTGAATTACGAGTATTAGCTTCTTGCTTCTCTGAGCAGGTCAACTGAAGAAGGAGATGCTAAGAGTTTCTGATGTGACCATCAACGAGCTTCTCAGAAGAAGAGCTGTGGGATAAGAGCCCAGTGAGGGGGAAGGAACTAGAATCAGGGGTGTCTGCAAGCTGGTCCTTGAAAGGCTTGAAAAATGGCATTTGATCCTTAGAGCAGAGCAAGACACACACAATGAGAGAAAGGAAGGGCCTGTGAATGGTGTCTGTGATCATTCATGGTCTGTTTCTTGGTCCCAGGTCACAATAATCTGATTCTTTATCTCACCGACGAATCCTGGTTCTCTTTCAGTATTTAAACTATCAACCTATTTATACAATCAAAATTCAAGCTAACTGAGCCTAACCTCTTCCCTTAAATTCTGGTCAAGCCAATTGCTAACCTTAGCTAGTACAGCTTCTTAACATTTTTCCAGGTTCTAGATCACAAATGCCCCATTTCTACCAGCGGTTTTACTTATTTGCAGAACAGTAGAAAAATTAATGTATTTAAAACTAACAACAAAAAAGTGTAAGAACAGTTGTAACCAGGACCCAAGTATCTAATTTTAAAAACTTATTTTCACTATCATGTAATTCTAATACTAAATTCAGTATCTAATAATCATGAAAAGTAGACTCAAAAAATGCATATGAATTGTGAGTCAGATGGTCAACAGTCAACACTGAGAAAATAAATTTTTTTTACAAGTGTTCATTTATTGATTGGTGGGAATACAGCCCATCAGAACACATGGCATGCATATGGGGAAGAACCTAGTCAACTGTGCATTGCAGCCATTCAGTAAACCTGAGGCAGCACCGATGGTACCCAAGGGCAAGGCAGGGATGACCTAGCTGCCTGCGCTGCTAAGATTCCAAGTGCAAAGTCTTTTAGAAATGTCTTTACTTTTGGCTACTTGGGAATTACATCAGAAGAGGGAAGCCCTGTCTGGCCCCAGCTCTTAAACTAACGGCTAAGGAGGTTGGAATCACTTAAATAACCCACCATCCAAATCATGTTCATTGCCCTTCATTAATTTTTCCCTATCAATTCATACCCCTCAGAATTATAAACACTGTATGAATTTAGGAAAGATCAATGGCAAATGTAAAGGACTATGTATTCAATTCCAGTATGTACGACTGTTACACTATAATACTAGAATTTTTATGTCAAACAGCCAATTTCTCTTTTGATGCTTGCTGAAACAGATGTATGTAATAAATTAAAGAATTCCAGTGACATTTAGAAGGCCAAAAAGATGAAATTACTGGAATGTCAGATCATAATTAAAAACTGTATAATCATATGGTTTATTTAATACAATGATCGTAACCTACATTATGATAAAATGTCTCCATAACTGAAGAGTGACATGCCATGTAATTCTTCAAAATTTCATGAGTATTTTTATTAAAGGGACATCGATGTCACTTGATGCTCAAATAACACCTACTGCCTTTTATGATAATAATAAGAAAAAAAAAAACAGGAAAGAGCTACTACCCACAACTGGAAATCAAGAACTATGTGGATGTTTGTTCTTTTGTAGAGACAGTCTTAAGTTTTCATGAACATTTCCTTCTTTCGTGCTTCAGGGGCCCATGGTTATGGCCTGCAGCGCTGGAGAAATCGAGGGTACAAGCACACATCTCGGATGTGATACCTGTTCAGAATCCAACTCAGGAATCGTTCCAAGCCCAAGCCATAGCCTCCATGAGGACATGTACCATATTTTCTCTGTTCAGTAAATGAGAGGAAAGAGACAGAATGAATGCTTCCCTTTAAACTATATGTAATCACCTTAAAATTATTACTACAATGAGCTAACTTCCACAATGTAATAGTGAGCTCCCTGTAGTACTGATCCAACCCAAATCCACAGGCCTTCATAAGCCATGACGAGAGCAGGAGTTTTGTGAACCACCCTCAAAGTTAAGAGATTTCAACCTTTCTAACTAAGTGTCTTCATTTATCACAGGAAAAGTGAAGACTATTATTAGATGTTAGTAGGATCTAATGATTTATTTTTTAAAACTGCAGCTGGGGCTAGCAAGGTAGCTCAGCAGTTACGAGTGCTGGCTGTTTTCTAGAGGCTCTGAGTTCAAATCCCAGCACCTGCATGGTGGCTCAGCACTATGTGTAAAGGAGGCTCCAGGAGACTTTAAGCCTTCTTCTGGCCTCTGGGGGCACTGTATGTGAGACATACATGCAGGCAAACCAACATACATCCAAACAACAACCTGCAGCAGATAAAGAGCTTTACCCATGAAACTGACACACAACCAGGCTAGAGACAAAAATGGCAATATCCAATGCTATACACAGCAAATCTAAACACTCCTGCACTACCTGGGATTCTGGCCTCCTAAACCTTTCAATGCATGCAAAAGGTACTACAGCGGAAAAAAAAAAAGTTTAAACCGTTGCTTTTACCTGATCTGTATACCAGTAATAAGGAGCAGGGTCAATTCCTTCCCTTTTATAGCCTTCTAGAATTTCTTCACTATCCCAAGTACGCATCGAGCCTCCCACAATCTCACCGACATTGGGCATCAAAACGTCAACCTTTAATAAGTCAAAAATACCCCATAGTTACTACCAGCCTATCAGACAAGATTGCAAGGCTTTAAGGAAAATCACATGCTGAGCTGCTAACGTGACAGGAAGCCCTGTGACTACACAAAATTCAAGTGCTACCAAATTCTTTAACAGAACATGTCAACTCTGGGAAGAAATCTTTTCTTACTTTAATTACTGTCATTCTAGATTTATGAAATATTTGACAAGAGCTAAATCTTATCACAAATGACAGCTCCTACACCCCAAAAAGCAAATTTTCCAATACTCATGGATTCAGACTGACAGATTCAGTAAGCCGAGGATCCTCAGGACAGCGCTGCATATAGAAGGACTTGATCTCCACAGGAAACCGACATAGTAGGATTGGTTCGTTAATGGTGTCTGTCATCAGTCTCTCAGGAGCTTCAGGTATATCCTGAGGGTAAACCAGATTTCATTAGCATTTACAACTCCAAACAGAAAGCGGATCTTTCACCCTTCAGTCAGCCCTTGCTATGCTCCTATAACATAGCAGAGAATACATATGGACCTACAACCCACAGGCATGCATATAGGAACAATTTTTTTCAGAAAGAAGTAAGACCTACTTGTGGCTAACACATGAACTGTGGCAGGACCTGCTTTTAACACAGCCCACGCAGTGTGCTGACTGCTGCTATGGAATAACCCCACTGCCCAGGCATCTCTACACTATGACTGGACACTGCGCTGTATCAGTCAGCAGCCAGACTCAAGCTCTCGGGTGGACATGGGCCACTTCGTCTCCAGAGCAGAAGGCAATCTGCACATGCTCCAGGACATCACTGATCTGCAGTGTACTGATGACACTCATTTTAAACTGTTACCTGAACTTCTTCCTGTTACAAAAAACCACTTAGTCAATGGCAAAAACAGTGATAAAGCAATTAACCAACATCACACCTGCAGCAATAGCAATAGGAAATACTATACAATAGGAAATTAGTCTTTCTCCCCAAACATCCCTCAGGAAAGCATATTCAAATCAGATCCCAAACTCCTGTCCAGAAAGAACTGGCTGAGAAATAGACAAGACTCACTGATTCATACAAGAACTGAAATGGAACTAGGTGGTCACTGCCTCTGGTCCCTGAAACCCTACAGCCTGTCAGGTATGGGGGGACAAGGATGAACTGGGGGAACACTCATCTGACCTCTTAGCTTGTACCTGCCTCCCACACTAGGTTCTTAAGGGGCAAATGGAAAAGCCTGTACACTATAGTCGCCCACGTTGTGGGACGGTGGAAATGCACAGTACATGGCCCCTGACCACCTGTAAGAAGAGGATGTCACTTCAAGATAAACATGAGGACACTGGGCCATTAGCCTTTAGTTACACAGCACGCTGAGAGAGAAGCCCATCTCAGGACCGGAGCACTGGGGCTCTAGAGCTGGCGCACGTTCCGCTCACTCATGCTAAGTATTAGGTATAACGAGGAACTTAAAACTTTAGTTCAAAATCACACTATACAATGAATTTACAAGATAGCAACGGCGATATGTGAAGAACTGACTATGCTATTTGTTCTCAACAAAAATTACTTCTAAACCCAAAGCAAAACTCTGCTTCGTAGCAGCTGCCTCACATTTCACCTGTGAACCCACACGTGCAAACAGAGAACTAGGAATGGTCAAATATACAGGTCTGAGTAAATGATACCCCAAATGCATTTGACACCCCAAATGCATGTTGGGGTCCCAGACTGGGAGGCTTGAGAATAAGTTGGCTGCAGTATGCTCCTGAGAGTGGTAAGAGAACAAGGATGCTGTGAGGTGAGAGGGAACTCTAATATTTTGGAACTCCACAAAAGACACTGTTCTAAAGCTCACTCTATCATGAGTCCACATAACCTTAAAAGGAATTTTTCCTTCTACTGACTTGAGGACAAGAAGAGGCATCCATCAGCACTAAGCAGCCACAAGCAGCAACCTGCTTAGTCACATAACCTCCTCCGAAGACATGAGAAAGGGATGCATACGTCTCCAAATTCATAGAACGTCCCATCTTCTTTCTTTACATCGTGCTCCTTCAGCCACACGATAGCATCCGAATAGTTCATCCGTCGGAAAGGCCGTTTGGGGGGTTTGAAGTTCTAGAGTAAAAGGAAAAAAGCCAAACTGAATAAAAAGAAAGCACCCAGACTAAAATGTCTGTTAAGACACAAAAAGGGAGGCTGGAGAAATGGCTCAGTGGTTAAGTATGGGCTGCTCTTCCTGAGGACCTGGGTTCAAATCCCAGGCCCCTGCATGACCGCTCATAACCATCAGCAACTCTAGGTCCAGAGGATACAGCACTCTCTTCTGGCTTCCAGATATACTGCATGCATGTGGTGCAGAGACACACACAAGCAAAACACCCACATACATAAAATAAAATAAACACACAAGCAGGGGGAGGGAGTAGACAGAGGAGAGATGGCTCAGCCGGTGAAGCCCTTGCCAGGCAAGCCTGATAAGCAGGGTCTGATCCGTGAACCAAGGTAAAGACAGAAGGAGAGAACCAACTCACAAACTTGTTCTTGGCCTTCCACTTGCTGTCATGATGCAGTGAGCCCACACGCACCATAAACACATACAGCAATAATAAATTCTTTAAAACAGAAAACAGTCCTGAGGATCATTATTATGAAAGAGTATTTCAGATGAAGAAATCCTTATGAACTGCCTCTTCTAAAAGCTAACATATAGTTATTGGCAATTACCAATATTAAATGTTCAAAACATTTCAGCTCACCAAACCTACAAAAACTGAGAGCTCACTCTCTGAAGACTGGAACCCTTTCACTTAGAGAACACACTACACCTACCGGGTTGAGGTCATACACTATGCTCGCCACTGGTGACTTCAAGACTCTGTCCACCACGTCACACACTAGGTCTTCTAAGCGGTTCAGGAGGTCCTCAAAGGTCAGGAAAGGACACTCGGCTTCCACGTGAGTGAATCTGAAGAACAGACACAGCTGAGAGCCGCTCCTCTTTACACGAGGTTTCTCTCAAGCAACGATGTGAGCCTTGGGGAGTGGTCCAGAGAGGCGCAAGAAGAGCAGTGTCCTCTCTGCTCTGCTCGTGAGCTGCAGTGTCTCACAGCCCTCACTGGAAGCTCCAGGAAAAACCAGAGAAGATGCTGGCTGTGGCCTAAGATGCTAACTTCCTTTCCTTTCTTAGGCAGGGTCTTATAGGTCAGGCTGGCCTTGAACTTCTTTTTAATTTGTTTTGTTTTCCTAGACACAGTTTCTCTGTGTCGCCACGGCCATCCAGGAACTCGCTATGTAAACCAGGCTGGCCTCAAACTCAGAGATCTGCCTGCCTCAGCCTCCTGAGTGCTGGGATTAAAGGCATACAATATGAACTTCTAATCCTCCTGCCTCTACCTCCCAAGTGGGATTACACACACACAGTGTGTGCCACCACATTCACTTTTATGTGGTGCTGAGGACTGAACCCACAGTCCTTGACATGCTAATCATGCATGCTGCCAGCTGACCTCCACCCCAGCCCAAGGTTAGGTAAGGCAGTTTCCTACTCAGCCAGGTGCCGCCGTGTCCTGGACTGTTCGGCCCTGTATGACTGGGCGATACAGAAAACATCTCCCAGGGCTGGAAGGCAGGTCTCCAGGTACAACTGTGAGGACTGGGTCAAAAATGCTTCTTCTCCAAAATAGTCAAGCTTGAAAAGTGTGGCCCCACCTTCTACCTGGGTCTGCACCAGGGTTGGAGTAGTAACCTGTTAAGGTGAGAAGGAGCAAACAGGTCTGCTGTGGCCATCGCTCTTCCAAACAGCACAGGGCACCACTTGCAAAAGGTGACCTGTAACAGGCACTTACTTCGCAGTAGCCCCTGTTGAAGAAGTGATCCCTAAAGCACCTGGTGATCATGCACCGAGCTTTCAAGATCTTGGACATGTTCTCTCCTCGGATCATCATGTGCCGGTTGTTGAGCTGGACGTCCACATCAGACTCCTCGTTGATGAGGTTATCAGCTCCTCCAGCTGGGGCCAACCCCACCAGTTCCCAGAAGTCACAGCTCAGCTCATGGCCTCCCGGAGCCTGTAGTTGTAAAAAGTAGAAGGGAAATGCAGAGGAAGTGAGGCAGACAATAAAACTTAATGGTACTGAAGATTTTATGCCCAAAGCTTCAGTAAGGTGTTATTTTAAGATTGTTAGTAGTTTTGGTCTCTACAATTAGAGACCCAGTAACTCAGTGTTATAATTTTACATTGGCACCTGATGGCCCTGGCTTCTGTGGGCATCTACATTTATGTGCACATAGCACATAACAACACACACACATGTATATAACTGAAGTAATAAAAAAAAATAACATCTTAATGGAAAGGTTTTACTAAAAGCAGTATGCCTGTTTATCTATTTAGATATAATCAAATTTTCCCATACTGACTCTCCAGAAAGCAATTCATTCTAAAAGGCTCACACTGATGAAGCATGTAATTACTTTGTTGCCAAACACTGGACAGCAAGCAACACCATGACAACCACTCCATGTGTAATCATGTTCTTCAAGGAAAGCTCAGTGAGTTTCCCTCAAACACTCATTTTTATTACAGGGCAGGCTTTTACATGAAAACTCTCCAACTAACAGTATCTGCTCCATCTTATGGTTCACATGCTACAACTACAGGTTTCTTTTCCTAGGCAACAGTTACAACCATAATAGTTACTTGAACTGTACTTACCAACAGGTAACTGCTATTAGAATAGGTTACCTGCCCTTGGCTAAAGCAAAGATAGATCCCTATGGTCAAGTTTTTATTTCCACCTTGCTGAAATTATTCCTAAATTCAGAGCAAAGTGGCTGCACAACGAGAAGGATTAGTAAAGAAACTGAGCTGAAAAGCTGGATTTTTTTTTACTTTATTTATTTATTTGGGGGGCAGGGTCTCACTATGTAGCTCTAGTTGTCCTAGAACTCATTATGTAGGCCAGGCTGACCTCAAATTCATAGAGATATGCTTGCTTCTGCCTCCCAAGTGCTGGGTTTAAAGAAGCTGTGTGCCACCATGTTGTTTCGTCACACTGGCACTTACTTGCTATTATGGCAACAAGATGAGGTGGTCAAGTCCGAAGATCCCTTCCTCCATGAACCTCAGAGTTGAGTTAGCTGCTAATGCTCACCAGCCTGGGTTTGCCACACAAGCTAGTTCAACCCCACCCCAATCTACTGAAAGCATTCTCTCCCCTTGATGCAGTCAGTTGCGGAATGGCACTGCAAGAAGCCGTCATCAAAAGCAGCCCTTCTATCCTAGACTTCCCAACCTCCAGAACTACAAGAAATTTCTTCTTCATAAATTTCCCAGTTCATGAGATGCTGTCAGAGCTACAAAAAGTTTAGACTAAGATACAGACATACAGGACACATATTTTAATATTGAATTTATAGTACTTCACACTTGTGTGTTTATATGCCAAACACCAAATGTACCAATAAAGACATAGGAGAACAGACCATTAAGCACCTACTACTTTACGCCATGAATTCAGCTTACTTACCTGTTTGCCCTTTGGAGTTAGCTTTAGTGTTCCGTACACTGCCACACTGCTCTCAGTGGACAAGACGACTCCATTGTAACACTGACACTGTAAGAAGGTCAAAGTCCGTATTAGGCTGCGTATGTTGATATTAAATATTCTAGTGAAGTGAAAGGAATTATTTACAAAGAAGTTATCTGGTCAAATATTTGTAAATTAAGGATTAACACTGCCACTAATTTTGGTTAAGGTTTCTTTTGAGACAGGGTCTCAATACTGCCCCAGCTAGCCTTGCACTTTTGATATTCCTGCCTCTACTTACAAGTGCTAGAATTACAGACTGTGCTACCACCCCTGATTTCTAATATTAGAGATATAGAGAGAGTGTGCACTGTTTTTGGGGAAGGCAGAAATATCAGTATAGCCCTGAAGCACATAAAGTTTCTATTAGCAATGGAGTGACTCACACTACCTACTGATATCACAGCTAAGTTCAGTACACTGATTTTCGTTCAATGAGATAAGAGTACTTCCTGGGCTATGGTGCTACCATTCAGTGACACATGGGTATATACAAACATTTATGTCCCCTTTACATGCATACATAAGCACAAAGGACACTAGCCCCATTACATGTCCACACAGTTTATCTCTGATTTCAACAGACAGAGCCCCTCTACATTATGATGACCTAAAGTCATTAGGAGAAAAGTGATGGGCAATTTGACAACAGAGGGATAAGGCTGCTTACACTTAAAACAACTAATTACAAAAAGACAAGTGAGCACCATGCCTCTTGACATAAACAGAAGAACAGTGCTTTACACGTTAAGTAGTTGTGTGAAGGAAAAATCAAACCAAACACTGTCAGTCCCAGCCTCCATTTATAAAACTAGCACAAGCAGAAGCACATTAAGCGAAGCCATAAGACATGAATTAATCAAACTCATAATGTGAGATGCTTCTCAGAGTAATTTTTCTGGGTTTTCCTCCCACAAATAAACTGGGGAACAGAAGGAAAGAAAATGAATGACAAGGGGGCACTGTTAGAAATATGATGAGGAAAACAACCAAAATTCACCATAAACTGGTGGTGACTCAGGCCAAGTCATACAGACTCTCTATACTGTTCTAAGATTTTTATATTTCAGAAAATGTCCATGACAAAAGATTTCTTTTTAGCTTTTCTAAGGTATGATCAAACTTTTTATATTTATCATATACAATGGTTTTGGTAACAGGTGTTCAAGGTAAAATAAAAATTTAAAGTATGTATAAAGATCCTAAAATTCTCAAAACTTACAATAATGGTCCCCATTAAATACAATCTTTCAGACATACATAAGACACAAAACTTACCAAGTCATCTGATAAGACACACTGAAGATACCCTGTGCCATCTCGCAACACCAAAAACATCAAATTCTTTCCTAGAAATGAGAAATAAAAAGTCAGCCAGTCTCAAGGGATTCCAGAATGCTTCATAATCCACCCTACATAAAAGCAACTCTGAGGTTAAGCAGCAGCAGTTCAGACCTCTCCATCTGGAGTGGCCCCAAGCCTACTCTCTGTACTATACATTCCCCTTGTACAAGACCCACACGATAGTGAAACAGTAAGGCAGTCAGTTGGGAGTTGAAGCACTGTCTTACAGACTTCTGAATCCCCACAATGTGAAGAGCAGTGCTGAGCACTCAGGAGGAGGGGCATAAAGATGTGAAAATAAGCAATCATTTAAATCCCACTTGTTTTTATGAAAGATTTGACATTCACTTGTAATAAAGTAATAAAATGAAGAAAAATGTGAGGATAAAGGTAATTATAAAAATCAAAACTAACATGTTGGGGCTAGGGAGACAACGTGTGGTTAAAGTGCTTGCCATGAAAGCAAGAGGAGCAGATTTCAGATCCCCAGAGCCCAGGCGGATGTCACAGCAGGTAGGCGTGGTGGCCCCTGTAATTCCAGCCTCCTCAGAAGACAGGGGATCTCCAGAGCAAGGCGGTTAGCTAGACCAGCCATGTCAGTGAGCTCTGGGTTCTGGTGAGAGACCCTGACTCAAACAAGTATGGTGGAAGATCAATCCTGAAAACTTTCAGACATCTGTCTCAGGCCTTCACATGCACATGTCCACACATATTCACGCCACACACATCCCAATATGCATTCACACACGACAAACACGGTGGGGAGGGCAAACAGAAACCAACTAGGATGCTAACTTAAAAAGTAACATAAAACTCAGCTTGGGTGTGGTGGCGCATGCCTGTGATCCCAGCACTCCTGGAGGCTGAGGCAGGCAGATCTCTGAGTTTGAGGTCAGCCTGGTCTACAAAGTGAGCAGCCAAGGCTACAAAGAAAAACCTTGTCTCAAAACACCAAAAAGAAAAAAAAAAAAAACCATAGAACTTTAATTTAAAAAAATAAAATAAAAAATAAGCACACACAACACACACATACAAAATCTATGATCACAGTCGGTTATGGTGACGCATGCTTATAGTCCCCATACCAGGGGAGGAAGAGGCAGGGAGATCTCTGTGAATTCCAGGCCAACCTGGTCTACAAAGTCCAGGACAGCCAAGGCTACACAGAGAAACCCTGTCTGGAAAAACCAAAAATCTGTGATCACATTCCAGATCAAATTCTGTCCTTCCAACACAAAACCCTGTTTCTCATTAAATAATTAAAATTCAATATAAGCATGATGTGCTTATCATACACACCCTGATCTCTGTGATTACTAACAGGAGAAGTAATATCTAAAAGCAGTATTTTCATAGTCATGTTACAAGGAACCAACTTGGGCTATAAATTATTATATCATTTAAAAAAAAGTACACCAAAACCCTAAACAAACCCAAAGAAATGTTGTTCTTTGCGCTTCTTCATCTAGGATCACATTTACTTAAGACTGAAAAGAGAAAAAGAAAAACTATCCCACTCACCTTGCCTACGTAACCTGTGAACCCAGCCAAACACCTTCACTCTTTGGCCTCTACAGCCTTCTAACGCAGAAATCTTTACCTGTCAAATTTAAATGAAGACAATTTCAATCATGTCGTTTATCACAAACCAGCACTTTGACTAATATTCCACAGATCACAATCACTATTGGGTGTGGTGGTGGACACACTCAATTCCAGTACTTGTAGTTCAAAGCCAAGCAGATGTCTATAAATCTAGGCCAGCCAGGAATACATTTGTCTCAAACAAAAACAAAACAAATAACAACAAAAAACTCAAACCAAGCTAACAGAAAACACCCCCCACCACAACAATACAAAAACAAAATCACAAACAATACAAAATTGGGGGCAGTTCAGAATCAAATACCATACTATGCTGGGTTAAAAAAAAATCCTTTCCATTAATGCAAAATTGGCAATGAGAGATATCTAAAACTTTTTCAGATACTGTTACAGAAAAAGTTAATAGATGAGCTCAAGTTGTCACAGGAGATGTGCCTGTCCCCAACACCAGCAACAATCCCAGGCTTACAAGTCCCTCTACACACCCAGACACCAGAAACCTAAGACAGAGAGGAAAAGCTGAAGGGGAACTGGGTGAAGCAGGAAGTAGGGAGAGGCACCAGCCACTCTACCAGCTCAAGCCACACCCACTGCTTAGTCAGCAATCAGTTGGGTTCCAGAACAAAACATAAGCATACACCTCATTTCAAAGAACCATAAATGCTTCCCAAGTATTTGTAAAACTCGATGAAAATCACAGACTTCTACCTTTTCACTTTGGGATGAAAAGACTTAGTATAGAAGGCAAAATCCTTTGCCTCAAACCACCCAGCACAGACAGATGGTACTCCACATCCACTGCCTGTCATCATACATTTCCTAATGTTACTACCAAGGTGAACCTCTAAAAGCCAACCCCAGCACTCAA
The DNA here is from genome assembly GCA_028658305.1 of Pachyuromys duprasi. Classification (NCBI taxonomy): domain Eukaryota; kingdom Metazoa; phylum Chordata; class Mammalia; order Rodentia; family Muridae; genus Pachyuromys; species Pachyuromys duprasi. The sequence goes on from CM053764.1 coordinate 134,898,054, forward strand.
AACACTGTCTCTCTATTCCTCCTTAAGAAACAAAACATTAGAACAAAATACATGTATGCCCTGCAAACCCAGAAATGGCGCAGAGACAGCTAAGTCACAATACCAGAAATGACACTTACACATGCTGGCTCTGGCAAGCTTGGATCATTTTTAATGATAATTTTTTTTGCTTCCTCCAGGTTCTTTTCTCTTCGTAAGTTATCTTCTGCCTAATTTCAAAAACAATGCAATCAGTAAATATAGTTCTGGGTGTTGTAAGTATAAAAATGTGCAGTGGCAAACTCCTTAGTCACCTCTTTCTTCTCCCGAGAATCATTCTTCATCTGTTCCCTGTGCCACATCTTTTTAATGTTCTTCATCTGTGACTTAGAAATAACATCCCACCTCTAGAGAGTGAGCACAAAGATAGGCGTCATCATTAACACTATATCCTCAGAAAACACAGTCTTGAGAAGAGTTTGATGCACCCTACCTCATTTTCCTTTTGTGAATCCACATAAATGGTGGGAAACGGCTCTTTTCCAACTGTCATCAAAGCCTTGAGTAGGAAGAGAGAGAAAAAAATTTTTTTAATAATATACAATGCTTAGTAACCAAGATCACACATGGATTATGAATATGAACATTACCAAGACCCTAGAATAAAGTCTTAAGAGCCAAGAGGCAGAACTTGAGGTCAACAGGATCACTTGATGTGCCTACTTCAGGATTTTGCTCTACGAAACACACTACAGAAAATCCCAGGCTAAGTTTTTTAAAAGCAGGAGCTCTAGCTTAGGCCGGTCTTGACCCTGCTGTGTAGCTGAGGATGACCATAAACTTCTGATCCTCCTACTTTTATCTCCCTGGAATTACAGGCTGCAGGCAAAAATGAGTATCTTTGTATTTATTTTTAACTTTATTTTCTGTGCACTGGTATGAAGAATGTCAGACCCCTTGAAACTGGTGTTACAGTTGTGAGCTACCATGTGGGTACTGGGAGTTGAACTTGGGTCCTTTGGAAGAACAGCCAGTGCTCTTAACCACAGAGCCATCTCTCCAGCCCAAAGATGAGTATCTTATAACCTTCAAGCACTGTCTGAGATTTTCTCCAGAGTTGTACATCAAACAAGAAAAGTATCTTATTCTCTCTGGCAATAAAATCTTAAGTTCATAAAGCCTGACTTTTGAGATGCTACTTTGACTGCTTAAGCCCCCATTAGGGCAACTGGGTCGTCCTGTCCTGCTCCAGCTCCTCTTCGAGCTGACTGTCCTGGCCTGTCCGGTTTCATTCCTTAGCTAAAGGTTAGAGGCCATAAAGTTAAAGGACAGTCACATGGGGGTATAAAGAGCTAGGCTTATGAAGAAATATTAACACTTATTAAGATTAGCTAAGACCCCCGTGAATATGAAATGACACCCCCCACAGGTTGACTGACCACAATTGTCCCTGCAATTGCTGGAAGCAATTTTAAAAGGAACAAAGGGAGGAATGTCCAAATTCCCAGGAATTCTCTACCCATTCCCAGGAAACATGCATAGCTGCACACTGACCAGTTCACCCTCCTCCCTCACATACTAACCTCTTTAACCCAAGGCCCGAGAAGCTGGCTTGCAAGTTTGTCCCCCACTTCTACTATTTTCGACCAGTTTTTCCCTCATCGTTCCAAAACCAAGGGCAACAGAAACCCAACCTTCCACTGTGACTTAGTCCACTGCATTGCCTGCTGTAGAGCAGGGATGGGCATCTTCCGAAAACACCAAGAGAATCTTAACAAGAAGCTATCATAGGATCATTCTTGTGCCACGGAAGTCCACTTCACTCAATGACGTACTGCATGTCCAACTATGGCTCCATGAGATGGTCACAGCTCGGTGGATCACTGTGGCCACCTACACACTATCTCTCAACAACAAGCAGCTGCAGGCCTTCAGAATTCACTTCCTTCCTTGCAGTGTACACTGATACTCATCTTTTCAATCAGAGATAGAAAGAGCGTAACTACTGGTCCTCATAACAGAAGGGCACATCTATGAACAGCCAACATTGTTCCTCTGAGGGTCACCTAAATTATTAGTGGTTTTAGAAAGTCCACATGACATGTCCCAATTGAGAAAGACTTCCTCCTGAAGAGTTAAAAAACAAGACCCTGGTATGACATATGAAAGCATATGCGAGCCCTGAGCTAAAGAGAAAACACTTCTGCATCAGGATTTGATGACTGATGTCAAACATCTACAGAAACAAGAACTGGCCAGATATGGATGCATAGAGAAAGGAGTGTCAGGGTCTTCCTCTTCCAAAGAGGGGGTATGTAACCTTCCTCCTTATAGGGTAGTTGGAGCCAGGGACTGCAGCATTCCAGTTTAACAGAGTCAGTGAATAAATACCATAGCAGGGACACCTCGGACTACACCTTAACCTGATGGAACCAACTCCGAATTGAAGGATCCCTGTGACATGTGTGACAGTCCTCTTAGAATGAACTAACCTCATATGATGTCCTAGGCCCCAAAATCACAGCACATTAATGATATAGCATTTCTGTTTTCAACCTTCAGATTCCTGAGTCTGCTTTAAGAAGTTGGTCCACTGATAAGTTGCTGGTATGTCTAGTCTTTGGGTCTCAAGGGCAAGATGATATCTGTACTATGATAAAGCCACCAAGAGACCTTTTCAGACTCACCCCGGGAATGAGCTCAGTATGATTCAGAGGGGTCTCTTACTGCTCTAAGAACTGAAAAACGGGTAGTCTGGCGGAGAGAAAAAGTCCAGAGATGAACACCTTATGGTAAAGGAGAAAAAGAAACTACTTTAAATATATATATATATAAAAGGGTCTGGACTCTGATCTAATGCCATTAAATCTACGTGTGTATATATGCATCCCCTTTACTTTCCCTTTTTTTGAAGATTCTTTTCAAAATCTACTGCTTTGAAATAAAATTATTGGGCTAGAGAGACGGCTCATTGGTTAAAGGTGGTTGCTGCTAAGCACAATGACCCGAGTCTGAGTTTGATGCTCAGCGTTCACATGGCTGGAAGACAAGTTGTCCCCTGAATTCCTCACCTGTGCAGAGGCACACAAATAACGGCCCCCGTGAACAAATGTAGTACTTTCTTTTTAAATAAAGAAATAAAATTCTTGACAAGCCATTCAATATCAATAGTCAGCACTAAGATATGGATCAGTTATCCCACTGAGATTACCTTTAGGCCTGTTTTAAATGGTTTCTCCTTGGTTCCATCTCCCGTTGCGTCATTTCCTTCTCGATCAGAGACATACAGCTCTGCTGTTTTTATAAAAATGAAAAGTTACTCGCCCCTCATCAATAATTCTCAGTCACTCAGCAATGCAAATGCCAATTTTCTATCTTTGTAAACAGAAAAATTACCTGATTTGTAAAAACTCCCACTGCCCAAAAGAAGCCAACATATTATTTTTCCAGTCTCCCTTTTTTAAGACTATCCCACCTCCTAACACAATGAACTGCAAAACTGACTTTTCTAAATGAGCTTTTTCATTATTTTAACCTATTAACACTTCTCTCTACTCGACTGCACAACAATAAAGACAAAAGTTTTAGAACTCGTCCTGTGTTTATCAGAACAGAATGACAAGGGGAGACAAGTCAGGGTGACAAGGGGAGAATTTATTTAACCTTTCTGTGCTTATTTCTTCATCTATAAAATCAGGAAAACAATATGCATCGTACAGAGCTGTACTGAGGATGAAATAGACCAAGCTGTGAATCAGGCATCCCAGTAAACTGTACACAGAGAGCAAACGAAAATGCCAGTTCCTTCCCTGTGCTTTTCAACAGAAAGCGCAGAGGGCCTCAACAACTGTGACATGGTCTCGGTCTCTTAAATCTTTTTATTTATTTATTTATTTGTTTGTTTGTTTGTTTGTTTCTGCTGCAAATCTCACAGAAAAACGAGGCTGTGAGATCAAAAGTCTTAAATCATTCCCAGAACAACTGAAGAACAGCCTATCTGGGGCTTCACTAGGTCCCACATCCTTGCAGCGCCCCAGGAATGACCAGACTTCTGCAGTGGGGCTGGGCCAGAAAGGCGGTGGCCGAGGGACCCCACAGGGGTGGGGCAGAACCGGACCTGAGTCACTGAGTCTAGTGTCCAGGTGGCCCAGGTCCGAGGGTCTGGTGCGAAGGACCAGAGCCCCAAAATACCCACGCTGCGCCAAGCACTAAAGGAAGTTCTGGAATTCGGCCGGAACATTTCTGGACCGGGGCCACACGCCGGGCCTCGCTCACCTAGTACCATGTCTGCGGTCGCCCTGATCACCTCCGAGGACATCGACAGCCGCACCACCGCCGCCCGTTCACCCCAACGTGCACTGAAGGCTTCCTTGACTGAGGCGTTGCATCAGATGGTCTAGCGCAGCCGTCGCGGATATGAGTCAGCGGAACGTCGGGCGGCCATTGGCTACAGGAAGAGGGCGAGTGACTCAGCGGCCGCCATTTTTAGTCAGGGGAGAGAACACTTCCGGTTCGAGGACACGGGGCGGGGTGCAGTCTCTGGGCTCCGGAGTCGGAACTGGACGTCGCCGGGTTGGGTTACAGAGCTGACGTCTAGCTCTCTTCGTTTCCCAGCTCTGCACCTAGCTAAAAGCATTTCAGGTTTTACTTCTGAGGGATTCAACCACCATGGAGGAAAAGGGCATTTTATAAAAAAGTTGTATTCCTTAATTTATGTGTACTAGTGTTTTGCGCCTTGTAAACGGAAGAAGTCATCGGATCCCTAGGAACCGGAGTTATGGATGGTCGTGAGCTGAGAAATGGTCCTTCATGAGAGAAACTAAGTGCTCTTAACCTCCGAGCCTGAAAATATACTTTAAAAAAAAATGAAAGAAATTGTGATGAGTTAAACATCTACAGACCTCCCTAATAGAACAACAGTTTATATAGCATTTACTTTTAAAATATGCAAAAAGATTTGTATAGGTTCGTTGCAGACATTATACTGTTTGATATAATAAGGCGTCCGTTATTTCATTGTTTGCAGAGGTCCTGTTAACAATCTCCCTAAGATAGCGAAGGATGACCCTGTCTCTGGCGATGGATCTTCTGTCGCTAGTCAGATTATGGTCTGGCCAGGATCGGTTTAGCGATCCCAACACAGCGTGGAGTTCAGGAAGCGCTTGGTTACTCAGTCTTATTTAATCCGATCTCCTCCAGGGGTTGACGTTTCCTTGCTGCCTAGCTGAGAAAGTCACTTCCAGAAATAGATGGAAATTTGCCAGTGCCCTTTATTGATTGACTCACTAGCTGAATTGTATTTAATTAATGGCATTGTTCGGGCTGTGGCCATTTAGGGGCGCTCTGTTCTTGTGTCACCGTGTTCCCGGACTGCGTTCTCCGGCTCGTTCTAGTCTCTCTCTTGGGTCCATTTGGTTTGCTGTGCACAGTAAAGCGTAACTTTCACCATGGTTTACCTGCCTAATTTCAGGGCATAAGGAATCCGAGGTCGGCATGTTGAATCCGAGCAGTTTCCGCGTTCCTCTTCTGGGTTCTGTCAAACTCATAAATGTCTTCCAATAGTATTTGTTCGCATTCAGTATTTTGCTCCACAGAATAGATTTTGGAAAGAAAAGAAGCAAAAATCACTGAGGTCTTCTTACTCCGCCCCAGCTTGGGAAGGGGAGTAGTGTGTGGCAGAGTTAAGTAAAGTGTAAAAATCTGTATCTGCAGACAATAGTGGAGATATCTCTGTGAGACTTATTTTAAGGAGCTGAAAATTCAACTTCCCTCTTAATTTAGAGAGTTAAATTTAAGCACCAGTTAGTTTGTTTATTCCTGGAGAACCTTATATTCCGTGATCTCCAAGCTGCTTCATATTTGTCTGTAAATGCCCAAGAGCAATAAGAAAATCATTCAAAAGCTAATATCTCATTAAGGAGGATGAACTTTAACTTGAGTTCTAATTATAACTCTGAAGCTAGATACTTTAAAATAACATAACTTTTTGTTTGTTTTTTCTTTGTTTGTTGTTGGAGACAAAGTTTCTCTGTGTAGCCTGTCATTGTCCAGGACTCACTTTCTGGACTAGACTAGCCTGGAACTCAGATCCATCTGCCTCTGCCTCCCTGAGTGCTAGGATTACAGGCATGTGCCACCCCCACACAGCTAATAACACAACTCTTATTGTATTTCCTGGCTCCATGATTTTGACCTATTCTCTAACCTCTTGAGTCTTGGACATCTCCTTTATAAAATGATAACACATCACTCAGAAAGTAAAGATTATAATAAATGATCAAGTATACAAAAATGCCTGTTATGTGTTTGAAATCTATCCTAATCTGAAAAAGAAAGTGACATTTGGCACTCTTTTGTTCCCTGGTCATGCATGAATTAAACCTTTAACCAGATTTCTAAAGATTCTAACGAACTCCTTACCCTCTCTCCATTTCTCACCTTCTCACCCCACCCATTTTCCTTTGGCTCCTGATACTTTCAAATAATAGGAATCATTACTAAAAGTTGCTCTACACCCTGGAAGGTCTGAGGATATTTTTTCTTTCATGAGAGGATTAAAAATACAACATCCTTGTGAAGCAAAGATGGGAGGAGTCCATTGCCTAACATTTCTCATTAGGAATCAATTCTCCCAGGGGAGAAAAATCAACCTTTAGTTTAGAGGTCAAATTGCCCATTGAGGATCATCTTGCAGTTTCATTACAAAACAGTATTGTGCAGCCAAACTGCATGATGATAAATCAGTCTGTGGAAATAAAATGGAGGTGGGAGTTCTGGTTGTCATCCATGGGAAGTCCTACATTTTTTTCAGCTTCTTTGTTTCAGTTTTGTTTGACCAATATGAACATTTTGTGCTCACTGAATACTTTAATAACACAAAGAACTATTCCTAAAGTAGAGTGTTAGTTTGCACTTCTGGAGAATTCACAACAAAATTTGAGTACCACAAACCTGCACCCAGAAGAGCTCTTGAAAATTCATATATTTTTCCAACACTGGGGTATTTCTTTATATATCTATAGCTGTAGATATATAGGTATATAATTCATTATATATAGCTATTGATACAGCTTGACTTGCAGAGAAAATACTTTAATGGAACCAAGAATTCTGATACAAGATACCCTGTACACAGCTGGCCAAAGAACAGAAGAGATAGCAAAAAAGAAACTGATGTTCATGATGGTGGTCAAGAGAGAAGATAAGTCTTTGCCCTTCTTTAACCCCAAGAACTACCAGAATAGCCGCTGCTTTATGTATTCTTGATTAGTGGACCAGGAGATGACTGCATGAGCCAGATAGAAGCTTAGGCCAGTGTGCCTTTCACAGGGATAAACATAAGTCCCTCAATACCCTGAAGCTTCAGGTCAACCAGTTACCCAGCCATAAGCACAGGCCCAAGTGTGAGCATTACCTACAACTGTCCAATAGGAATTAGGAAGGGCCTTTCCCCAGCCTTGGTACTATATGTATGTATATGTATATATATATATAGTGTATGTATAGTATATACATATAGTATATACATACACTATATAGTGTATGTATAGTCACTGTTACAATGGGCTCCATTCAGTTCTGCCCAGAAAGAGCCAGGAAACCTCCAGGCCTCCTCCCAAGCTAAAAGTACGCAGCAGTCACAGAGGTTAACCCTTAACATACCTGTGCTCATAGAGGCTCATGGGTATCCAGGGAAGGTCTCTGTCCCAGATGATGGCCTCGGGCTGCAGCTGCTTGTGTTTGCCCTGAGGGACCTGAAGGTAATCCTCTCACTTCTTGACTCATTGCAAATGGCAGGTGCCACCACAATACCCAATGCCACCAGGGCTTGACTCTGTGGAGCCTGAAGACCCATCCTTGGAAGCTTAAATCCAGTGCAGTCATTACAACTACCTTCATCATCCACAGCACTCTACACAAGTGTAGATACTAATGACATGAAACAAAAAGAAACTCTGAGTTCCCCTAAACCAAACCCCAAGTATGTAGCTAAGTGACATCATATATCCCATCTTAGGCTTTTTTCTATTACTGTGATAAAACACCATGACTATGAAGGAAAAGTGGGTTTTTTACACTTCCATATAACTGTTCATTATAGAAGGAAATCAGGGTAGGAATTCAAAGCAGGGGCCTGGAGGCAGGAACTGAGGCAGAGGCCATGGTGGAAGGTTGCTTACTGGCTTGCAACTTGCTCAGCCTGCTTTCTTATACAGCCAGGACCACCTTCCTAAGGAGTAATAGCCTAGATCCTTCCACATTAATCAAGAGAATACCCCATAGGCTTGCCTACAGCCAGATCTTATGGAGGCACTTTCAACTGCAGCTCCCTTCCCTCAGATGACTATAGCTGACAAAAAGAATTAGCCAGCACTATTGACCCCTTGTCAACTTGACAGGCAATGCTTCACCCTTCAACTACACCCTTTCCTTTCACATTTGTCCCCGTCCTAGTCACTGTTCTATTGCTGCGAAGAGACATCATAGCAAGGCAACTTTTGTAAAGGAAAGCATTTAACTAGGGACTGGCTTACAGATGCAGAACTTAGTCCATTATCACTGTGGCCGGGAGCTTCACAGCAGACAGGTGTGAGACCAGAGCAATAGCTGAGAGGTACAACATGATCTGCAAGCAGAAAGAGATAGATGTTGAGGGCAGGGCATGACAAGCCTCAAAGCATCTTCCTCCCCAGTGACACGTCCACACTGCCTACTCCTTCTAATCCTAACAGAGTTCCACTCCCTGGTGTCTAAACGTTCAAATATGTGATCCTATGGGGACCCAGTCCCCAAAATTTCATGTTAATATGACAGTACAAAGATATTCAAACTTTTAAAAGTCCCACAGTCTTTAAAAACTTAAACACTTTACAAAGTCAAGTCTCTTTAAAACATCCAAAGCCTCTCTGAAATATCCAAGATCATGACGGTAGGCTCTTATAAAATTAATGAACAAGCTAAATACTTTCTCATTTCAAGAGGGAAGACCAAGATCCAGGCAAAAATCTGAATAAAGCAAAACTAAAATTCAACAATGTAAAAAGTTCAGACTTTGATGTCTGGGACTCACTCATTACCTTCTGGGCTCTAAAGGAGTTTGTCAGCTCCATTTCTCTGGTTTACTTTCCAAATCACTTAGCACTTGTCTCCTAGGCTTAAGCCGGTTCCATCCTGCAGCTGTTGATGGTGATCCTCCCACGATACTAGCAGCTTCAAAACTCTGTGAGTCTCCTGCTGCAATTTGGATGTCCATCACCAGTATCGTCTCCCGGGCTCCCTTCAGGGACTGTTACCCTGCCACATGGTACCAAGTCTCAGCTTCTCTCCATGATCCAACCACAGCCAAGTATGGTGGCATAAACATTTAATTCCAGCATAGTATAGGTTGAGGTAGGAGCATCATACTTCAAGGCCATCTGGAGCTATTTAAGTGAGACTTTGTCTCAACAAACAAAAGCAACAGTAACAGTAACCCAACAAAAATGAGCTAACAGACCAGTGGGTAAAAGAACCTGATAGGCAAACTGTGAGATAAGGCCTAGAGGGGGATAAATGATGAATCTCAGGTAGCCATAGTGGAAGGTTGATGGCATCATGCAGCATGCAACCAGCTAGAATGTTTATTTGAAATCATGGGTTTATAAACCTTGGGCAGCGGGAGGTGAATGTGTTTGATCCAATGGGGTCAGGGGGTCATGGATACTTTATTTACATGTAATGATACTGTGCCTCATTTACATGCAGCAACACAGTCCTATCACAAGAAGGAGAACACAGTACTTAATTATCCTATGGGTGGGAGAATCTCCAAATACAATTGAAGATCACTGCTGAAGACTATGATCCTTAGCAGGATGGGGTATTTCTATGAATTCCCAGCCACTTGCTGGACCAGTTTTAATCAGGAAAGGGTCTGGCCTGTAGTCTTCCCTAAGGGTTATGTGACACTTCTTACAAAATCTGGGGTCACCCAGGTCAGAAAAGACTTTTAGAATCCTGAGGAGAAAAGGAAATCCGTCTTCACAGACCGAGTGCAAACAAATGGCTACCTGAAGATGTCAGATTTCAATCTAATCCAGCAAAGCTACACACATAGTTGTTTTATAAATTGTTCTAAGTCTTTGTCTTCCCACATGAGATTTAGAATTAGCTTGAAAAAAAAGGAAGAAAGAAAAAATATAAGAACAAAAATTAGCTTGAAACTTTTAGAAAATCTACGGGATTTTGGTTGAGATTACATTACTTCTGTGAACCAACCCCGCCCACTCACATGAAAGGAAGCCATCAGACACAGTCTTGCCTGACCCTCCATCTCCACAACAAATAATGTAGATCTTTCTCAGTCTCCCTTTATTTCCATTCTAGTGTTGTCAGAAAATACCTAACATCATTTACCCAGTCCCCTCGCATTGATGTCCAGCTTTGCCAATGCTTTCGTCGTTACCAACATTGTGGTAGTGCCATGGTTATCAATGTGGTTTCCCCCCGGGGGCAGATGTGCCTGCACGGTGAAGCTGAGAAGTACAATGACTAGGTCAAAGGGTAATAACTTTGAGATTTTAATGGGTATTTCTAAATTGCCCATATCAAAGTTTCATCACTTTATAGTTCTGTCAATAATAAAACAGAAAGTTTGTTCAGCACACAGCCTCAACAGCAGGCTCTCAAGCCTTGCTAGACAGTTTCTCTTTCAGTAAGGTAAAGCATCTATTTATCCATGTATGTATGTATCCATGTATGTATCTGTCTGTCTGTCTGTCTATCTGTCTTGGGGTTCATGTGGCCAGGGTTGGTCTTGAACCATGGGCTAAGGAGGACCTTGAACTTTTATTCCTCCTGCCTCTACCACCTGAGTGCTGATATTACAGGCATTTGATACCACAATTGGGTATTTGTTTCTTTGTTTTTGTTTTGAGACAAAGTCTCACTATGTAGCACTGGCTGATCTAGAACTTTCTATGTAGATCAGGCTGGCCTCTAACTCACAGAGATGGATTTGCCTCAGCTGCAATTAAAGGTGTGTGCTACCATATCTGACCACAGTACGTTTCAGTCCAGGGCTAGGGGCAGAGCCCAGGGTTTTGTGCAAGTTAGGCAAGCATTCTACCAACTGAGCTATAATTTCAGCCCTGATTTTTCATTTATTAAATTTATTACAGGTAGATTGAAATTCCCAAACATTTAGTTACACCCCCCCCCCCAAGAACCCTGCATAGCCATTTTGGTGGTTAATTGTATTCCATGTTCTTGGTCAAATAAGTCTTGAAAGACATTTAGCTTTGAAAGATATTTAGATCTGTCCATTGAGGTCCACCAAGAGTAAATAATTCCATGTCCAGCTTTCAGATTCAGGTTTCGGTGTCAATTCCTGGCCAAAATTTCCATGGGCAGCCTGCAGACCCTAATCATTTATAAGTCTCACAACACAATTGTATAAGCAAATTCCTTAGAACGTGCTGTCCTCTAGCATGTGGTCGGCACACAGCAACTCACAGTGGGTTAACTGTACAAGGTCAAACCAGTCCAAATTTCAGCATGGGTGGGGAAAGATCCCCAAGACCCTGGCCCAATTGGAGGAACAGGCAGTTGATGGCTGCTGCTGGAGGCACTCTCTGCTCTTCTTTGGGGATTTGACTGAAGGTTGCCCCAGCAGATGGCTGCATTCCCGTGCCCTATGTAGTACATGGGTAGCACTAATTAAACTTGGGGAGTTATCAATAACAACAAAAAGGCATGAAGCCGGAGGGAGATAGAGTGGGAGCACCAGGGGAAGTTGGAGGGCAATAGTGATGGATGGGTATGATCAAAATACATTGTGTACTTGTACACATTTTTAAAAGAACAAATCTTATTTTTTAAAAAAAATCCTTATTGATTCCCTTTTGTGTACATGTGTTCTCTGTTTTCCATCTTCCGCCCCTGCCTGACAGTGGCTTCCTCCATTTAAGGTGTATCACGGTTCACTCACGCTGTAGCACTGATCAGTATTTCATTTTTTTTGTGGCCAGATCATATTCCATTACATATATACCATATCTGCTGATTTATCCACCTGCTGATGCACTGTCTGGGTTGTTCTTGCCTTTGGGCTGCTATGAACAGTAGTTTGTGTCTGTTGCGGTTTCTGCTTCTAATACCGTCAAGCATGTGTCTCAAAGTGCACTGGCTGAGTCAAAGCTAACTGCCTTTTCCAGGGACACTACGATGTTCCATGTCCCCAGAAGGATGGGAATTCTACCTTCTTCACCTTCTCTTAGTGTCATGACTATGCTATTGTGAGACAGGATTTTGTCTGGGATGGTCTGTGCACTGTGTATTCAAATACTGATTTCTGTGCCGGAGAGATTTGAGTCCTCTGGAAGAGCAACCAGTGCTCTTAACCACTGAGCCATTGCTCTAGCTCCCTAGGAAAGTCTTTCTTCAGTGCTTTGTTTTAGGTATCTCAATCTCCAATTCCCCCAGAAATTTGCTTCAATCTCTTGACAGGCCTTTTTGTTTTATAACTGCACCAAATATATATATATATATTGTAGCCATAACTTGCTAGCAGATGCTGACGGGAGTTTTGGAAACCATTTTTGCAGTTTTCCTAAGTGTCATTCCTGTCACAGGAAGGCAGCGCCTCTTGAAACATTTGGATTCCATTAGGGAACATTTTTGTGATCACATTTCATCTCCATTAGATGTCATTCCGGAGCAGCATCTTCTACAGGATGTGACCATGTACCTCTAGGTGGCGCTGTTAGGTTAAAAATGACCCGGAGCCAATGCCAAAGCAGTAGCGCATTGCAGGCCTTCAATTTCACAGGCTGTTCAGTGAGCTTCTCATTCTTTGTCCACTGAGGAAGCTAATACCTGCCCCTCCTCCCCTCTCCACACACCCACAGCCTGATGACACCCTCTCGTCACCCACTGCTAATCATGCTTCCCAAAGAAGTCCGCACTCAGAGGATCGCCTTCCTGCTGGTGCATACCACCCCTTGCTTCTCAGGTCCACTTCCTGCCCAGGTCATCACGCTTAATCCTTGCACCAGCTCAGACATGGACTCCTGCTCCTTCTCCCCTTAGCTTCCTCACTCATTCCCATTTGCCTACGTTTCTGCCAGCTATTCACATGCATTTCCAGAATACCCGAGCACTTTTCCTTTCTATTTTTCTCCTTCCAAGGAGCTGAGGGAAAGAGGGGTCCGGAGCAGACTCTGTCTTACCATCAAAGCCATTCCTTCTTCTCTTGCACTTTGTACTGTCTCTAACATTATTCCTCATCTACAGAGGAGCCCTAAATTTTTCAGGAACCATCGCAGGACTGGATTCTTCTGCTATGTACTCTACACATAAAAGCAAAGCAAACAAAACAAAACAAAACAAAACAAACAAAAACACCCAAAAAAACCAAACAAACAGCAGTGACAACAAAGCTTCCAACCCCTCCAAATAAAAAACAAACCAAAACAAAAAGATTGAGGGTTGTAATTCAACAAAGTGCTTTACCAGTATTCATAAAGCACGAACCCCAATCCCCAACACTGAATGAAAGCAGAAATGCTGGTAACATCAGCACTGGGAGGTGGTCACAGGAGGCTCAGAAGTTCAAGGTCATCCTTAACTTATACAGGGAGCTTAGCAGCCCAGGATAGATGAGAGCCTGTCTTACAAAGGCGATAAACAAAACTTAGGGGATAAAGGGATAGCTCAGCCATTGAGAGCACTGGCTGTTCTTCCATTGGACCTGAGTTAAGTTTCCAGCACTCACAGCAGGCAACTCACAACCGTCTATACCTACAGCCCCAAAGGACCTGACAGCTTTTTCTGGTCTCTGCAGGCTCTGGTACACACAAGGCATACATACACACACACACACACCACCACCACCACCACCACCACTACCCACCCAACGTAGAAAGTGCAGCTCAAAGGAGAACATTTGCCTAGGATACCTGAGGCCCCGGTTCAATCCCCAGCACTGCAAATAAATAACCACAGAATGCATACATAAATATACACTATAAAATTATAACTTCCCCAATATTTTACTAAAGCATTTATTTTTTTAAACAAAAATATACATTAAATCTCAGATTTACAGCATATAGAAATAATTTATGATTTGCACTTTTAAATTATTAATATTGCACCCAACAGTGTAGGTCTTTGACACGTTTGCATTGTCAACCTTTCCCACCATTCAAAAAATGAAAGTAAAACTGACAAAATTACACAAGCTGAATTTTCCATAAAAAAGAAAAACATACAATTGTTTTTATTTACAAGGTAAAGTTGTAAACTTTCAGAAATTTACCTCCATAGGATAGGCATACATTCTTTCATCATACCTAGACAATGCATTATAAAATTACAATTACCTTTTCCTGTCTGTGTGTAGAAGATGAACTACACACACAATATCTTCTCAGGAATTCACAGATGGAAATAAACATTTGCAAGGGAAAAAAATTACCCACTGCAACCCATCCACATTTTCTCTGGAGTAAGGAGACTGTTTTGTGAGAGATATAAAATGAAAAGAGCCCCTGGGGGCGGGGGCGGGGAATAAGTTACCTTTTCAAGGATATTTTCCCTACTCACCTAATGTTCTTACAAAATAAAAAATACTGTTCTTTTGTCTTAGACATAAGACAGATGTCAGAGACTCCTAAGAGACTCCTATAAAATAACATGTAGGGAGGGGACACAAACAGTTTCTTTTCAACAGACAACTCTGCAAAATATTCCCAAATGTATGATTGATGCCCTGCGGGCTTTGGCTTGTTTAAACTTTTCTCTATGAGCAGGAGGGGGCACCCCTCACAGGCTTTGCACATGCTCTGCTCACGTGTTCTGGGCAGTAGTAGCAACCTGCCCATAACTTAGTAGCCACGACTCTTTGTCTCTGCCCCTCAATGCACCCAGTGGCTCAGAAGGGCTAAGCTGTGTTGTCTTCCAAAGGAAACCACAATGAAATTTCCAGTAGGCACTGTCCTGTTCTTTTCTAGTTAACTTTAAGTAATCCATAATTGTGCATGTTAATGAAATACTGTGTGATGCCTCTTTTTTTTTTTTTTTTTATGAGATGGGACTTAAGACCCTGGCTTTACCACCAAGCCTCAAGCCTGGCACAAGGCGTTTCCCTACACATGTATGTTGTATAATGATGACATCAGGGTTTGTCCGTCTCTTCAGACAGTTATTACTTTGTGTTGAAAACATTCAAATCCCTTTCGTCTCGCATTTCTGAAATATACATTCCATCATCATTATCTATAGTCCCTTACTATGCAACAAATGCCACAATTCATTTATCATAATGGAACTTACTTAATACTAGTTGATAATGTCCTCAGCTTTGAAAAATCTTTTTTTTTTTTAAATTGAAGTCAGGCATCAAGCCACTTGGTACTACAGGGAAATGCTAAAATATGAAATGGCAAAAATACGTAATGCATTACTTAACCTGGTAGCAAATCAAAACCAGTAGGAAACTTTGCATTTATTCAATCAAGAAGACTTGTTTCAAACTTTCTAGGTTGGTATAAAGAAACAGGGAGTTGAACACCAGCTCTGAAAAGGTCACTAAACTGCTTGTGTCCGGTGATAAAAATTACGAATCTTTTGTTACTACACTCACAAAGGTGACAAGTTGGGGGAGGGGTACATCTGAGAAATCCATGCGTGAACCACAGATAGAACAGTGTAATTTTATATCAAAGTAGATAACTGGAAATGGTAATTGTAATTTTATAGTGTCGTAGTATCCTTCGAGCTGAAATGGAGACTTTTCTAGATTCTGCTGTCCTCACTTGGGCCTGGATTAAAAAAAAGTTCCCTTTGAATCTCAGCAGACATAATCGGCTGAATAACAGGTGGTCTCTTGGCTTTGCCATTGCTTAACAGCACAAACCTAGAAGTTTATTATAAAGGCTATTGTCCTTGGTATCACTGTGACAAATTCACTTTGTCCATTTATTTTTTTTTAAAAAAGGTCCTGAGTCTTTCATTAAAAAACAAAACAAAACAACAACAACAACAAAAACAAAACAGGCATTTCCCCAGCGCTCGGGTCGCTCGGCAGAGCAGAGATGCTCAGCTCTCCACTGTGCGTCGGTACTCAGCTGTGCCATCTGCAATGATGGCATCCAGGGGTGAGCGCTTCTTGCGGATACTACGTCCAGAGGAGATGAGGTCCGCATAGCCCCTCTGGTGGGAGAAGGCATAGGCTGAGCGCCTGGAAGATGCTCCCCTCCGGAACACATTCTGCCGCCGTTTCCATTGCTCTTCAGCCTTCAATCGCTTCCGGTGCTTCTGGATCTGGGGAGAGGAAACCACGAAAAGACAGTTTTGAATGCACAGGACACTTGGCCAATTCGAGCCGCACAGAAGCTAGCTCCGACTGAGAGGCTGCACACCCCTGTGCGTACACAAAGGTCCCCGCTTTGTAGCCTAACTGGACGTGGAGGGCCCTGGAGGTCGGGGACTGTTTCCAACATCCTGTAGGTAGAGTTTGGAAAACTACGGTGGTCCACAAATTTAATCCCTATACTCAAAACATGGAGGTGTCTTGGGAGGTCAGCCTGGTCTATATCGTTAGTTCCAGGAAACCCACGCCCCGCACTTTTTGTAAGTGTAGTGGTTTTCTGTCAAATTGATCCAACCTTGAGTCATATGAGAAGAAATGTTAAAAAGATGCCTCCATCAGACTGGCCTGTAGGCAAGTCTGTGAGGCACTTTCTAGATTAATGGTTCATACGGGAGAGCCCCGCCGGCAGTGAGGATTCATGGTCCTGGGTCACATAAGAAAGCTGGCTAAGCAAGCCATGGACAACAAGCCACTGAGCAACACCTCCCAGTTTCTGCTCTAGTTTCTGACTCCAGGTTCCTGCTTGAACTTTTGCCCTGGCTTCCAAGTGGTAGCTTATGACCTGGGAGTTGAACGATGAAATTAACCTTTGCTTCCCCGCGTTGCTTTTGGTCTTGGTGTTTATCAGAGCAGTAGAAAGCAAACTAGGACGCTAAGCTAACCCTCGGTGAGTCCCAGGGCAGACTGGTATGTGTTGACAAACCTCTACAGATCTGTTTACCTGCATTAAAACATGCACACCCGTCTGTCTGTTTGTGTGTGTTTTCATATGAGCAAGTGCTTGTGCATGTGTGTATACATGGTAATGGAGGTTAGAGATGGGTGTCTGATGTCTTCCCCAATCACCTCCACCTTAACTTTTGAGACAGGATTTCTCCCAGAACCAATTCTGGTGCTCAGGGCTTCCGCTACACTGGCTGGCCAGCAAGCCCCAGGAATCCTCCTGTCTCTACCTCGTCAGGTACAGGGTGCTTGCTAGGTGAAGTTGTTTATGTGTGCTGGAACCTGAACTCAAGCCCTCACACTTACACTGCAAAGCATTTTACCAGCTGAGGCCCTTGTTTACCAAACCCTGTCAACTGTCACAGTGTTCTCCTGGGCACTGAAGGGTACATCCTTTGTAAGACATAGAGCTTTTTTCCTTGCTGGGTGTTAGTTCAGCAAAGCAACCTAATTCTGACAAAGGAGAGCTGGAAAAGCACATGTTAAAAGTTCCCAGGATCCTGAGGGAAAGGAGGAGAGTCTCCTCTTTGCTCTGTCAGATGTAATGTCAGGACCTGCTGTGGTCACCTTCTAGAACAAGATGGCATTGATAAGGAAGACATTCCCTTCAGGAGAGCGACAGAAGAAAAGCAATATTAAATTGCTCAACAACTGGGCCTGCTAACAAAGTCTGCTAATCATTATGCCAGGGAAGATGACACATTATTTTTGAGACATTGATTGCATTATAGGAAATAATATTTTGCTTTAAGCGATGAGGAGAAAAAGCCCAACCCATTTGCGTGGCAAAATGTTAACATAATTGTAAAACTGAAGAGAACAAATCATTTCTACGCTGTGTGGACGAGCCTCTGAAGGTTCCTGATCCTTCAGGACGGAATTAAAGAGAAACAGTAAAACAACACAACTCTTACCAGCCTCTCCATGCACTTTCAGTGGGGAAGGTAGTATTGGGAAATGCTTTGACTTCTGGAAGGGACACTCAAATAGAAGGAGGGTGGGTCTGGATCTTTATGTACCTTATCACTTTCTGATGGCCAAATGGTCATTGACAAGAAACGGATGGCAACCACGGGCAATAAGCACACTGCAACGGTCAGGATGATGGTCAACCAGATATAAGGCTGTCTCAGGGCATTGGAAGCTGTGCCTGGAAAGAACATGACAATGACTCACGGAGATGCTTTGATCCTGAGGGCACAGTTTGCCTTCCATTCACTGGTACAGATTACCTCAGGTATCATTTGATTAACCAGATTTACCTCCCAGACTGCTTCCGAAATGGACATTTTTCTGTTTTCAAGGCAGGGTCTCCTCACCCTGGGGCCTTCAGATGGCTGGAGTTGCAGGTATGACCCACCATGCCCTACCAGGAATGCATTTTTATTGTTGTTGTTGCTGTTTTGGTTTGTTTTTCCAGGCAGGGTTTTTCTGTGTAGCCCTGGCTGTCCCGGAACTCACAGAGAGCCCTCCTGCCTCAGCCTCCCTAGCACTGGCATTAAAGGCCTCCACTGCCCAGCAGGAATATGTATTTTAAAAGTCAACCCCATAAAGCCAAATAAAAAGGGTCAATTGTTTGCTACAAGTAGATAAACATGAGCAAAACAGGGAAAGATGCTTTTGTAAGTGCTGCCCTGATGGACACGGGGAAATGAGAGCCAGGCCGGAGCTCACAGGCAGGGCACGTGCTTAGCAAGCAGCAGGCCCTGGGGACCATTTGGCAGTAGAGACTTAAAAAAAAAATGTTAAAAACAAAGCAGTTTCTATCTAGCTTTTGGTTTGGGCCAGAAACTCCACACATTTGTCACAAAAACTGGCATCCCCTGGTCATACTGTTCAATCTGCTCTGAGACATGGGAGCTGCTGTCTGAGCCACACAGGAATCTGAGTTGGGAGCTCAGTAAATTTGCCCCCCAAAAGCTACCAGGACAGCCCCAAGGCCAAAATGCACTTTGTGACTGGAGCCATGCTTTGCTGTCTAGGTTTTTATAGCAGAAGTAGCGATTTGATTTTATAATATGAGCAAGTGACCATATACATTTCACCAACATCAAATATCTAGAAGGCCAAATTTATCACAGAGCTTATGTGTACTCATGAAGTCAAAATTTTGAAAATTTAAAAACTCTCTTTAAAAAATTAGCTCACAAGTTATCAGATATCACTATGGCATTTTTCAAAGTGTGTTTTTAGTAGTCTCCCTCCCGCCAGGTGGTGGTAGCACACTCCTTTAATCTCAGCCCTTGGGAGAAATAGGCAGGAAGGAGGATCTCTGTGAGTTTGAGGGCAAGCCTGGTCTACAAAGCAAGTCCAGGACAGCCAGTGCTACACAGAGAAACCTTGTCTCAATAAATAAAACAAACAACAAAAACAAAAAGCAAAATGGTGCACCTCCCACTTACTTTCCTACTGTTATTCTTAATTCTCTTCTCCCCTTGGTGTCTTTTGCTTTCATATTCCATGTATCTTTTGCCCATCTCCCATCCTCTCTTGTCATTTATTTTTACCCTTAGTCTCCTTTCTAGTTTTTAAAGCTTTACTCATATTTATACACACACACACGAGTTTTGTCTTTGTTTCTATACTAACTATAAATTAGATTTAAAAAATACTTCGTATAGAGATATTCTAAGTAAGCATTAAAAGAGTAAGGAAAAAAACTAAGCAAAATCATAAAAAGTAGCACCACCCAGAGATAAAAGGGTTACCATGGCAACAATCTTTTATGACCCAACAACGGGTCATAAAGTCTCAATCTTCTATTCAAAATGAAAGTTATGTGGAATTTTTATTTCACCATAAATCCAAACCATTTGAGAATCTCACAGAGTCCAGCTCATGTTCATTTTTATATTTTATCAGTTAGAGTCTATATTTTCAGCTTGCCATATGTTTTAAATATGTAACAGTTTTATTAATAGTTTGAGAATTTCATATAATGTATTTTAATTATATTCAAATTCTACTCATCTAACTCTTCCCAGAATAACCCTCCCACCTTCTTACCCTTTCTTTTCCTTTCTTTCTTTCTTGCTATCTCTCTCTCTCTAATAACCCAGTAAGTCTGCTTTGTGCTTCCCATACACTTGAGTGGAACATTTACTAGAGCATGGAGAGCTACCAGGAGGGACATTCTTAAAGAAGTCTGACTCCCCGTCACTCAGAAGCCATCAACTGTCACTCCTTAGAGGCAGAGGCCTCCCAAGACCCTTCCCACTCCATGCTGAAATACTGGCTGGCTTGATCCTGGGCAGGCACCCTCAGCTGCTTTGAGTTCGTGAGGACGGCAGTTCTGTTAGATCCAGAAGACACTGTTCTCCCTGACCGCAGGCTCTTTCAAAAAATGTTTTCTTTTCATTTTAAAATCTTATGTCTACAGGTGTTTTTGCTTGCCTTGTATGCCTGTGTACCAGGTGCACGCCTGGTGCCTTTGGAAGCCAGCAGAGAGCATTGGGTTCTTTGGAACTGCAGTTACAGGTGGTTGAGCTACCGTGTGGGTGCTGGGAGTCAAGCCCTCTGGAAGAACAGCCAGTGCTCGTAACAACTGAGCCTCCTTCTGCAGCCCCAACCTCTAGAGCTTATCCACATGTTTTACACAGTTAGGGTCATTGGTCCCATGGCTTTCGTGTGTGGGTCACTGAACTGTTGTTCTGTGTATGTATTTCCAAAGATGGACTCAACTCTAAAGGTCTAGGTTTCCATTGTATTAGCATTTTGCCATTTGCTTAGTTAATTTAATATTCTTAATTCTATGGCCTATTTCTACTACCCTCCTTTAAAAATAATTAAAACTGTCATAGTGATGCAGTTTTTGTACAAGGAGCCTTAAAGTAGAAATAACCTGGTCAAAATGCATGAAGAATTTTGTAGTTCACTGTGCATTTTCAGCACAGTGAAAGATTAAACAACATTATAATTCTTTCAGCAAAGTATGTGCACTATTATTTGTTGTACTATCAATATGCAGTATTGTGGGAGTGGAGGGAAGGCTCTATTGAATTGCCACCTCCTCCTTTCGCCTCTTTTTTAAAAGGCCAAGCCTTGCTATGGAGCCCAATTGGCCTGGAGCTCACAGCATAGACCCTGAACTCGGAGGAACCCTCCTTCTGTCCTCCTGTGCATGTGCCACAAGCACACGTCGTCATTCCTAGCAATTTCATCACTGGGTTTTTATTTTTTTTAATTATGCTTTATTACTTTTTATTGAATACAGTTTGAATTTCATTTTTCTTTCTTCACTGAAAATAGATTTTTAAGAAAATATAATATATTATGATCAAAGTTTGCCCTCCTCGACTAGCCCCAGGTCCTACTTCCCCACCCACCCAAATCCACATCCTTTTTTTCTCTCTCATTAGAATACAAACAGGCACCTAAAAATAGTAATAAAATAAGATAAAAACAAACAAACCAGATTAGGACAAAACAAACAAACAGAAGGAAAGAAAGAACCACAGAAAAGCACAAGAAACACATACAGATGCAGAGAACACAGGTTCACAAACAGAAATCTGCAAAACTAGAAACCATAGTATATAAAGGATCTATAAGAAACAAATAAATAAACTAAAAGCCTGACAAAGTGTTGTGCTACAAAGAACCTCCAAAAATGTCATTAAGTTCATTTTGTATTGGCCATCTACTTCTGGGCCTAAAATAACATTTTAAAATTGTGTGTGTAAGTGTTGCCTTCAGAGGCAGGAAGAGGAAATGATTCCCCCAGAGCTGGAGCTACAGGCAACTGGAAGCCACCCAATATGGGGTGCTAGGAACTGATTTTGGGTCCTCTGCAAGAACAGTATGTACTGCTAATCACTGAGCTACCTCTTCAGCCTGGTCTTTTAATGAAAAAAAAAAGCTTAATTGATTATGCTTATTTTGTTATGTGTGAGCGTATGTGAGTGACTGTGTGTGTGTGAATTATATGTGAGCATGTGTGTGTGTGAGCATGTGTGTCAGTGTCAGTGACTGTGTGGTCAGGTTTATGGGCACGTGTGTGAACATATTTGCAGGTGGAGGTCAGAGAACAACTTGTCAGGAGTTTTTTCTGTCCTTCCACCATGTGAGCTCACAGATCACCAGGCTTGGCGGTAGGCATGGTTATTTACCTGCTGGCTCATCTTCCTGGCTCAAGCCTCGGAATCTTTATGCTATCTAACTGAGTAGATGTACAGCTGGGTCTTAACATGACCTCAACTTGCTTAGACCTTTCCAAACAGCCACTGCCATTCAATTCCTGCTAGGATATTAATTTTTACTAGCAGAAATTGATGCTTATATATTTTTGCACCTACTCAGTAATTATGACAGAGCATAAGCTAATGACGTTGGCCTGTACTTGCTTTTGGAATCTGAGAAATACCAACCTGTGAACTGAAATGCAGATGGAAAGAGGACGTGGATCCCAGCACTATGAAAATCAAACATGATGCCAAAGTACAGTGCAATGCTTCCAAAAATTGAAAAAGCATTCACAAAAGTCCAGTAAGAAGTATCCAGGCCGATCTGTTGGGAAACCAGAGAACAATGTACTCATTTGGGGAACTCAGCAGGAAAAGAACAGCCCCAAGGACTCTCAAAATGGATTTGGCAATTTGGGTATGATTTGGTTCAAGCAGTAAACAACCAGAAACCAAACCATCCTTGGCTCACACAAGAAAGAAGAAATATGCTAAAGATGAAGGATGGAAAGACATTCTTATTTTGTAAATTGGCAAAGGCTCTGACAGCAGGCTGAGCATGCTAGCAAATACAGGTACCAACAGATACAAAATATGGTCCTGGAAAGCCACATACCTGGAAGTTGACCGTTATTACAAGAGCTGAGGCCACTGTGACGGCAAAGGACTGGTAGTCAGAAGGTGCCTCTCCATCCTGTCCCACTGTTTGCAGATAAGCGCCAAGGGGTATGAAGAACAGGACCATCGATGTCAAGACTCCATGCAGCAAACTGACAAAAAATCTCCTGTAGTTGAATAGCAGGTCTTTCTGTCCTACTACGTACAACCCAGGGAACCGGAGGCTCAGTTTGTCACTCACATCCTTAAGGAGAAAACAAAATTAGAATGACAGACTGTCAGTCTGGTCACTTAGCTCTAGCTCACCATTATTCTATATTTCCAGAGTGGCTATGGAGAATCTATCACTATGCCAGCAAAGACAATCGATTAGTAATGTCAAAAAGTACACGGAGAGTACTTTCTAAGCTCCCAAGAGAATGTATCTGTATTATTACAAATCTAGAGGGAGAATTCTCACAGAGAGGCTGATAAGTTAATCCTTAATTATCTCCATTTATTCCTTATTAATTATCTCTTCCTGCAGAATCGCTTGTCAGGTGAAATGTAATTTAGGAATCAAAGACATAAACTTTGGAAAGCATTAAGATTCACTTTTTAAATAAGTTGTCAATATAAATCGGACCAGATTCTCAGGCGTCTGAAAGGGACACATGAGCATTCTTGCACAAACTCGGTGAGTTACAGAAACTCTTTTTGAAGCAGAACATAAAGCAGCTATTGTTGCCTGTCAGGTGTATGAAGGTTTACTCAGGGTGAATAAAAACAGGAATGCATTGATGTGCTTTCTGAAATCCCCCTGGCAGCGGATGAGTCTTTCCAGAGCCCCCCAGCCCATGGCTCCTACCTGATCAAGCAGCCCCATGAGGAGCACGGGCAAACTGGAGTACAGCACGTTGTAGAGGGTGATAAACCAGTCCTCATATGCCGTCTGCAAACAGGAGACAGAGGCTCTATGTCACACACAAAGACAGGCTACAGGTCTGCTGTCCTCCACTATGTGAAGAGGAAACTGCCCTCAGCTACCCCTGTGCACAATACAGCCTTGTCAATGCAGGGAGATGCACCACAGATTTTCCATAGCAATAAACCCTTCCACTCGTCTCCTTAAATGTGTGTGTGGGAACACTGCAAGGTTTGGCTAGAAGACTCTATTCTGACTGATAATGCTAGAAAAAGAAAACTAGTGATTAAAAAAAAAACAGCCTTTTTATATATTTTTAAATTATGTGATGTGTATGGGATCTGTGTATGGGTATGTGCACATGAGTGTAGGTGCCCAAAGATACCAGAAGAGGGCTTTGGATCCTCTGGGATGGGAGTTACAGGTATTGTGAACCACCTGACATGAGTATGGGAACTAAATTCAGGCCGTCTTTGAGAACAGTACGGATTCTTAACCTCAAGGCACCTCTCCAGCCATGTTCATCATTTTTGTGCTTCCGTGTTAATGAGTCAGAATTCTGAAACTGAATTGGAACATTTAAAACTTTTTTAAATAGTTAAAAAAGTATACTGAAATAAAACTAGTTCAGGAGGGGTGGCAAGGTGACTCAGCTGGCAAAGGCAAAGGTAACCCTGAAGGTAATCCCTGGAGCCCAGGTAAAGATGGAAGAGAACTGACTCCACCGAGTTGTTTCTCTGACCTCTCTATGTGCACTACAGCACATATGGATCCCCCCACACAAACAGACATACACACAATAAGCAAAGAAACAGGCAAATGAAATGTTTCAAATAACTAGCATCTTATTTATGTAAACATTCCACTCAAAAATAAAATGGTTTCAAAGGAACAATGCTATATTACCTGTGCTGAGTAGCCATTGAAGAAGGAGTACCAGAAATGAACTAAAGTAAAGGCAAAGTTCTTGTAAAAGAAGTATCGAAGGAACTTGCACATCCTTATGTAAGACCACCGGCCATGGACCAGCAGCAACCTCTGCAGATATCTGAACTGAGCAAAAGAATAGTCACTGGACATGACAGCTTGCATTCCTTCTTGTCCACTTATTCCAACACCAATGTGGGCAGCTATGGGGCAGAGGGAAAAGAAATGGTGAGTCAGACATTGCTTTTACGGCAAATCATGAGGTGACTTATGATTTTCCATAGTAAACAAACAAACAAAAACAAAAGCTCTTGTGTAGGTGCACACACACACACACACACACACACACACACACACACACACCCACACACCCCACCACCACTTCCAGATCCTGATTCCAAACTCAAGGTCAGAGTGACAAGTATGCTAGACCAAGCACAGAGGAGACTCTATAAATACTTGTGATAGGATCTCAGGTGGGTGATGAATTCCATTTGGATCATCAGCCCAATATATCAGCTATCTCTTCCACCCACAGGGCGAGCCCTGGACATCCTTATGGGCCACAGGTGAGTCAGCTGAATATCACTTATGGGAGATACTGCAGAACTAGCCCTGTCAACCTCCATTCTCCCTTTCTCATAAACAGAGAAGGCAGGAAAGCAAATTGGCACACTTTCCCAGACTCTGCTGCAGTTGCTCTCATGGTGACTTGGGCCCATTATTTAGATCCACTCATGACTTGGAAACTGAGGTGACCTGGAGCTTAGCATTTTCTCCCCTTTCTATAGCAGAGCTCATATCCATTTTCAGCTGCCCAGATACTGATAGGCCACCACAAAGGCTTCTCAACCAAGCAGCTCTTCAGTGGGACCTAAAATCCTCCTCTAGTGACTTGTCCAGAGGCTCTACTCAGCCTAGGAATTTCTTCAGTCTGTTAAAAGCTTTTGAAGGTATTTATAACTCTGTATTAGCAGGTTCTCTTTTCTGTACAAAACCCTAACTGATAGAAACTCTAGGCTTAGGCCAATCCACCTCTCTTTTTTGAATACTAGAATTAGCAACTTAGGTGTGCTAATGTCTAGAATTTTGCCATGTAAATTATATTAGTGTGGAATGTATTTTTATTTTTTCTGAAGGTCTCTGAAAGACAGACAGATAGGCAGGCAGGCAGGTAGGCTGACTGACAGGCACTGGGCTCCTCTAGAAATTTTAGGTCCTGAGTCCAACGTCTTAGCCAGGGTGAGACATCTTTACATGTTTTTATTTATTTGCTTGTCTTATTTTTTAATTGCTTATATTTTGGGATTTTTGTCTCATGTAGTTCATGCTTGTTTCTGACTCACTGTAACTACGAATTGCCTTGAACTCTTAATCCCCTCCTCCCCCGAGTCTCCACCTCCTGGTGAAGTTCTGTTCTACTCTGTCTCGTTTATGTGGTGCTATGGACATCACCCAGGGCTTTCTGCATCCAAGGCAAGGACTCTACAGATGGCCTCCATCTTCCACCCCTTTATATCTTTTTTTTAAATGAAATGCTTTCCTTAAGCCAGATTTGTTTGTCTCCTAGTATTCCTAATCAAAATAATTTTAACTGATGTTTTCTTCAAATTTCAAAGGCCCACCGTGGCCTTAAGATACTTGAATGCATGTATACATGCACATATGCACTCACGCATGCACAGATGCATCATGCATGCACACACGTGCTGTAAAGAAGGTTTCTAGAATCATATTCACCCTTCTAATAGTTATCAAATACATTTTCAAGTTAGAGAATCCAAAATTTTGTCCAGGCCATAAAAATTAATGTAAACAAAGACAGTGAGGTCTTTTAGAGAAACTGTTGGAGAACACAAACAACCATCACTCCAAACCCAGGAAGTGCCTTTACAGCCCACAGTTTCTAGATGAGAGGAGCTTTGGAAAGCCTGCCCCTGCTTTAAGTCTGAAGTGTGGAAAATTTAAAGCATGACTATGGGAAATTGTCCAGGCCTGTGTTTTCAATTATACTTTATAGCTATAACAAAAGAAAAAAGAGAGAGAAAGAGAAAGGAAGAAAGAAAGAAAAGAAGGAAGAAAGAAAGGAGGAAGGGAGGGAAAAAAGAAGGGAGAAAACAGAGAGGAAGGGGAGGGAAGGATGAATAAATTAGATCTCATGTACTGATTTACAACTACTTTCAAAACACATAAATAGTGCTTACAACCCGTTGTGGTTGCCAAATTGCTTTGCTACCAAACCTCGGGCCTTTTTCTCTCTGCAGAAACAATGGAGAGAACTGCTGAGATTTCCGGTGGGCTGCCAAGAGCCACTCTAGGAAAGAGGCACTCTGTCCTGGCTCCGGCCTCCAGCCTTTCACACATGGAGCCATGTGTGAAAATGCACATTGACTCACAGGGTAACTCAAGACGATTGAATTCTGAGGCAGCATTGTTTCCCACTAAAATCTAAACACAGACTCTGGAGCTGTTGTTTTGCTAAAAGATCATGTTGTCAAATTGTCTTCTAAATAATTACATCAATTTCCATAGATTGTTGCAGCTCTCAACCTTGGCCAGAGACTTTTTTGGTTTTGGTTTTGCACTTAGCAGCTGTTGGTGGAGAGACTCATAAATGGTCAAGTACTGAGAGTAAGTGACTGCTGCCTGCTCAGCAACAAATGGACCATTTATAGTGACACCCTCAGGAAACACTGAAAAGATGAGGTAGGAAGCATATAAGACTGGAGGATGCTTAAGGAATTCTGTGAAATACTGCCTTTAAGAGAGGGCAAGGCCTGGTGGCACACACCTGTAATCCCAGC
The DNA here is from genome assembly GCA_028658305.1 of Pachyuromys duprasi. Classification (NCBI taxonomy): domain Eukaryota; kingdom Metazoa; phylum Chordata; class Mammalia; order Rodentia; family Muridae; genus Pachyuromys; species Pachyuromys duprasi. The sequence continues at coordinate 134,925,543 of CM053764.1, forward strand.
ACTTGAGAGGCAGAGGTAGTTGGATCTCTGTGAGTTCCACGCCAGCCTGGTCTAGAAAGAGAGTTCCAGGACATCCAGGGCTGCTGCTCAGGGAAACCCTGTCTCAACAAACCAAAACCAACCAAACAAAAAAGATGGTATGTCTGTTACATTCATAGATTCATAGCAGCAGTGATGTCTAAGACCTGTACAAGATCCAGGCAGTCAGTAATTCCAGTATGGGTAGGGAGGGGCTGGTGAGGTCTTACCCCTACCCAAGGAGCTACTGCCAGTTGGTTGATGGCTGATGGGAGCTGGGGAGTAATTTTTCTTCAAGTAATTTTTCTTTCTTTTGCTACTAGTAGGCACAGTGGGCCACACCCATGCATGTACTGGCAGCACTAATTGGATGCTGGACTCTTTTTTTTTTTTTTTTTAAAGAAAGGAAGGTAGGAGTGGGAAGTATTCAAGGGGGTTCTAGAAGGTGTGTGTCCCACTAGTAAACACACCTTCATAATCCCTCAAAGCTAATTACAGCCTTAAATCTTTCTGCCTTTATTTCATCTCCCACAATTTATGTGTATTCTCAGGGTCAAGGACCAAGGACAGGCAGCACTCATCCAGCCTGGGTGAGACATCTTCAGGCAGGAGACTGGGAAAGGGTGGCATCTGAGAGAGTCTGTGAAATTGCTGCTAGGGGCAAATGCATGGTGGTTATGTTCTGCCTTTCTATGAAAGCACATGAAACATATCAGCCAGTGGTCAGATTACTCTCAACACCCCGATTCCACTCCACCCTTTTCATACACTGCTCTTCAACAAGTTATTATTACCATCCCAAGTAAGTGTGTGCACGTGAGTGTGTACGGTTTTGTGTATGGTGGGCACATGTGTGGGGTCAGAGGACAACTTTCAGGAATTCGTTCTGTCCTTTAACTACAGGTTCTAAAGAGTGAGTTTGGGTCACCAAGCTTGGCAGCAAGCACCCTTACCTGCTGAGCCATCTTGCCAGCCCAATGCATGTTGTTCTTTTTAGATTGTTCTTCAGATAAGCATACAGAGCATTAAGTTTTGTTATGGCATTCCTAAACAAAATATGTTTCTGTTGGTTCTCCTCCAGCTCCTCTTCTCTCCTGTTCCCCTGACTGCTAGCCCTGTGCCCGTCTTCGCTTTCCCATGGCCTCCTTTCTGTCTACATCTCATTTGTCCTACTGCCCGCCCCCATGATCCTTAAAATCTCCAGGCTAGTGCCATAACCTAGCCTACACTCATGCCCAGTTACACACACACACACACACACACACACACACACACACACACACACACACACACATTATAAGCTAGAATCTGCATATGAGAAAGAACATGGGAGTTTTGTCTCTCTGTATATACCGTTCTTGATACAGCAGAAAACTCTTTACAAATAGAAACAGGCACAGATATTGTTTGGACAACTTCTAAGTAGATCTCAGTTTTCTGTATTTTTATCTTAAATGAATGCTCCATAAGTCACAAACACACACATACACACACTAAAATGAATGAAAAATTTAAAATAAAAGTTTTAAACAACTTCAGAAAAATGGGCCCGCATGGAGTTTATCTATATTCCCTTGCTCTGTTCTCTTGAAGACAGACAGTAAAACCGGGAAGGAAACCTTTGAAGGTTCCATCATTTAATAAAGTGACAGGTCTGTAAGGCCTCCTCCTTTCTGGGACATCTACAGGTCTACATTGTAATGGAATGAAAATTATGTTTGAGTTACTCTCTTGACACAGGTAGTTAGAGTCATAAAAGGGCACAAATGGGATGGTAATCCAGAGCTGGCCACAGAGGAGAGCAAGGAGGGATCTAATCCAGAGCAGGCAGTGGCATCTGTGCGGTGGGAGAGGCACAGAGCGGAGAGCGGAGGGGGGTGAAACTGGCAACAGATAGGTGCACTGGTAAAAAGCAAGAAGACATACGTCATACAGATGGCTGCCGCTGGAGAAGATAGGGTTGGGAGACTCTTAGCACAGACCAAGGAGGAAAGGAGAGAGGACCCTGAGGAAAGAAAGAGATAGACTTGTGAGTCGTAAAATACTTAACAGCAACAAGTTAAGAGCACAGAGTTAGAGGACACAGAAGGTAATTTTCTTGTTTCAGAGGAGAAAACGGACATGCGCTGAAGCCAGCTGAAGTAGGAGTTTTGTAGGAAAGAGAGAAGTGATACTCAGGTGAAGGCAGCTTGGGTGCTTTCATAGCACTAAAAGTTGAACATCCATACCTCAAAATCTAAAATGCTCCAATGTGTGAAAAGACCTGAGCAGTACTCAAAAAGTAAAATGAATGCAACCCCCCCCCCCCAATTTGGAATATCTCCTATTGCCTAGGAGATAATCTACCTGTGCTACCTAGTATACTATAGTAAACAAAACAAAACAAACAACAACAAAGCAGCGGGATTGGATACACGGGGGAGGACCAGAGCTTTGGTCTGCATGCTGTAATACCAGTGTAACCAGGCCTCTCCATGATAGTCTTTCATGGTGAGTAGCTCAGATCCTCCAACTGAAGAAAAGACCATGGGCTGTCTGCTAGGGATATCAAGACCATGAGATTGTGGTAGAATGCTTTCTTCACAGCTTACATAAGAAGAATCATATTCCCAAAATAAATACCAGAGAGAGCTAACAGTTCATGCTGAGTGCAGTAAAAAATCTCTTGCAGAATTTATTGCATATCAAGGTTTTTTTTTATTGCATTAAGGGAAAAATCAATTTTACTTACAGGGCACCTAAGTTCTTAATCAGGATAGAAAAAACAGTTTAAAAATTAAGCTCTTAAAAAAAGTAAGTTTTGTTGTTGTTGTTAAGCCCTTCAGAACATGGGAGATGAACCATCCTGAGGGAAAAAAATGGCCGCACTGCACATAAAGGAAACAATGGTTTTCCCAGCTACAGCTCATCTCCTACTTGGCTTTTAGCAAGTCCCATCCGTGATGGATATCCTGCAGGCTTCCTGAAGGTAGGTCAAGGCTGGGCATGGCTAAATGTCTCCAGTGATATCTAACTTATGATGCCTGGGCATGGGAACGGAAGACACAACCCCTTCTCATTCCTACTCTCTCTGTCCATCAAGGTGGGTCCCAAGCCACCCACGCACAACTCACTTTTGATCATGTTCACATCATTGGCCCCGTCTCCAATGGCCAGCGTGATGGCCTTCTTGTACCTCTTCACCAGGTCCACCACCATGGCCTTCTGCTTGGGGGTGACACGACAGCAGATGACAGCACTGCACTCACAGGCCAGGTCCACAAAGTTCTTCTGCCGCTGCTCCTTCTTCTCTTCCAGCCTTCTCCTACTCTGGCTCCTTATCCGCCTCTCTTCTTCTGTCCTAGGGAACTTCAGCTTCAGGATGTTACTTCTCTTGGTCTTTTTCTCCAGAAGGATTTCGTTCTGTGACACCAGAGGGAGAAAGCATCACCGACCGCTTTAGCTTTTTCAGCAAGGGTACCGCTCTCAAGATTTGAGTCATGGGAAGGAAAGGTCGTGGGTTATAATGCTGATTATATTGCTCTTATAAAAAAGACTTACATTTGTTGAGACACCTGGATAATCAATTTCACCATTTTGCTCTAACCCCTTTTAAATACCCTCTAACACGAAGACTCAAACTTAGAAAAGTCACACTTGTTTTCATAGGCTAACAGACTTTTAGATGGACAGGCAATTGATATGCAATGCCATCATGAATGGTCCCAATGAACTTGTCTGAGTGACAGGTGAAGATGCACTACTGATACACACCAACCAAGAGCCAGTGATGATTAAGGCACGGTTTTCTCCAGGTGGAAAAAAGGGTTCATATACAGGGGGTGCAAATTTCGCAGAGACTCCACCTCTGTTTCTCTGATTCTCCATCCTGGTGTGAAGAAGAGAGCTAGGGGAAAATAAAATGAAATATTTAAAACACATGACTATAAAAGGCTCTCTTTATTATATATATGTATATATATGTATATATGCAAATAATATATTATATGTTAAAGTTTAGGGCCAGGCATGGTAGTGCATACATTTAATGTCAGCATTTGGGACACAGAGGGGAATTGGTGAGTTCAAGTCCAGTTAGTCTACATAGTGAGTTCCATACCTATCAGGGATACATAGTAAAACTCTGTCTCAAATATATATATTTAATCCAAGTGCAAGGATTAAAGGTATACACTACCAGACAGGCATGGTGGCACATGTCTATAATTCCAGCACTCTGGGAGGCAGAGGCAGGTGGCTCTCTGTGAGTTCGAGGCCAGCCTGGTCTACAAAGTGAGTCCAGGATAGCCAAGGCTACACAGAGAAAACCTGTCTTGAAAAAAACAAGAAGAAGAAGAAGAGGAAGAAGAAGAAGAAGAAGAAGAAGAAGAAGAAGAAGAAGAAGAAGAAGAAGAAGAAGAAGAAGAAGAAGAAGAAGAAGAGATACACACTACCATGCCTGGCCCTAGACTTTAATTTTGACATCATTTAAAAAGATGATGTTACAAAGTGCCCAGCGGGACATTTTTCACATTGTTGAGTGCGCTGTTCAGTGGTGTTGTGACTATTCATGTGTTGTGGAGGCAGTCTGTCAGGCTCACCTGTTTTATGACTGGCTCACATCACCGATGTCTTCAAGTCCATCAGTGCTTTACAACAATACATCATACTGTCTATCCTTTGGAAGGGTAAGTGACATTCCATTGTATGGACATATTGATTTTTGTTTATCCAAATCACACTTTAATGGACATGTAGGCTGCTTCTATCTCTTGGTTGTTGTGAACAGTACTATATAAATGTGGCTGCTTTCAATTCTTCTGAGTAGGTACCCAGAGTAGGACTACTGAACCATACGAAAATTCTGTTTTTTAATGCCCATACCATGGCCACATGCTTTTACTCCACCAATGCCCGCCAGCTCATGTCCCACTCCTTGCGGCCTCCCCAGCAGTTAGCAGCCACACATGCTTCATGCCACTGACACACACCTTAGCTGATGCTCGCAGCCACCCTGTACTTGTTATTGTGTTTCTTTCTTTCTTTTCTGGCCATCCAGGAATAAGTCATACTCTGTGGCTTTGAGGTGCACACTCCTAACAACTTGAGATGCTGAGCGCTTCTGTGTGCCCCTTGGCCACAGTGTGAAGAAATGTCTAAGTGCTGACTCCTCCTCCATGGGCACCGTGTCTTTGGTATTTCACTACTTGTCAAAGACCCAGATAATGACTCAGAAAACATAAGCAAGAGAAGGGAGGCAGTCTCAATGTGAATTTCACCACTCTGGTAGAAAAAAAGCTTATTTCCACATTTTCAAAATTATATCTGTTTTTCAAAATTAGAAGTGTTTTAATTGTTTTCTTTGAGACAGGGTTTCTGTGTGCATCCCTGGCTGTCCTGGAACTTGCTCTGTACATCAGGCTGGCCTTGGACTCAGAGATATCCCCCTGGCCCTATCATCCGAGCGCTGGGATTAAAGGTGTGCACCACCACCACCAGGCATCACTGCTTTAATTTTTTTAAGTTTTATTTTTATTTTTAGTTATGCATAAGCATGTGTGTGTGCGAATGTATGTCACATATATATGGGTTCCTGATATGCGTAACATAGGTGCAGGGAGCTGACCTCAGGTCCTCTGCAAGAGCAGTATGTACTCTTAACTGCTGAGCCACCTCCCCCACCTTCTCATTACTTTAAATCAGTAAATTATAACATTTCCATATGATGGGAAAGCAAACCATGACGTTTTAGAATGGAAGAGGCTAATCTCCTCATTCTACAAATCAGGAAATGAAGGCAGAAAGTGGTGGTGTGATTTTTACTTGTAGGGAGCCAATGGAAAATCTGGTAAGAGAATTCAGGGCTCCCCACTCAGCCTGATGTTTTCCCATCCAACATGCATCACCATTAATTACTCTTCACCTTCAGAAGCAGATTTCTCAACCTTGGCACTATTCGCATCTTGAGCCAGATAATTCTCCACCTTACATGGTCACCTGCTATAGAATATATCCTTTCTGTAAGGTTTAACATAGTCCTAGCTTCTGCCCACTAGAACCCAGTTAGGACCTACTTCCCCTGTTATGCCCACCAAAGATGTCTGCAGACACTGCCAATGGTGCTTGAAAGGCAAAAATCAGTCTCAGAACCACTGCTCCAAGACCAGTGAGATGGCTCAGTAAGCAAAGGTGTCTGCTGTACAAGCCCGAGTTTGTTCCCCCAGAACCCATAAAAACCATGGAAAGGCAGAAGGAGAGAACTGAGAGAACTTTGCACCTCCTCCACATATGGCATGTATCATCACCACCATCATCATCATTTCCTCTTCATCATCATCAATAAAACAAAACCTTAAGAAGCACTGTCCAGAGGATTAGGTATTAACTTCCATCCACATCAATTTCATTCTCATTCTCAAGTTCAAAATGAGTGAGTACTATGACAAGTCATTAAAAGACTGCAGGAGAACAATACATGACGTTGCCCCACTCAAACTATTTGATGGGAACCATCATTTCAATGAATCATCTAGAAAGATGGCTTGCCTCCCTACAAATGGAAGGTGGGTTGAAAGAATGATCATGAAATTTGATATCTGTATAAACTTGCCATTTAGTTTGGCTTAGACCCGATCTGACACTTTTCAAAAGAGAGATGGAAAATATTATTAAGTGTGCCCTACGTTTAAAAAGTAAACAAACCCATATGGTATTTAAGCAAAATTCTTGCAATCAAAAACCACTTAAGGAAGCATGCTTATTGATATTTAAAAAAAATGCAAGTTCAAATGGTTTATGTGCTTTTCTTTTCTCTTTCTTTCTTTCTTTCTTTCTTTCTTTCTTTCTTTCTTTCTTTCTTTCTTTCTTTCTTTCTTTCTTTCTTTCTTTCTTTCTTTCTTTCTTTCTTTTAAACAGAAGGGATTTAGACCACAAAACTGCTAGCTTTGTCTACCTTAGCAAACTGCCTAATACACTGGAATGACTTACAGAGTTGACTGTTTGCATTGGAAAGGCCTACCAACTGCATCCTGGGTTAGGACACACAGCAGATGAGTATTAGCAGCTTAGTTTCACCTAGTGCCACTAGACAAGATTGTGAGGGAAAACAAGCTTGAGGAATAAGCGGAATGATTAAGCCAGCAGTAAATGCATTGCAGGAACACTCACAGCCTGTAATAAGACTGTGCCTTTACATTACACCTTTCCAGGGTATGATGAAAGTGATGAGTGGCTAATGAATGTTCCAGTGCAAGCCATGGCTTGGAATATCAGGCATGTTCTCTAAGAGACTACCAATAAATGACTTATCTATATGATACAACTCATTGAAACGTTTATTCGGGAACTTTTTTTTAAACTTCTTTCAAAAGATGAAGTTGCTAGAAAATGGACATAAACATAATTCATATTAATTTGCTAGCCATGGGTCTGGGGATATAGGTTGTATGGACATGAAGACCAAGTTTGGATGCCCAGCCCTCATGTAGAAAGCTGGCTGTGGCTGCAGGCACCTGCACTCCCAGTTCCAGCTCACTGTTTTGTTTTGTTTTGTATTTTTGCAGTAGACATATCGAGTTTCTAAAGAATAGAGAAAAATGGTTCCTTAAAGCTCCTGCGCCCACCCCCTACCATAAGACTAGGATTTGTTCAAAATGAGCTGAACCATGGTAACACACAGGAATGACTGTTTCATTTGAACATAAGAAAGAGACCCAAGGACATGGTCTAGTTCCAATTTCTTTGGATTTTCTGCCTTGTGCATCTTGCCTTGACTTTGTTAAACAAACAAAGAATCCAAGGTACTATAGCATCATACCCTGTAGGTCCAGCCCTCCCAAAGCAGGAACTTAGCTTATGTACACCCACAGCAGGTACTTAATTTACATCCTTCCATGACTGGTACTTACTTTATGTCCTCCCCATAGCAGATGGTAGTGTCTTCTGTCAGAAGTTCACAGGCAAAGCCTATGTTTTCCGCAGTTTCTGCAACAGATTAGAATTAAGTCAACTGTTATTTCTACTTATCTAAACCATGTTGAGTATCCTTTATCTGAAATGCTTGGGACCAGAAGTGTTTGAGATTTTGGACTTTGGAGTGTGTGCATGCGCGCGTGCACACATGCACAAGTTATCTAGAGGATGGAATGCAAGCCTAAACATGAAGTCTCTTGCATTCCAGATGAATGTTACACACACTGCCTGAGGACAATTTTATACAAATCACTTTCTAGAAATCCCATGCATTTTGACTGTGACTTGCGTATCAGGAGGTCAGGTGGCACCATCTCAGGGCTCAAAGAGTTTCAGATTTTAAGCCTTTGAGGAATTTCCTGATAACATTTTCAACTCGAGAGCATAACCACAGTCAATCAAATATGCTGTCTTTCTATAGCCATGCAACAAAACCACATAAAGAAGAAAAACTTTTCTCTGTAATGAAATAAGTCAAAGTCTAGTTTGAGACACTCTTAACAATCAAATGTACTGTGCCATCAAGCCCAGAAGTTGGTTATATATAATGAGTCGATTCATAGCCCGTGGCTTAATCATACAAGTTAAGGATTAGGGAGAGAATGACTGTTTCCATGAACCCTCACACAGGACTGCTGTTGAAGTTGCCTTTTTCTTTTTTCCATTAACACCCATTAGGTCTTTGTCAAAGGCCAGGGCTGTGCTTCCCTTGGGAGAGTGTTGGAGCAGGAGACAGCAATCTTCAGAGGAGTGCTTGGAGAATAAAGCATCAGCACTGAGCAATGAGCCATTCAGCTCTGTGTTTAAATGCTAAACGATTTCCTAGCGTGTAAAATGTTTGCTATGATTTTCAAGGTACAGGATAGGCAGGACAACCAAAGCTGTGACAGCAATGTTGTGTTGTTTTAGTCTATGCCCAACAAATAGCAGACAGCCATTCGCTGGAGAGACAGCAGGGACAGGACATGGCCTTTCCCGAAAAGGAGGTCACCTCTAGTTGCAGAGATGAGACAAAAACAGGCTTAAATCCTAAGAAACAACCTGTGCTGCTGAGGGAAGGATGCAGTCAGAGTGGGCTGAAGCAGGGGGAGTATTTTAAGAGGAGGGACCAGCTCCATTCCCACAGGGCGTGGAGCCTACAAAGGTCATCTTGGGCAAAGGAAACAGCAGCTATAACTATCGTGTCTGAGCAGATGCAACCCCCTTATACATGACAAATTACCCTTTTTGTCTCCTGTGAGCACCCAGATCTTAATGTCGGCTTTTGCAAGTTTGGAGATGGTTTCTGGAACTCCATCCTGTAGTTTGTCTTCAATAGCGGTAGCTCCCAAGAGCTGGAATAGAGATTTCTAAATATTAGCACATAAAAATGTCTTTGGGTGCAGTTTGCCAACTTCTAAGAAGAGGAGCTAATCATGCAAGCTGACTGGTGCTCTGATGGCAAAGGCTGGCACTTCCATCCAGAGCTCGGAGACTGCCTACTTGTCTCAAACCAAAGTATCTGAAAAAGTGTTCCTGAAAGGATTTAGTATACCAAGGCAGAAAGGGCAAGTATAGACACAGGTTGGGTGGGGCCTGACCCTGAAAACCTAGCACTAAAGAGGCAGAGGTGGGAGGCTCACTCACAAATTAGAAGGTAGTCTGGACTACATGGTGAGTTCCTCTCCCAAAATAATAAAAAAAAAGTACATGATGTTAAAGACCCACTTCCGTTGTATTTTGGGGCTGTACATGCATAAGCCTGTTTCTCAAGTATTAGCCTTTTGTTGGATATCTCCCGTTAATATAAATTCAAGAAAACTGGGACTGGAGAGATGGCTTAGTGGTTAAGAGCACTGGCTGCTTTTCCAGAGTCCTGAGTTCAATTCCCAGCAACCACATAATGGGTCACAACCTAGAATCTGATACCCTCTTCTGTCATGCAGGCATACATGCAAATATTCATATACATAAATAAATAAATATTAAAAAATTTCAAGAAAACTATGTATGGCATTTGAAACATTTTAATTGTTTTGTTATTTAATTTAAACTTTTCCATAGTTTAAATTAAACTGCTTTAGTAATTTTCTCAATAAAACCACTAATTGCTAGTTTGTTGCCATTTAAATATCAAATGAAATTTCTTTACTGCTTTGAGTGCAAGACCAGTCTGAACCACCAAGTGAGTGCTAGGCCAGCCATGGCAGTATAATAAGAAACCTGCCTCAAAAAACAAAACAAAACAAAACAAAAACAACAACCAAAAACCAAAAAACCAAAACCAACAAACTAACAAAAAAAACCCAAGTGTTTTCTCTTTTAGTTTCTGTCCTATAATATCAACTTTTATTCTGTTTGCTAAGCAAGATGATGTAGCTGTCTGTACCAACTGAACATATCAGAACTATCGCCAAGCCATGGTATCAATGACACAATAGAACAAAGACGTAAAGTCTTGAGAATATCAGGGAGAAAGTTACTAGGGCTGAACTCACAATCAAATCCTTTTCAATCTCCTCATACACTTTATCCAAAGCTTCATCCCGGCTGGTCGAGGCCACACTGGCAGCCATAAACTTCTTATTCCATTCTGCAAATTCTTTTTCTTCAATTTCCTTGTAGCACAGGCACAGGGTTCTGAGAGTTTCACTTGCAAAGATCTGTTTTATTTAGAGGACAAAAGAATAGTTACATTTCAAAACATTCATTTTAAAAACTACATTTATGCTCTCTGTGTGTGTGCACACACACATACACGCATGAGTTATATGTGCAAACATGCACGCCATGGTACATATGAGGGGCCCATCCAGCCTGGAGACAAGTGCCTTTTCCTGCTGAGTCATCTCATAGGGTCCCAAGAACTGTTCTTGATCTACTTTTATGTATAAAACCTTACTTTATAGTATTATATTAAGATAATTTAAAAAGAGCCCACGGGCTATAAAGGATTGTATAGCGAGATTAAACTTGGCATTCCAGTTGATTTTGTTTTTCTAAGCATCTCAGGGGTCCTCTGTACTATGTTTCTAGCACCTAAATTAGATGAAGTAAACAAAAGTCTGCCTTTCTTTTGAATCAAGTCACAAGAACAAATAAAACTCTTTACTCTTAACAGCTAAGAAAATAACAGAGTGCAATCATGGTGTACACAGAGACATGGTGAATTCAGAACTCCTTCCCTCAAACTGTGTCTCAAGTCCAATCAACTATGAATTCTCAGCCAAACACTGATACCAAAACCAAATTCTAAAACTGGCAAGCTATTATCCAACCATATTACGCGTTAACGAAAAGGGTATCTGGAAATGTGGTGAGCAGGTTCACACAGTTTCTATATGAGCCAGTAAAGTCTTCACTTCAAAGTTCCATCTTCTGTAACTGAAACAGCAGAGCAGGCTCAACCACAGGGTGGGCTTCCAAAGACTCTTTGGAAGGATCTTCACCACATTGATCACACCAACGCTGCTCTATTCTCATGAGAACGCACTCATTGTCAATAGATATCAGTGCATAATCTGAAAGCGTGACCCCACTCAGTAAATAACACACTTAACCAGACTTCTCTCTGAAGGACTTTGGCTGACTCTAAAGCTCAATGGACTCTTGGAGAACCTACTTACTACAGGAAACTGGGCTCTCTCTTGCAACATTCTGTCACAGTAGAACTTTTCCCTTCACTCTTCACATGGAGACTGATGATGATTCATACAGCATAATAAGTGTCCATCCCAAAGACACAAGATCGGTAAAAAGGCAGAAAAGGGACACAGTTCTAATGGATCTCCTCAGGATCTCACCACTGCCATATAAACCTAAAGTAGAAGTGGTGGGAAGTTCCCAAAGTGCAAGTTTCAGATACATCCAGTAGCTCAATAGGGAGTAAGCATGTAGGTCCCTAAGCCAATGTTTTACAGCAATGGACTATAAATGTTACAGTAAAGGTATCTGAACTCAGGGATCCAATACTTTGCTTCATTATTCTTAATACAGAAATGCTTTCTTTCCTTCACTCAATATCTAGAATTTGGTAAAACTCTTGGTAACCACAGAGACATTAAGTCTACAGCTCAGAGCAGCTGCTCCTTGCTTACGCTCACTGGAAGAGTAATGAGTTTTAATTCCCCTGCATCAGCCCTGTAAGACTCGGATGCTAAGAAAGGGTGTCACCATCATTTTCTGGGACATTGGCAGCAAGAACCAAGCTACAGCCCATCATCATGTTCCTACTTTAGTGTTTCCTGCCCATGACACCAGAGCAAGGTGAGGGTTAACTAACCGAAAGCATAGTTTTCACATGGTTGGAGAGACAGTCCCAGAAGGCATGAGGGTAATCTCTAGCAGAAAGAGCAAAAGTAAGACTTACATCCAGGGCATCCTGTGTTTCTTGCCTCATAGGATTTATCCGGTGGAGTCGTTCATAAATCACGGTGTCAGCACCTTTACAATACAGCCTGATGCTACCTTCTGGGGTTCTTACTGGAAGCAAGGGAAGGAAAAGCAATGATAAAGTTAGGTTTGGTTTCTTAATTATAAAAAAACAAACACATTTGTCATGTGAATTGAAGCGCTTTCCTCAACAAGTTGGCAGCCTACCACCTTCATTGAATGAAGTAACAAAATACATATGAAATCATTCATTCCAGGTCACTTCAGTTTTCTATATCCTTTTAACAAGTATTTGCAGGCTCCATACTATGTGCAATGTCATGTGAAAGCTACTATCATCCACACAATTTATTTATTTATTTATTTTGCCCACACTAACCCATAGGACTCTTTCCTTCCTGTCTTTAAGCTCATACCATGTTGAGCCTTTAAAAAGGCTCCTGTGCCTACTCTTACATTTGTAGGTCAGCACTGTTGGTTGTGGGGCATGATGCTGTATCAACGCAAGTTTCTGAGTCTGACTACTCGCATGCATCTACGCTTCTTGTTGGTAGGAAATACCTCTAACGCATACATGGGAAAGAAAGAAGTATTGGACCTGTCATTTATTTTCAAGTAATTCAGAACATAGTAACCTCTATCTGTAATCAAACTGACAAAGAAGCTGGAGACGATGTTAAAAACCGTTAGAACTAATGAACACACAAAAGTACCACCAACCAGCCTTGTAATTTTCCTGTAGATTGGAAGTTATTTCAAGTAACTTAGAAAAGGAAATTCAAATACAGAATGTCTTGAGACCCTCATCTCTGTCTGGTGGCCTTTCCTGTTGGGGCCTCCCTTTCCCAGCCTCAAGCAGGGAAGTGTTGGGAGGAGGCAAAAGTAAAGGATTGCTAGGTCTGGGCCAGCACTGTTGGCTGTGCTTCACCTGCCGCTTCAGACTCAGCAGCTCAAGGCCTTATGGCCAGAGAACGCCAGCCGTATTTGCAGGATTCAGGAAGGCCACCGCTGTCCCCGTGAGCAGCGGCAGAGGGAAGAACAGAGGGACACCAGCTTCAGTAAATCTGGACTCCTTTCAGAAGTCAGTTGTCGATTTGTGTCCTCATTTACTGAAGCACCACTGAGAAAAATGCAGAAAAGGCACAGGGAGTTGAAGGACTCCTAGAGCCTGAGGTAGAGACACACCGATGATGGACATCCGCTTCCGGTCGCTGTTGAAGTCCAAAATGGCAAGCACGCTGTAGGTCCTTTCTGTGCCCAGTTCACTGACGGTGATGGTGTTCTGCGTCCTGGCGAGGAAGGCAAAGCCAAAGTTCCTGGCAGCATTTACGAGGGCACCTTCGTCAGGAGAGGCTGCCTGGTAGTTGATTTGACCTAAGGAAGGAACACAAGAGAAATGTCATTTGGTTTATTCCAAAATTTCTTCTGGTTCTTAAAAATAAAGTTGTAATAATCACTGAATATGCATGTAAAAAACATGTGTGTATGTGTGTACATGTTTATAAGACATGTATATCTTATAAACCTGTGTATTTGCTATAAGGACCCATTTACTGAGCTGGGCAATGATGTATATGTGTTCGTCATATGTTACACTTAAAGAAAGATTATATATTTAGTAAAGGGTTTGTTTCCTGTCCCTAATTAATGTGCCTCAAAATAGAAGGAAAAGTACTTCCCTAGCCAGATAGTTTTACAGAAAAAGACACTTAGTTTTTCAACCAGAATGCAGGGCACAGAGTGCTGGCAGCGTCTTTCCTTCAGTGTATCTAGACAGGTAGAATGTTCCAGGGCCGGCAGCTGTATATGGAACCCTTCTCATATTGGCTCAGAGAATTCATTCCAATCAAATCAGCATTTTTATTCTGTTTTTGTTTTTTTTAATCTTAGGGTGTGTGTGTATGTGTGTGTGTGTGTGTGTGTGTGTGTGTGTGTGTGTACAGGGGGTGTTATTGTGTTCCTCAAGCAGGTCTTCAGTTCACGCCATCCTCCCTCTTCAGCCTCCAGAACAGCTGGAACTACAGACACCACTGTCTCTGCTCATGCCAGTACTAATCACTTTCCAGTTAGTAATAGATAGCTACTTTCCTACTTGTCTATCCAGAAAGCACTAGAAGTCACGGGTGTGTTTGCCTACCTCTGGGTCCCGTGCAAAGACACCAATGCCAGCACTGACTGTTTGCCCAGTGCTGTGCAAGCAGCAGTGGGAACAGAGCATCTTTCTTCAATGTTCTCACCTAGCTGGGATATAAACATCTCCCTAATACTGACAGAGAAAGGAAACAAAATAATGAAAGGTGGTGGAGCCTCCACGGGTTGGGCAAACCTATCTGCAGCCCAAACCTTGATGTTTTGATTATTAAAGGAAAATGTTCCGGTTGTGAAATCGCAGACTTGGAAGAACATTTGAGACCCAATCCAACTCTCACTTTTATAGCTGCAGGAGAAATGTGGAGAACTAAACACGCCTCTGAAGAAAACTTTCTTTAATTGTACTCCTAGAGGCAACCCCAAAGCCTTTAACAGACCCATTGCTGGATGCTGTCATAATAAAAACAACTGTGGGGCGGGAATGATGGCTCCAGGCACTTCTTGCTCTGAACTCAGGCTCTGTTATAAAAGTCAGATTTGCTTGGCTAGCCAGACAGTGAGCCCCACTTTGGCATTCTCCCCGCTTCTGTTATTTCCCACTCTGCCACAAACAGCCCCTCTCCCAGACCCCTCCGGTCTGAATTGTGCTCTTTTGCTTTATGGATTTGCTTCATCCTTGAAGAACGGATTTCTCTGAAACTTGCTGAGAGGTGGTGCTCCACATATGCCTTCCCAGGAGTGCTTCCTAGCACTACAGATGAAACATGAGTGTTGGGACCCGCAGGGAGGCTCAGTGGGGACTGAAACAAAAGGAGAGGATGGAGCGAAGTGCACTCCTTTCACTCTCTCCACCATGCATTTGTCCATCTAGACAACTAGAGGATGTATGTCCATGTATGATAAAATAACTAGTTTTCACTGTCTAGGTTTCCTCTGACAGAGCTGGCACAAACTGCCTTTAAGAATTTTGCAAAAGAACCTACATTCCTTGCTGTCCGCTTACAGATTCTCTTCAATCTTGTTCCATCAAATGAGTAAAGAGGCCCAGGTTTTAGCTGATCTAATTCAAGTTCCAAATATTTTAATCTTGGGAACAAAAGCAGACATCGGAATTTGTAGGAAATAATGCTTAAGTCTGAAGCCCATTCATGACACAGATAAGGCCTGATTATACATTCCCAATAAACATTCATAGAAGGAAAAAATTTAAGTTATTTTATTCAATAGTCAACCACTTAAAAAGTTGATTATTAATTACTATTATTCTATTAGTGTGTGTGTGTGTGTGTCCAGCACACATGTGGAGGTCAGATGGAAGTCAGAGAACAACTTTTAAAAGTCAGTTCTGTCCTACTATGTGGGTCCTGGCGATCAAACTCAGGCTTGGTAGCAAGTTTCTTTGCTTGCTGAGCCACCTCACCAGGCTACCAACCATATCTTTTAATAATTTTTTTTTACAAAGCGATAACCTATTCAGAGCTATAATTAAATCAGCCATCAACTTTGAAAAGTAAGAAGCTTTTCTGGAGGTGCAAGAAGCATTTGTCTAGCGTGCAAGCACTTTTCCAAACCAGTCCTACCACAAAATGAAATGAAATAAAATAATTAAAATGAGTCACTTGTCAGCTCCAAAACTGGTCTCTAGAGGAACACTCACCATCAATTCTGTCCACCATGACTGTATGGCAGATGGAAAGCAAGAAGAAGAACTGCCGAACTTCTGGCTCTTTCCCTGACTGGATTTGCTCAATAAGATAATGGTCATAAAATGCAAGCTTTCCATCGGCAAATGTGTTCCAGCTGAAATCCACGACCTGAAAGAAGTGGGAAAGAACAGAAGGTGCTATTAATGAAGAAAAAAATACATGTTTTAAGGACAGCAAGGTGGCTCATGGGGCAAAAGTGCTTGCTGCCAAGGCTGGTAACCCCGAGATTGACACTGATACCTGGGATCCACACGGTAGAAGAAGAGAAACAATTCCTTCAAGTTATTCTCGAACCTCCACACATGCGCACACATACGTACAAATGGTTTAAAAATCTGTATCAATAACTGATATTCCCTTTTCTTGGTAGCCAAGTTTTTTTTTTTAATTATGTTATAGTCACCTTGGGATTTTAGCACATTCTTTTCTATTTTCTGTGTATGAGTGTTCTGGCAACATGTACGTATGTGGAATATGCCTGGTGCCCATGGAGGCTGGAAGTGGGTGCAAAAGTGTCTGATCTTTTAGAACTGGAGTTACCCATGGCTGTAAGCTGCTGTGCACATGCTAGAATTGAACCTGGGTCTTCTGGAGGAGCAGCAATTGCTTATACCTGCTAAACCATCTCCTCTGGATCCCACTTTCTTGCCCCAAGTCTTAGGAAGATTTTGCCTAAAACAAAAGGCACACTATGGTGAGATGAATTATGCTCTCCCTCACAGGCATGTTGGCATCCCAACCTGTGTCCGTGAATGTGACCTTGTTTGCTCTGTAAATCTAATCAAGTTAAGAAGAGGTCACGTGGATTAGGGTGGAAAGGCGGACGTCCTTGTAAGAGACAAATATGGACAGAGCCAAATACATGATGACAGAGAAACCCATGTGACAAGAGAAGCAGACTGTAGCCTGGTGCCAGGACCATTGGCAATGACCAGAGGCTAGGGAGAAGCCAGGAAGAAGCCTCCTCTAGGACTTTTGGAGGGACCAACATCCGGATTCCTGTCTCCAGAACTGTGGGAAGATACATTTATGCTGCCTTACGCCCCAATCTGAGGCAGTTCTTTCCAGCAGCCTGAGAAGGTAAATACAACCAAACAGCTGCTTCCCCGGGACCACTCACCTCTATTTTGCTGTGAATGTGCTGAGATGCATCTCGATGGTCTCCTAAGAAACAAAACAGGGCAGAACAAGTTGAGTCTGTGTACAGAGCTCCTCCGACCTGGATTGGCTAACACAGTTGCAGTGTCTGATTTCACCCTTGGTTTTGGATGGTTCCCGGGGTTAAAGAATTGGGAAAAAAATGAAAAAAGAAGAATATTAGACCCAGGCATTGATGGCTCATGCCTATAAGCCAAGCATTTAGAGGGCTTGAAGTAGAATCATCATGAGTCAAGGGTAGCCTGGCCTGTAGGGTGATATCCCGTCTGAAAAACTAACTAACTAAATACATTAATAATTCTAAGAAGTAATATTGAATGGCAGAGAAACACTTAAATAAATGCTCAACATCCTCACTCATCAGGGAAATGCAAATCAAAACAACCCTGATATTTCATGTTACACCTAGCAGAATGGCCAAGATCAAAAACTCAAGTGACAACACATGCTGGAGAGGATGTGGAGAAAGGGGAACCCTCCTCCACTGCTGGTGGGAATGTAAATTTGTACAACCACTCTGGAAATCAATCTGGCTCTTCCTCAGACAACTAGGAATAGCGCTTCCTCAAGATCCAGCTATACCACTCCTAGGCATATATCCAAAAGAGGCTCAAGTACACAATAAGGACATTTGCTCAACCATGTTTGTAACAGCTTTATTTGTAATAGCCAGAAGCTGGAAACAACCCAGATGCCCCTCAACTGAAAATAAGGATATCATGAAAATTGCAGGTAAATGGTGGGAACTGGAAAGGATCATCCTGAGTGAGCTATCCCAGAAGCAGAAAGACACATATGGTATATACTCACTCATATAAACATATACTATAGGATGAACCTATTAAAATCTGTACACCTAAAGAAACTAATCAAGAAGGAGGACTCTTGCTAAAATACCCAATCCCTATCCAGAAGGATAAAGGGGATGGATGTTGGAAGAAGGAGAGGGCAGGGAACTGGTAAGGAGCCTGCCACAGAGGGCCTTGGAAGGGCTCTGCCCTGCAGACTGTCGAAGCAGATGCTGAGACTTATGGCCAACACTTGGGAAGAGTGCAGGGAATCTTACGAGGGGAGTGGGAAATAGTGGGATCTGGAGAGGACAGGAACTCCATAAGGAGAGCAACAGAATCAAGTGGTCTGAGCACAGGGGTCCTTTGTGAGACTGATGGTCCAACCAGGTACTATGCATAGAGGTAGCCTAGGACCCTGCACGGGTGTGGCCCATAGCAGTTCAGTGTCCAAATGGGTTCCATAGTAATGGGAACAGGGACGGTCTCTGACATGAACTGATTGGCCTGCTTTTTGATCACCTCCCCCTGAGGGGGGAGCGGCCTTGCTGGGCCACAGAGGAAGACAATGCAGCCACTCCTGATAAGACCTGATGAGGAAAGGAAAGGAGGACCTTCCCTATCAGTAGTCTTGGGGAGGGACACGGGTGCAGAGTGGGGAGGAAGGGAGTGGCTGGGACAGGAGGAGGGAGGGAACTACAGGGGTATATAAGGTGAATAAAGTGTAATTAATAATGAAAAAAATAGGTATCTGAAATTTGTAAGAAGACCTTAAAAGTACATCCTAATATTCAATCATTTAACTACCTGAGGGAAGTAGGCAGTTTTAAAAATATGTTTGGAATAATAGACTTCAAATTTCAATAAAGAAGCAAATTTAGTTTAGATTAATTTTTATGCAATGTTATTTTGAAGTATCTGAGAGCATATTAAAATTCTCTATTCAAGACCTACTCAGCAATTTACACTTGAATAGCATTCCTCAGGGATTCATTTGCACATAGAACATTAAAGGTACTGATAGACAAGTGTTATAGAATAAAAATTGCTGATATCATTTAGTGAAGAAGTGGGTAACCATGATTGTGACTCTCATTGCTGTTGATCATCTTCTTAAAGGAGAAAAACTTCTAAATCTGAGTTGTTAGGCTGAAAACCATCATTTACAATAATTGCCAACAGAGCTATCATGCACTACAATCCAATATAAATTCTTTTCTTTTTTTTGTTTTTTTTCACACAAAAATATTTATATGATGATCAAGATCATTAAACAGAAAAGTTCACAAAAAAATAATTCTAAGAATGAAGAATATGCTGGAAACCATTATGTGGCCTGCAAAGGCTACAACATTTAGTGTCTGTCTCTTCACCAAAAAAAAGTGGCCAAATAATGGCCAGAGTCATTTCAAACATTGGTGCCTATGCTGCCATACCCCTTAGGGACCAGAATGGTGTCCTTTGATATGCTGTAGTCTGCTATCACCATGGCGACAAATTCCTCAACCCCATAGTGACCCATCTTTCTTGGTTATGAGGAAACACAATATACATTTTTTTCTAAAGGGAAAAAAATGTGTATTTCTTGAAAAAAATTAAGAAGTTAAATATCTGTATTTTAAGACAGCATTGACTTTAATACTACTGCTTCTGTGTGTGAGGAATGCTTCAGAAAAGTAGGATGGAAGTCAGCTAGAAACTTTTGTAACCATTTCTTACTGGACAGCCTGGTGACGCTCAATGTAGCTGTCTCGTGCAGCTCTCATCACTATCTGACTCTTGACAGTCTTTATCTTGATAACTGAACTCTCTACCATTGTACACTAACTTCCTATTGCCCTTCCCAAACCTTGGCAACCAGTATTCATCCTTGTCCTGTGATTTTGACTACTCTAGGTGCGCTCATATAACACCTGCTTTTGTGAGCTTGTATCGCTTAACATAACGTCCTGAGGGCTCGCTCATGTTGTATCACACTTTGTTCATGTCTTCATTTACTGGTAGACACATGGGTTGTTCCTACCCTTTGCCAAATAAGGATAATCCTGCTATGAACATGGATAAACTTCTATCTCATTGGGTCCTTGTTTTTAAATCTTTTTTTTAAGATCTATTTTATTTATTATACAATATTCTGCCTGCGTGTACACTTGTATGCCAGAAGAGGGCATGAGATTTCATTACAGATGGTTGTGAGCCACCATGTGGTTGCTACGAATTGAACTAAGGACCTCTGGAAGAACAGCCAGTGCTCTAAACTCTGAGCCATCTCTCCAGCCCTTTTCAAATCTTTTGAACAGAATTTATTCCTAGACACAGAATTCCTAGACCATGTGGCAATTCAGTTTTTAATTTTTTGAGGGGTGAGTATATTTATCTATTCATCTTGCCTTCTCTCTCTCTCTCTCTTTGTGTATGTCTGTCTGCCTCTCTGTTCCCAACAGTATCCATGTTTTTTTGGCAATTGGATGACACACAGAGAGAACGCCAATCATAGTAAAGCAGAGCCTGCTCCAGGCAGCACGGAGAGGATGTTGTTGCTAACCACCTACATTACAGCCAACCGTTCCTGTTATTTCAGATCCAAAACTGAGCCTGGTAAGCGAAAGAGTATCTCTGAAGTTACTTTGCAGAAAGATAACAGTTCAAGCTTCCAGGGCACTTACAACAAGGATACGCTCTGACTTTCCCTCTTCAGAGTTGTCACTCACCATAGATTTGCCCATTAATGCAGCACTTTTTGAAGGTCATGATGTTCTGCGTGAGCGTCCCCGTCTTATCGGAGAAGATGTAATGAATCTGCCCCAGCTGCTCATTCAATGTGGTGGTCCTTGCCTTTGCAGGCGTGTCCTTCTCAGCATAGTACATCTGCAGGTCCCAGTTGATGAAATGGCTCTGTCCCAAACGGATCACTTCCACACTAGGGGCATAGAAGAAGGCTTCAGGGCTGAGCAGAGTGGGGGTTGGTGGGAAATGGATTCTGTCCTCCCTGTGCACATGGGAGTGAGTCTCTTATCTATTGCTTTGGTCTGAAAGTTAGTGTCCACTCCTGTGATGGTCAGCTGTTCTTAAAGAAGAGATTCATTTTATTTTTAATTGTGTATGTATGTGTTTGTATATGCTCGTGAGAGCAGGTGCTCTCGAGGAGAAAGGTATTGTATCTTCCTAGAGCTGAAGTTATAGGAGACAGTGAGTTGCCCAACTCAGGTGTTGGGAATCATGCTCAGATAGTCTGCAAGAACATATGTGCTCTTAAGTGCTAAGCATCTCTCCAGCCCCATGATGGCTGATCAGGATTGTCCATTTGACAGGATTTTGTCATTCCCAAGAGACACACCTCTTGTCTCTAAGGGTGTTCTGTTCCTAGGATAGGTTTACCTGAGGTGGGAAGGCCCCACAGGGTGGCCTGGGGTCCCCAGACTGAACACACAAGGACAAAGTGAACTGGGTGTTACTGTGTTTCTTGACTGTGGATACAATGCGACCTGCTGTCTCATGCTCCTGCCCTTATGCTTTCTCCAGCATGACAGTCTGTATCCTCAAACCATGAACCCAAACCAATCTTTCCTTCTTTAAGCTTCTTTTAACAGATATCTTGCTACAGCAATGTGAAAAGTGACTGACATCGCCCTCCCCCAGCCCGTATAGTGAAACCTAATCTTTATGGCAACAGCACTGAGGCGGGGCTTTCCTGTGTCCAAAGGGCAGAGAGCTCACAAATGATGTTAGAGGTTGTATTAAAGAAGCACAAGGGAGCTCGTTTGCCTCCTTTGCCATGAGATAATATAAGAAGGGGTCAGCCGAGACACAACTGTGGGTTCTCATCACTTACCATTGGGGATCATTGACTCCCTGGCCTCCTGAACTATGAAAAGTAGAGTTCTGCAGTTTTGAAGTCACCCAGCTTAAAAGACACACTGGGCTCCCGTAACCAAACATGTCACTCTCTGCCTTCAGGCTCAGTGGTCCCTCCTGGCGCTTCTTCAGTGTGACTTCCTAACTCAACTCCCTAGCACATCAGCCGTAGCTAAGGAACTCTGCATCCAGAATATACAGGCCAGGCGGGGACAGTGACAGGGACATTAGGACAGAACAACAGAGACAATCACGTCACTCTCATTGCCCCTCACACGTAGGGACAATTGGGATGGCCAAGTTCACCTGTGCAATGTGAATTAGGGTCCACCAGGTGACCCACCATTGTGTCTCAAATGAATCAAATCTCTTAGCAACTAGCATAGCACTTTGATTGCTTACCACACTCTGAAAAAAGTATATTCACTTCCTAAATTCTTAGGAGTTACAGAATATCCAAAACGAGATTACCCTAAGAGGACCATGTTGATCTTAAAACTCAGCTGTGAGAAGGCTGTTTAGATACCCAGGAACTGCTAAGTGGGTAGCACATGGCTGCATAACCAGTTCAATGAATGGAAATAACTCTCCCTTCCAAACGGCAGTCTTACTTGGTGTTGAACACCACAAAGCAGATGAAACCCATGTTCTTAAGTGGACAGATAAAAACAGCCCAGCAAACTATGAACTCACAGGGCCTGTGCATTCTCTGCAGACAATGAAAACAGAAAATAGGAGATGGAGACCAACAGGAAGGGGAAGTGACCATTTAGATCAGGGGAGATACAGGCTAGGGTATAAGGTAACACCTGAGCGGAAATGAAAGAGTACAGATGGTCCGGTGTGGTGGGATGTGTCTGTAGTCCCAACACTCGGGGGAAGAGGAAGAAGGATTGCTACAAGCTCAGGGCCAGCCTGTTCTGAACATGAGTTTCAGGCCAGGAATATAAAGACCTTGTCAAAACAACAAACAAACAAACAAGGCTGGGGAGAGTACTGAGTTGGTAAGGTGAACTTGAACACTTTGATTTCTCAGTTCCTGCACAGAAAGCAGGATACAGCAATGTCAGCCTATAATCCAGCACTGGGAGGTGGGGGTGGGGGGCTCTCCAGAGCTTTATGCCAGTCAGTCTAGCCAAGCTCCTGAGCACTTCAGGTTCGGTGGGAGATCTTGCTTAAAAAGGAGACAGGTGTGGTGGCACATGCCTGTAATCCCAACACTCAGGGAGACAGAGGCGGGTGGATGTCTGTGAGTTTGAGGCTAGCCTAGTCTACAGAGTGACTCCAGGACAGCCAAGCCTATACAGAGAAACCATGTCGCAAACAAAACAAAACAAACAAACAAATAAATAAAAGATGTTGGTGTGCTTGCTCATGCATGTGCATCTGAAGGCCAGAGGTCATTCAGGGGTCTTCCTCTATCGCTCCCCATCTTATATTTTGAGATGGTGTCTCTCAGTGAACCTGGAGCTCACCATTTTGCAAGACTTGCTGGCCAGTGAGTCCTGAGGATCTACCTGTCTCCAGGCACCCTACAACCATTCCTCTCCCTGAAGCACTAAGGTTACAGATGCACGCCAGCATAGCCCGCTCTTATGTGGGTTCTGGGAATCCAAGCTCATCTTCTTGCTTGTGCAATAAGCACTCTGCCCACTGAGCCATCTCCTTAGCACTGCCCGCCATCTTGGTTTCTTTTAAAGTGGCTACTGAACAGAGGGCAGCTGCAGGGACTTACTTCCCACTCAGAGAATATGAGCAATATATTGTTAAAAATCAAATAAAATCAAAACAAATGCACATGTGATAAAATTTAAACAAAGTGCAAGCTTCTAATGACATGAGTATGAGATCCCAAGTGACTCTGGGCTGTTGTTCATTGGGGTAATGTCTGACTGGCTGCCCTATGTATTAGAAGGCACCATCTCTCCTCCACAGGGCTCAAATCCAATCGCTCAATAATTGTGAACTTTGATATGAGAGGAAGAAGAAGGAGACAAAGGAAGATTATAAACCAGAGAGCTGGGACCCTGACTTCTTGTTGGGAACAGGATTGGCACTGCACATAGAATCAGCATTTAGAGAGACGGTTTCTACAATCAAGGACCATGTGTGGATGTGGACTGGAACCCCCGCACGGATGGGGCCCATGAGAACTTGGTGTAGGGCTGAAGACCCTATTCAGGGAAACAGGGACTGTTTCAGTCATGATCCTGATGGCTGACTCTTTGACCCTCCCCCATATAAGCCGGGGAGTGACAGACTGGCTAGGTCCCAGGGGAGGACTTTGCAGCCAGCCCTGAGGAGACATGATAAGTTGGGGTTGGATGGAAGGGAAGGAGGTCCTCCCCTGTTGGTGGACTTGGAGGGGGCGGGGAAGAAGGAGATGAGGGAGGGAGTAGGAGGGTAGGAGGGAATGGGGGAGGGGGCTACGCCTGGGATTCAAAGTACCCAACCTGTGATTGAGATAAAAATAAATAAATTAAAAAAAAAAAAAGAATCAGCATTTAGGGAGGCCAAAGGAAGGCAGGGGACACCTTTCCTGCCAGGAAGTGGTGGCCGGAAGCAGGGGCCTGGCAGGCGAGCAAAGCTGGAGCAACGGCAATAAAGAAGGTTCTATGAAGAGCACAGAGAGGCTCTGGAAGAGGCATTTGGAATCTACACCTTCCCCCAGGCTCTTTGAACCCTGTGCTTTGGAACCCACTAAGAAGGACTCACCAAGCAAATGACTTGTCACCTTTGACCATGGGACGTCACTGGCCTTATCTGTACTGAGGACAAGATAGAAAGTGCCTGGCACAGGGCAGACACTCAAAGTTCATACTCTTCCCCTACCTCATCCTCAGTTCCAGAGTGGAAATTAATTTCCTCTTCCTTTTGACCTTTGAAACAATTATTGCTAAACTTGAAGGCTCTTGATTGGGAAAAGACACTACATTCTTGCCTAAAAGCAAGAGGCCAAGGAGAGGCTTACCTGACATAGAGAGAGATGGGTACCATCGTGTTCAGCACAATGATGTAGCCCCAGAAATTCAGGAAGCCCCGGTAGGAGGGTGTGGCATTTTCTCCATCATAGAGGTACCAAGAATAATTGCCAACTTGCGCTTCCCAGTAAGCGTGGCCAATGGCAAGGCCGGCAGAAACCAGGATGAGTACAATAAAGATCTAGAAGACATGTATTGCGAAGCAGGATTTTCAACACCATACATTTCACAGGTTCTCATAACAATAGTTAGGACTTTACATAGACATGACCTCTTAATGGTTTGTAAAAATATTACATTTAGAAGAAAACAGGATGCTTTGAAAGTCCACATAGTTATGACTGACTGCTTTACATTTATGAGGCTAGTCTTCCCAAAATAATATTTCAAACGAGGAGCTGATGTCTTATATTCAATTCTTAAAGTCATTTATAGGACAACGAAGCCTCTCCGCTATTATCACTTTCAACAATGACATGTTGTTTGTGAAGATGCTTCACCGTAGCAGGAAGCAACTTCAAATAATACCAGATTGAGAGGTTTGTAAAAAAAAAAAAAGCTGAATGAAAGTTGTTTTCTTTCTTTCGTCTCTCTCTCTTTCTTTCTTTTGAGAAAGGGTCTCACATAGCCCATGTACCCCTGAACTCCCTATATCCTTGAGGATGACCATAGCCTTTCTGATCCACCTGGTCTGTCTCTACTTTCTGGGTGCTGGAAAGAAAGTCATGTGCCACTACACTCTGTTTATGAGGTAGAGGGGTTTCCTTCATGCTAGACAAATTCTCTACTAACTGAGTTTTATTGCCAGGCCTGTTTTGCTTTCTGAGACAGGCTTTACTCTATAATTCAGACAGGCTCTGAACTCTCAATCCTGTCTCAGTTGTCAAATGCTGGAAATATAGGAATGGGTCACCATATCTGGCTTTTTTTTTTTTAAGGCAGGGAATTGTTTCCCATGTTTGAGGAATTATTCACACAGGTTAAATGTTATAGGAGTTGTGAAACATCATGAATGCGTGGTTTGAATGATAAAATGTCCGCTATAGGCTCATGTATTTGAACATTTGGTCCTCATTTGGTGGTACTGTTCCAGAAGGTTGTGAAGTCTTCAACAGGGCGAGGCTTGCTAGAGGAAGACTATCACTCAGGGGTGGGACTTGAGGTTCCACTTCCTGTTTGCTGGTTCCTGATTGTCAGGCCCACCTTAAGCTTCCTTGGCTAGGTGAGGCCTTCCCGAGTGACAGACTCTATTTACTGGGAACCACGAGCCAAAAACCCCTTTCCCCTCTAAGTTGCTTTTGGTCATGGTATTTTATCATAGCAACAGAAAGGTAACTAATATGGTAGACAAGATTGTCTATGGTACAATAGATACCATGTTACGGCATTGAGAAGCATATGTTTATGGGACAAAAAAAGTCAAGCCATCCTGGGCTACAGAGCAAGACCCTCTCTCAATCTTTTTTTTTTTAATCTCCTAGAAATATTTATATATTTTCAGTAGTAATAAAATTTCCAGGGCCCAGGCTCTGACCCTAACAACTCTATTAAAGGCCTCTATGTAGTGTCCCTGGTTTTGTTTAACTGGTCAATAGCCAACCACGAAAACACTTGGGAACAGCCTCTAAAATTTCTCTTTCCAATGGGGCTCTCCCGCTTGGAATGTGGAATTTCTCAGAAAAGGCTTAGGAGTCCCTTTACATCCATCCCATTAGGCCAGGCCTCTTTGCCTTCCATGTAGAGATGTGAAATCACCTTGCATTAGAAAAAACATACATCCAAATTAGAGCAAAACCCAACAATCTAGTCTTTTATCTGCCTGAATGGAAAATGAATACCGTGTACACCATGTAGTTCATCAAGTAATCGATTTTAGTTCTTTTAAATCTGGTCTTCCCACTATTCCTCATTATCTTAGTGTCAGCACCTAAAAATGGAAAAATCAATGTCATTACTAGTTAGGAAATTCAATTAATAAGCATGTCAATAAAATCACTCTTTCTATAATTTTGGTGAGAAAAGAATAGAAAACCATTTCCCACCACTGATTCTCTGGAATATCAGTCCTCCTGCCTCAGCCTTCTGAGTACTGGGATAACATCCTTAATCCAATCCGCTCAACTCGCTCACTTGCTCTTTTTCTTCCTTTTTCTTTTTTCTAGCTTTTTTTTGTGGGGGGGCACAGGGTTTCTCTGTGTAGTCTTGGCTGTCCTGGACTTGCTATATAGACCAGGCTGGCCTCAAACTACAGCAATCCGCCTGCCTCTGCCTCCCAAGTGCTGGGATTGCAGGCATGAGCCACCATGCACAGCTTAGTTCTTTCTTTAAATCCTAAGACCTGGAAGCACATTCAGGAAGTACCTGCAAAAATGACCAAGCCATGGCAGACATCAGTGTTCCTAATGACACAGCCTCGTAACAGGATTTTATCAGCGTCCAAAGGAAAACTTCGGTTCCTCCAAAACAGTGTTCCCGTGAACTTGTCTAATCGATTGTTTGGTTCTTCACATTCGATGAAACCTTTTTTCAGAAGTTATAATTCACACAGTCATTCAAATACAAGAGGCCCTGGGCTTAATCAGTGGAGAGTGAATGAAACTAGAGTTTAAAACAAAGTAAGATAGCTCTGTACAAACCGTCAAATGTTGCCAAGTTATCTTCTCTTTGGAGATACTGGTCTGTGATTTCCAGGGCCATTTTGAACTTCAAATTGGTTTCTCTACAGAGAAGGGAAGGATGTAGAATTAAAGGAGCACAATTTGGAGCTCATAAGGACAAAGGGAAAATTCCACGGAATAACATTCTTCCTATCTGGGAGTGAGTGACGTTTAATCGTTAGCTTCAAACTAAACGTAAGTTTAGATGTGCCAATCTGATGCGAGAGCAAGATTATAAACCGAAGATGTGCCTTGGCCTTTTGCTGTGTGCCACTGTGCCAGCCTTCTCTTCAAGCGTGCTTCTTGCCCTCAACCTGGCCTACAGCATGCTGCCATGCTCATATGGTATGCAAGACAGATTTAGCGCAGACACCCTACTGAGCACCTTCCTCTGTCCTTATACTGTCTAGAGCAGACAACTGGATGTGTTTCTACAAGGCAACTCTGTCCAGGGAAAGGAGGTGGTGGGAATACTTAGGCTGCTCAAACCACAGCACAAGGCAAGTGCGAGTGCTCTATGGGGCCAGGCGGGCTCATCACCCAGGAGGGCCGGGCTGCCTTCTCAGGAGCCGTCACACAGGGGCCTCTGCTCCCCAAGAGGCTGGCCCCTCCTGACCATTGAGTTCTGGCGAGGCCTGATGGGACTTCCCATCTCTCCAAAGTTTCAGAAGTTCTCAGCACTGGGAGTAAGAGCTGTGCCCCTGCTAAGACCAGTTAGCTGATCTCCAAAGAAGGCCAGCTCTCCACTCCTGTGGTTCTAGCTCTCCATAAAGCTGTGGGTGAGTATCTAGGATATGAGGAACAAGGGCCACAGGGAGCAGAGCCATGACTGTCCCTTCCTGTGTGATCTTTGATGGGCTACTCCCCCTCCCTGGGCCTCAGCTTCCTCACATGATAGTAATTATACAGCTGTTAAAAAGGTTAAATGAGCTAATACTTAGAAATGTTTACATGTGATTAAGTACTCAATAAGTCTACTGAAAAATGCTCAGAAAAAAAAAACCCAGCACTTTATTCTAAGAATAATACGAGAATTCAAAATTTTTCATCGGCAAAGAGCCCAGTCTCATTTCTGAAGATGTAATGGTATCCGTGGTCACGCTGTGAGTCTGATCACTGCTTAGCAGTTTATAAGGGGCTTGGGTATGGGATCTTGATGGGATGTGGGGAATAGCTCCATTTTGTAGTGAGAGCTCCATCTTTCTAGAAAAATTGGAGTCAGTCCACTGAGGACACTGTCAGACCGAGGCCGAGGCAAAGGCCAACACTCAGGGCTTCCCACCCAGAATATGCAAGGCATGTTCCTTTCCAGGCCACCTTTGGAACAGCTCCACCCAAGACACACTCACCCATCCAGCTCGGCTGTTTCTATGTAGCAGAGGCTGTTAGGCTCCGAGCTGGACAACAGCAGGATGTCAGCCTGTTGAGAACAAAATACACCTGTCACACAGGCTCCCAGGGTGGAGGGAGGGAGGACTGGGTAGGGGTGGGGGAAAGGGTGGGCGTGCTCAGGCAAAGGAAGGAATCGAGAGTTGTTCACTCACTGGAATGAAATCATTCTTCTTTAGACGGAGGACATCGCCAACTTGGATGTCTTTCCACTTGATAATTTTGAACCTAAGAATCAAAAATAATGACAGTATGGGTTTATAAGTTTTTTAAGCCAAGAAGTTATCACTCTTCCTGGGTATCAAAGATTCTGGAAAATGATCAGGTCACAGGAGAACGTTTGCTACAAGTTCTTCCTTTCGGTGATACCACAGGAGTTCCCCTCTCCTATTTGGAAGGCACTGGAGTACTTCACTGGGTTCTTTCCACGCTACCTCACACAAGGAAGGACCCACAATCAGCACTTCAGCACATGGTGGGGACAGTGGACAGGCCTGCTCAGGGCTTGCTACCCCTCCCTGCTCTGTTTGTTTGTTTGTTTTCTCTTGATTTTTCACCTGCTTAGTGCTGGTACACTGAGGACAGGAATACATGATTTCCCCTAAGGGCCACCAAGAATCCATACAGGCCTTAAAGCTGGGTTCCTCTCATTTTAAAAATTCCTCAGGATAACTCTCTTTCTGAGGAATCAATGACTAAAAAGCTTCAAACTAGAGTACTCTGCCGAAAGTCGTACTGACAGCTTCATAAACCTGGGGATTGTGATCCGTACGAGGCCATGTAACTGAATGGGAAGATTTCGAAAATGTTGGCAACAGTAATAGACGTATGAACATACAATAACTCAAAGTTCAAAGCCAAATGCTTAAGGAGCCTAGGGTGTTTCTGAGAGAGTGGTTCTGCCAACGAACACCAAAGGCCTCAGTCCAGGTTCAAGACTATCGCTTGTTAGGACTGTGGTATTTTCATTGTACACACAAGTGTTTTCTGTTCTTCTAGACATAACTGTTAAATTGCGGGAAATGTCATATTTCTCAGAAAGTTAGTACATCTTTGTATTATGCTAAAATGCTTGATCTTAAAAATTGCTGGAAGGGAATTGTTGAGAATAAAATTAGACATATTCGATAGAAATGTCATAATGATGCTCATTGCTTTAGATGATAACCAAAAAATAAATTTAAAAATTTCTCGTTTTGAGCTTATTTCTTGACTTGTGTTAAAAATACTGTGTGCACAGGCACACAGTATTAAATAAACTCTGGCTTGGGATTAGGGTAGAATTTGCAACAATTTCTGCAGTGGCTTTCAACTTGCTTCTACCATTTGTACTATGTGTTTATATGGAACCGAGTTGCCAGCAGTAATGATTCAAAAATAACAAAATATTGGCCAACTGAAAAGTGCCAAAGCTATTCTAAGTCCTGCAGTGTCAAATGTTCATCTGAGTCTTAATTCTTCAGGTAAAAATAAATAAGCACAATTATCCTGTTAGTATGAAAATGGACTTTCATCCTTAATAAATGGTAAAATTATATTGATACCAAAGATTTGTTCTAAAATAAATTTTTATGATTTATTATAGACGACGATCGATTTGTATACGTATTTTCTACACTTACATACCTGAGCTTTCATAAAAATTTCTCAGGCAAAAGTTTCAGAGATTTTGTGGTAATGGCCATGACAACTCTAAGTAACCAATAAGCTGTTTTCTGAACACAGACATTTAGTTACTATGTTTTTCTCCCATGTGCTTACAAATAACAGAAAACTGGAAATTTAAAATGTACTTTAAGTATTTACTAATATCATGTTTTTCCAACTTGTAAGAACTTAAATTCCCACTGCCAGAACTTTTAAAAATAAACTTGGCTTATCACTCAGGAAATGAAATTCTAAACACTAGAGATGTAGTGTAGTGACCAGAGTGCAAGTTCACGTGTACAGTCCTAACTCCAAGCTCTAGCACCAAAAACAATAACAAAAGTAGCAGACATATAAACAACAACAAAAACAGAAAGTAAAGGGAAGTTGATATCTAATTTCATATTATAATATTGCTTATATTATGATTTAGAAAAGTTTGTGTTGATCCCAAATTACAGAGGACACATCAGTAACTTTATGTCCCAACTCTGGGGACATCAGAAGCCATTCTGTTGGGCTGAGTCATGTGACACTTTTCTTGGAGGAGGCTTCTGGGCGCTACCTCACTACACAAGGCTTGATCTGCTGTAAAGAGCTGCCAGGGTCAATGCCCCTACTGGAAATGATCCTCAGCTCCAGGTTCAGGGCATCGTGTGTGTGTGTGTGTGTGTGTGTGTGTGTGTGTGTATGCACACACACACACACACGCTCTCTCTGCATTCCCTAGCTTCAGGGCTATACATTACCAGTATCACTGATGTACACTAAACAGTGAGGTATGACAGCAAACAATCTCACCCCCATTCACAATACTGACTCTGGGTGATTCCAGAGGTAACTTCCAGCCCAGAACCCATTTCTTTACAAAGAGAGAGAAAACGAACAAACAAACAAAACAAAGCCTATGTCAACATTTACAACCTGGTAGCATCTATTTTGAACTAAGTGCCACTGATGTGTAGCTGTAAATTAGGTTATTTTCCTAATGGTGGACTAATGGAGTCTTTTGAGTTGGGCTTTCATTCCTATTTTTATCACTTTGGAGTCCTTCCCTGAGGCTCTTTCTCATAAGACAACTCATTACTGATCCTTGAGTTGGCTGACCTGGCTAGAGTTGACTGTATTCTGTGTTCCTTGTATAAGAGTTTATTGTATACTTTCTGCATGTTAGATGCAGGACATAGTCTAGGCCAGGAGGGGAGACGCCTACATCAATAAGTCCAATGCAGTTTATACCATAAAACAATGAAGTCTGAATGTTCTGAAAGTGGAGAGGTGGGAGAAATTAGTTTAGGTGGCAAATTAGGAAAAGTATGGGGACATCCTGTACGAGCAATTTGGGAAGGGTGGACAGAGAAGCAACAGCCTGGACCAAGCAGGCTGTGTAAGAGCTCCATATTCTGGTAGCACAAGCCTAATCATCAACCACACACATTCTAATTTGGGTTCAGCTCTACAGCCCTAAAAGAGAGGCGAAGATGACTCTCTATTAACATACTAACGTACTTGAGAAGATGGGTTTGGCAGGGCCCAAGTGTGATCCTCAGAGCCCATGCAAAAGAGCCAGGAAGGGCAGGCAGTGTGTGCTTGTAATTCCAGCACTAGGAAAGTAGAAATAGGCAGACCCCTGGGCTCACTTGGTGAGTCCCAACACCTTGAGAGACATGATTTCAAAAAGGAAGGTTGATAGCATCTATAGAAAGATGCCCAACCTTGCTTGACTCCTGACACCATGTGCATAGTCACTTGTGTCCACATGAACTTGCACCAGTGAGTGTACCCTCCCCAACTCACAAGAACACACACAAACACACATACACTGATGTAATGTGCTACCAACTTCCAGGCACTGACTAATTTTTTTTCAATATGCTTATAGACATATTTACACATGAAATCTATGTAGCTAAATTAAAAATAGGTACCTGCCATCCTTAATAACTTCACAAGTCCTGTTGTTGATTTCCTTGTCCATTTTATGTCGCGCCTTTGGAAGGAAGATGTGGAAGTATTATTTGGATCATCTCAATATATAAGACATCTTTTGACAAATGTCCATAAGGTCAGAATGATAAGAAGAAAGTGGCTTGAGGAATCCTTACCACATCATCTACCAGATCTTTGATGGCTGTGATGCCCAGCACCAGAAGTAGGGGAAAAAGTGTGGTATACCATGCCAGGGTAGAGATTTGAGGAATTGCCTAAAAGAAAATGAAAAGCTTACATACACATATGTTCCCACAAAAGCATAGCTAACTTACAGATAGTGGATACTTGATTTTAAGCTTGCTAATTCCAATGTCTATCATCAAACAAGTCTATATATTGGAGTGCAGTGAGGAAAGGACACTTATATGCCATTCTGCTGGCTCTCACTGGCTTCCAGCACATTAAATAGTCTGGCAGACAGCGGCCTCAGAAACTATCTCACTGTGGCTTTAACTAGACGTTAAAGGGAGCTTTCATCACAACTGCTCCAGACTAGTTTGTACAAATTCAAAGTGGGTGGGGTGGGGAGGGGGGAGGCTTTGGCTCTAAGCAGCAATGGGTTCAGCCAGTGGTTATTGTGGTCCCGCAATGCAACTAAAGATGGCAACATGGATGGCTGCTTCTGAAGGCAACTGATTAGGCAAAGCTCCCACCATGGTCTTTGCTACTGGCCCAGGCAACAAAGTTCCATTTCATCAAGACAATGTTGCAGGTGGAATGGATACATCTTTAGTAAAGATCTCTTAGAATCATTCCCTAATCTCTGGACCACACCTGGTTCTTAGAAGTTAAATTCCAGGGTTCAAGACAGTTCAACTCTACACATTCAGGCTCCCAGCCTTTGGGCAAGTTACTTTACCACAGTAACCCTCAGGTCTTCTCTGCAAGATGAAGTCTGTGCTGGTGTTTACCTCACAGACAGCAAGCAAGCAGGCAAACAGCCTATCTATTGCTGTCACCCTAAGGTACCTTAAGAGAAAGTATATCAACTGCAGCTCTATCATGGACATGTCACTCTGTCTTTTTCCTTCTAGAAGTAGGTGACTGGAAAGTAGCCCACCGACCACAGAGAAACTAATATGATTTGAAATGTATAGACATCTACACTTGCCAGGCAACACACCCTTTCCATTCGGGTTATCAGGTCTAATGTCTCTGCACATCTGTTGAGTATCTACTTCTTCCTGGTGTCTTTTCTCTGTCTTCTATATTCTCTGTTCCACATACCCTACATCCCTCTCAGAAACACATTATTATATTTTTAAGGCTTTGTTAGCAAATCACAGTGGTTGGGTGTTTTCCAATCCAACCCTCGTGATAAAGAATCTGATAAAGCCAACTGACTACTTTATCTTTATAACCCACATATCGGGTACTAAAGGTTGATTGTGAGCACTAACTAACATGTGTAGAGTCCCTTGATATGGTAACCATTTCTATACAGATGAAAGTCTAATGCTCCAGATAATGACTCCTTGGCTTAAAAAAAAAAGTGCTTTGTTTCTAATCTAAAACCAATTCACACACACACACACCAATAACTTAAAAGCTTTATGAACAAAGGTATCCTTATGGAAAAGCTGGGGACTAAGTTAAAAAAAAGACAAATACAACCACAAGATCCTACTAATCTTAAGGTACAAATAGTTTTATAAAGTAAATATAATTCAGTTTTTTATAATTCAGTTTTTATTTACTTTAGGGATACAGTTTTATCCCCCCAGATCAGCACAAAAATCAGTTTGTTTCCTTTTTTTTTTAAAGATTGGTTTTAAAAGACTCATACACTTTATTTAAGTGTATGAGTGCCCTATCTGCACGTACACCTGCATGCCAGAAGAGCATCAGATCCCATTATAGATGTTTGTGAGCTACCATGTGGTTGGTGGGAATTGAAGTCAGGACCTCTGGAGAGTAGACAGTGTTCTTAACCACTGAGCCATCTCTCCAGCCCCAAAATCAGTTTTTTACAAACACAATTAAACCATGTCTGTTGGTTCAGGCCTGTAATCCTCACTACCTAGGAGGCTGAATAGGGAAGACTAGAAGTTCAAGGCTTGCCTGGGCAAGTAGGTGAGACTTTGCCTCAAATAAAACAGTAAAAAGTAGGCTGAGGGTGAATAAGTAAAAAGTGGCTCTATGGTAGAGCATAAAGTTCTATCTCCCATATCTGAAACAAAAATGCAAAACAGAACCAGAATGGTATTGCCATTTGTTGCCTCTAAATTACTTGCTGGGCTCGTTCTCACAGGAGGTACAGATCCCTTATGGAGATAACCCTGATTTAAATAGAAAGCGTCTTTGAGATTGTCTACTTGCTGCATATCTTCAGCATACATCACTGACAACAGATTCAAGGCATCAAAGGGCATTACCTGCAAAATAAGGAGGATCAGGAAGTAGAAATTGGCTGCTCTCTTAAACTGCTCAAACAAATTCATGGGTAGAAAGGAAAATCCATTGTACTTGTACGTTTTAATTGCATTGCTCTGTTGGAAACAAGGCAAACAAACAAACACAATGAATTATTGTGAGTGGTATCATATACCAAGTAGACCCACCCACACAAATCACTAGTTCCCATAGCTTGTCAAAACCCAGGGCTATAATTCTCTAGGCAGAAGAATCTGGGGATTTTAAGTTTTTCATCCTATCTATGCATGGAATGATTTTAGAGTCTAAAACCACAAGATACAGACACCAGACTGTGACCTTGTGGTAAATTATGCTTTCACATTTCTTTATCCATAGTAATTCTTAGGACTTGGGGCAAAGATGGATACCAACATGAACAGAACAGGAAAGTACCTTTTATTAAAGGAAGATGAAGGCCACTGTGTCAGAAAAAGCAAAAAAAACATTTCTTGCAGGCTGACTGTGTCCTCCAAAAAGGCATACGAGAGCCTAACGCTAACACCTGTTAACAAGATCTTATTTGTCTATCGGGTCTTGGCAGACAAAATCAAGATGACTTCACAGTGGATCAGGAGTTCTAAGCTAATGACTGGTGTCCTTACAGTGACAGTCCTAAACCTGTAGGTTTTGACCCCTTTGGGAAGGAGAGTTGGGGTGGTAAGACCATTAAATAGGGTTGCCTGAGACCAACAGAAAACACAGACATTTACATTACAGTTCATAACAGTAGCAACACCACAAGTTATGAAATAGCAACAAAAATAATTTTACAGTTGGAGATCACCATAGCACGAGGAACTATATTCAGTGGTCAAAGCATTAGGAAGATTGAGAACCAGTTGTCTTATAGGAAGGTGGGGTGTCCTGGATACAGAAACACAGAGAGAGAAGACAGAAGAGGGGATTCGGGTAATGTGTTTACAAGCCAAAGAGTGCTGAATTGCACCAAGTGTTGGAACAGGCATGGATTTGATTTTGAAATTTTCATTAAGAACCTACTTTGTCAGCCCCTTGACTCTGGACTTCCGGTTCCCTGAATGATTAGAAAATAGCGTTGTGAAAAGGGGGACATAACTACAGACTCTGAGGAAATCCAAACAATCATTAGGTCTTACTACCAAAGCCTATATGCCACAAAATTTGAAAACCTCAATGAAATGGACAATTTTCTTGAGAGATTCCACCTACCTAAATTAAGCCA